>JAPEVW010000041.1:817214-875349 GCA_027921565.1 Artemia sinica | reverse complement strand
TCTCGAATTGTGCCCCCCTTTGTCCAGCCGACAAGGCAGACACGAAGGCACACAGCTCGGTCCAATTATTTAAAGGAGATACGCCGAAAACCGGAGTACTTGAGGAAACAGCTTCATCCGGCGTTGCACTTCTATCTGGAACGATCTTCCTGGGGATATTATCCTGCAAATCCCTCTGTTGACACCTTCAAAAGAAGGTTCAATAGACATTTAAAACCTCGAGCCATTGAAAGAGGTAAATGAATAGCGGTATATCAGATACTTTGAAGTAGGCCTACCTGGCGCCGTGAATATTGGAATAAAAAAAAAAAAATAATTCAAGCATCCAGAGAAAACAGGTCAGTTTTCTTTAGTATATCTTTGTCTCTATGATAGTATATGGCTCATTTTTCATTTTCACTATCATTTTCACTTGATTTGGAAAAATGGATCCAACTTTGCCCCTCCCCCTCAGGATTCTGACGAAATTACGCCACTCACGTAGATATGAGCAATGTCTTTTTTATATAGGTAAATAAGGTTCTAAAAGCCTTATTTACCTGGAAATGCCCATTGGAAAATTCAATTAAGGAAAACTACTGAGCTTTGCCATCCAAAATCTTGAAAAAAAAGACAGAGTAGTTTATGCGTCACTTGTCTCCAACGTTACAACACTTAGTCGTTTCCAACCTTTCTAAACTTTATAATAGTCAGACTGTTGCCTCATCTTCTTGTTCTGTCTCCTATTTGGCAACTTTTTCCGGCTTCAAAAAAAAAACTTGATGACCGGATTTAATTTAAATTTGCTAAATTCCTTTTACACATGCTCCCTTGGACTAATAACTCTTTTTGTCCCAAAAACTTAAGCTCATTTATCCTTCCACAATTACTGATAAAGAGTAAAAGATTTTAAATCTCCTGCCAGTTAAAACTAAACATTATGATTGGTCCTCTTTATTTTTATGATTTTGGTGATGGGTTATGATTTTTTTTTTTTTAAATGTCTTTTTGATTTATGTCTTTGATTATGTTAATTAGATATTATATTGTTGATTATGTCTTAATTATGATGGTAACCTAAACTACTTGATTTTTGATAGTGCATAAGTACGTCTTTATTCTTTATGACTTGTCATTTAAAGGCTACTTTCTTATTTTTGTCTAGTTAATAAGTTTTAAAAATATGTCCTAGAGACAGGGGCATTTGACCCAATTACGCTCACCTCCCTCACGTGATATCCTAGTTTGCCCCCCCTCCCCAAGACATTTTTGCCCCTTTTAGCTCTGAAATCAGTTTCGGCCAAAAAAAGATTTTGTCAAAAACTGAAGATAGCTTTCAACCATACGTGATTTTCTGTTGAATATCTTTTTAGGTATTGACAGGTCACTATAAAACGTTTAAATTTGGGCTTTCGAAAATTTGAATTGAGGATGACGATATTGACCTAGCTATCTTTTATATGAGCTATAAAAAATCTGTCTAGATACATGAGATAACCAATGCGCCCAATAACAAGTACGCTCACACTGATATACGTGATATAAATACGCCCGATACCGATACAGTGTGCAGCCCTTTCTCCAGGGACTATGGAGGGTCGTATCATCACCAAAAACCAAAGATATTGACCTTTGAAATATGTTGAACAAAATGACTATCTCAAAATTGTGATTGGATGACTTTGATGGAATGGGGACCTTCAGGGAGGAGGGGGGCTAGTTGTACCTCCAATCTTTTTGGTCACTTAAAAAGGACACTAGCAAATTTAATTTCTGTTCGAATGAGCTATTATACATTCTCTATGATGTTCGGTCACCCCCTAGCCCTGCTAGAAAAAAGAAAAAAACGAAAACAACCAAAAAAAAAAAACATGAGACAATCAGTGCTACAACAAGGAAAAAGTCATTTTCTTTGTTGTTCAAGGAGGGGGACTGTAATTTCTCAGTACAAGGTTTTCAACCATGGTGATTCCAATGGTACACTTTTCATTTTGGTCTGGACGTCATTTTCGAAGGGCTTTCAGGATTTTTTCGAAATCATCATAAATTTCTTCCCGCAATAAACTTTTACTTTTTAAGACGAACAAAATCAATTCACCATTCCTCAATCAGTGTCAGGATGGTGCAATTTGTTTCCACTAGGCATTTTTTTTTTTTCTAAACATGATTTTTCGACTTTTGATTCTGACCGTGTAAAAGAGTTTATAGTAAATTCTCCCAATGGACTAATGAGACTTACTAAGGGGGCTGGGAGGGGGAGTATACGGGAAGGGTCCCCTGTAAATCTCCAGTTAAGGCTTTTTTGGAAACATAATTATTACAATGGTATCGTTTTATATTTCGAAGCTTTTCAACTTAAAAGTGGCACAAAAGGTGCGTTTTTTCTGCTTTTTGAACTTACGCATGGAAAAAACTGATTTAAATCACGTTAGATAGATATGAGCAACAGCTTCAAATCAGCCATTAAAAATCTCTCTAAGAAGTTCTGGCAGCCCCACTAGCCCCTAGCTTGTTCCACTTGAGACATGGGATCAATAGTGCCATTTTTAGTGCCATTTGGCAGTTGCAGGCTATGAAATTTATAAATAAAAACGTAGATATGAGCTTTAATGTGAGCTATTAAACCATCTGTCTACGATGTTTTGTAGCCCGCTAGCCCCGCCCCCTTGAGAAATGGCACATAATGTGCCATGTTTTTGTGTCATATGGCACTTGCAGATGGTGGAAATTTATAAAAAGCACGTAGATGTGAGAATGTAGCTTTCTAATGAGCCATTAAAGCATCTCTCTATGATGTTCTGGTTCTGGTAAAACCGCTAGCCCTGAAAAAAAAAGGAGGGAAAAAAAGGGAGACGGATCAGTGCAGTTTCCATTTTCAAGGTTTGTGGGGTTTCCGACTATTTTCTGAAGGCTTATTTTTGAAACGCTGCGGCCCCAAGGCATTAAGGCGGTTAAGGGCGTTTTTTTCCTTTAAATTATTTTTTTTTTTCGGCAAAGACTTTATTTTTAATACGAACTGAAAGGATAGTTACCATTCCTGAATCAGAATGGTCAGAGTTGAAATTTTTTTTCCATTGGACAGTTTTTTACTAAATGCGTTTTTTAACTATTTGGTTACTATGGGCCACAGTAGACAGAATATACCAGTAAGCTTATCGCAGATCATTTAATGGTCTTCGTTCTCGCAAAATTGCGAACAAAAAGCTCAATATCCACTTATTTCTGCATTACTGAATAGGGTTCGAGTCTGTTTCCGATTGTTTCAATGCACTTTGATGAAAACAGACGGAAACAGACTAATAACCTGCATTCCCGCCTCAATCTGACTTCGCGCCTATGTTTATATATCTGCAAAAACGTTGCTCGGAGCACTCGCACCCCGGTCCGGGTTTTTATAATGGGTTCTCTTGATGATAGAGAATGAATCATACTAGGATAATATGAATTAAACAGTGCTATGGGCCCATTAAGTTCGCTCTTTAATAGGTTGCAGGTACGCTGCAAACATTATATTCAATTCAAATATACCTGCATACGCCCCAGTTTATCTTGGTTCCAATTGCAACTGAACCACCGTTTGTAACTGAGCCCCCGTGCAACCTGAACTCACCTTGTAAATTAACTACCCCTTGCGACTCAAACGACCTTACAAGGTCGGGAACTGAACCCAGGAGTAACTGAACCACCGTGCAACTGAACCACCGTGCATCTGAACGGGGTTCAGGCTATTGTTTTAACGGTAACCTAGTTGCAAACTAAAACCCATTTTTAAACTGAACAAGTTACCATTCTGCAACTCATCAGTGGAAATGTTTTCCCTGCAACTTAACCCCGTTTTTAACTGAATGCCCCACCTTGCAAACTTAGCACTCTTGCAACTAACCCCCTGTGTAAAAGCTACCCTACCACCGTGCAACTGAACCCTCAGGTAACTGAACTCTCGTGCAACCTGAACAACCATGTCAGGTTGACAGTTGTTCAACTGAAACGAGCAGTCCCCCTCTAACTATACTGAAAAGAGCAGTTTCCCTCGTGGCATACAGATAAATTCGTGTTCATTTTGAGGTTTTGTGCTCTTTACTTTCATAATAACAGAGTAGACCAGTGAAATATTCCATTACCCCTTTAACTGAACCCTCGTGCAACTGAAACTCTCGTGCAACTGGACAAACAATTCAGTTGAACGGTTGTCAACTGAACGAGCAGTCCCCCTTCTTACACAGGATAAATATGTTCATTTTGAGCTTTTGTTGCTCTTTACTTTCATAATAGCAGAGTAGACCAGAAATATTTTTAGAAAATCAAGAGGGATTAAATATAAATCCATATTTTATTAAAGTTTTTTTACCTCCGCCGAATAAAATAACCCCCCCTCCCCAAACAAAAGTCCAGAATATGGCTCTGGGGATTACACTTCAATTTCTACCTTCCTCTTGCTTTCATCTTAGAATTAACTCTGTACTTACCTGAAGCCTCAATGAGAGTTTCAATGTATTGATATTTAAAATACACCCTTTGAGGCATCTCTGTCCCTCCCTAAATAGCCAAATGTTTTTAAGGTCTATAAAAATTTCACGTTGTTAGGTAAATTCCCTGTTGCGCTTTACAATTCGAGGGGTTTCAGGCTTTTTTCGAAATAATCATAAATTTTCTTTTCCCAATGAAACTTTTATTTTTAATACAAACTGAAATGATAGTTACCATTCCTGAACCAGTGTTCAGATGGAAATTTTTTTCACTAGGCAGTTTTTTTCTAAATACGGTTTTTAAATTTTGGTTACTATGGGGGCCGTAGTTCACTCTTTACTAGGTTGCAGCTGCCGCTGCAACCATGATATTCAATTAAAATATACCTGCATACCAGTTTATCTTGGTTCCATTGCAACTGAACCACCGTGTAACTGAGCCCCTTTGCAACTGAAACCCCGTGCAACTGAACTCCCCGTGCAACTGAACTCCCCTTGTAAACTGAACTCCCCTTGTAAATGAACAGCCCCTTGCGACTCAAACCCACCTTGCAAATGAACCCCCGCGTAACTGAACCCACCGTGCAACTGAACCACCGTGCATCTGAACCCTTGTATAAACGGTACCCTCGTGCAACTAAAACCCCATTTAACTGAAACTCCCCTCCTGCAACTTCACCCCCTTGCGAACCCCCTTGCAACTTAAATCCGTTTGTAAGTACTGAACCCCCTTTCATGATGCTGCCTTATTTTATATTTTGTTCGAGACACCCATTAAAAGTGCAAAATGGTTTCCCTTCCCTAAACCCCATGTGTAACTCTACCATCGTGCAACTGAACCCTCGTGTAACTGAACTCTCGTGCAACTGAACAACCATTCAGTTGAAACAGTTGTTCAAACTGAACGAGTAGCAGTAGTCCCCTCTTATACTGAAAAGAGCAGTTCCCCTCCTATACAGGATAAATTCTGTTCATTTTGAGGTTTTGTTGTTCTTTACTTTCATAATAGCAGGGTAGACCAGAAATATTCTCGGAAATCAAGAGGGATTAAATATAAATTCCATATTTTCTTAAGTTTTTTTCTCCTCAGCCGAATAAAATAGGGAGGGAGATACCTCAAAGGGTACATTTTAATACAAAAACATCCCAACTCTAAATGAGCCTTCAAATAAATACAGAATCAGTTCTTAAGGAGAGACGAGGGGAAGGTTGAAGGTAGAAATAGATATAAAATCCCCTGTCTTATTCAAGACTTTTGTTTTGGGGGGTAATTTTTTGGTGAGAGGACATAAAACTTGAAAAACATCAAAAATGTGAAATTGATATTTAATCTCTCTTACTTTCTGGGAATATTTCTGGCCTACACTGTTGTTATGAGAGTAAACAGTAACGTTAAACCCCAAAATGAGCAGAACTCATTCTGTATAGGAGGGGGACTACCTCTTTCTCATCCCCACGTCTGCCTCGTGGTTTTTAGAAACTTCGGAGGATGCTTATTCAATCAGAAATTGAGTTCTAGTCCTTTTTAAGTAAAAAGTGACTGGAAACCAACCAGTCTCAGGAAGGGTGGTGGTGGGTGGGTATTTTCTATGGGGGGTATTTCTTTCTTTCTTTTTTTGGGGGGGGGGGGGGGGGTACTTCCAACAGTGACAGGGTGAACACATAAAACAAACGAACATAAAAGGAGAAATAAATCTGGCTTTAGTTGTTTGTGACGTCCAATTTTCTTTGTTTTGTGAAAAAAAAAACAGAGCTTATTTGTAAATCCTCTTGGCAGGCTTTTATATCATGACTTTAATAAGCAAAGAAAAGTCTATTAAAGACTTGTCTATTAAAAAGGATTTTATCCCTATTTGAAATTTTATTATCGTAGAATACTGAACAACTATGGTGTTCATGTTGGTTCAGTTGCATGTGGGTTCAGTTACACGAGGGTTCAGTTGCACGGGAGTTCAGGTTCCACGGGGGTTCAGTTACAAGGGGCTCGGTTGTACTGGGGTTTAGTTGCATGGGGGTTCAGTTACACGGTAGTTCAGTTGCTTGTGATTTATTTACAGGGTTGTTTAGTTACACGCACACCGTTTATCTCACTGTGACTAAACTAATTACCTCCGAATACAGACAGAGAAACTAGTTTTACTCAGATCAAGAACTTAAGTGTGGTAGCTGAAACATTCAAGTACCTTAAATAAATGTAATTAAAATAATTAAATCAAAATAATTAATAGTAATTAAATAATTTTAATGATAAATTATTAAGTCACAAAAATAAATTATTAATTAATTAATAATTGAAAAAACCATTCCATTAATTGGACTATAGGAAAATTTAGATTAAAATTTGGTCTGGAAATTTTGTGGGACACGCTTTTGCCCAGGGTGAAAGAGAGGCCAGAACCACTGCTGGATGGTTTTGATTTGTTTGTAGAAATTTTAGTGTTTTGTTTTTTCGATAGTAGCCAAGACAAAAGTAGCTGACAAAAGAAAAATTGTGAATTCTTGATTATTCTGGTTTTCATGGACTTTAATTTATCCTTCCGTGTCTCGAAAACTGTTATCATGTCTCGAAAAAAAACTTGTAGAGAAATATGCAAAAAGGGAAGAATAGGTTGTACGTTGCATTTTGGATCTAGAAAAGGCCTTTGACAGTATTGATAGGATTTTCCTGTGCTTTTTAGAACTGTTAAAGGTAGGCTTACCAAGACTTTTCGTTAGGATAGGATACTAGCTGATATGTATAGAAAGAAAGGGCCAATGTGTATGGCCCTTGTGCCAATGTGCAATGTATATGTATAGAAAGGGCCAATGTGACAAAGGTGCCACTAATTGACCAAATTGTCAAATTTATTCTAAAAAAGAGGGTGAAAAAGTAATAAAACAGGATAAGAGGGCGCCAGAAAAATCTTGAAACAAGAAAACCGTTCCTTGGTAGGCGAGGGGCAGGCAACTGTGGCAGGTACTCCAGGCGCCGTGGCTTAGGAGGCACCACAGCTGGGGAATTGCCCATTTAGATCAAATTTTTCACCTCGATTCGGCTTCTTTGCTTTTAATTGTCGGGAGGAAACTAGAATTTCATCTAAAAATTTTCTGCATATTATGAGGTAGCCTATGAATTGTTCTCTTAACAAGTTTCTTTCTCAATTTCAACAGCCCCATTTGAAAGTTAGCCTAATATCTTCATTTTATGATTCTAAACAATTTTTAAATAGTATATTTTTTGATGTCATTTAGAGAGGAATAAATGTCACAAAAGCAAACATAAAAAAAGAAAATTAAAAAAATGAAAATTAAAATCCTTTAGTTTTTCCTTCTGGAGAGTTCACAGTTACAAATCTATAGTGTTACTAATCCTTCTACTATGAATCAAACTGCGTTTATTCCCATTTCAATACTTGAAGAAGAATAGAACAAAACAGAAACTCACATCTAAGAAATTCAAATCATTCCACTTTGACTTTCATCCAAAATTTGTAAATTGTGAATCAATGCTAAATTGCTATTGCTAATAGAGCAAAATATTCCCAACCAAAGGTTCATGTTGGAAAGAGTCCAGAGTCTGAGACGCGCACATGTGTTTTCACACAAAGCCTGTCTAACCGTTTATTTGTGCATTATGGAATACCTTTTAAATGATGATTTTTGGTTTGCTGCGTCTTCTAGGAGGGAACTGCAGTGGCGTAATTTGGTCTCAATTCTGGGGGGGGGGGGCAAATTTGGAGCCAATTTTCACAAATCAATTGAAAATGACAGTGAAAACTGAAAAATGTGCGGTGCTCCTGTACTAAATGGACTCTTTTTATATAGTGCTAGTTTGGTTAATGCTAAGTGCTAATGAAACAAAACAAAAATTATGATGAATATTAATAGATCACATAGACCCATACACCAATAAAGCAAATTAGAAACAAATTTGCGGACTCCTAACAAATTTGGGCTATATTATTTGCACATTATGGGGGGGGGGGGGGGTAAAGCATAGCATATATTATTACGTAACCTAACCTAACCTAGGTACCTTCTCCCCCCCCCCCTAAACCTCAAAAACAAAAGTTTAAATATCGCATATGCAATGAAAACCACGCTATATATTGCATTGCTCTATAGCAGTGTCTTGAATTAACAGTCAAAAACGGGTTTCGTGACTGGATTCCATCGCAATATATAAAAGTCCGTTTAGTACAGGAGTACCAAATGAAAGATACACTAAAAGAACACTTCCTGTTTCTCTTGATACTTGAAATATGCAGGCTTATCCTAGTTTTGGCAAGATTTTTTGCAGAAAAATAAATTTCAACTTGGTGGGGGGGGGAAAACTTGGGTATAGAGGGAAGCAATACAAATAGGTATTAAAAATCCTGAGGTATGGGAGGCATTTTAGTTTGTTTAAATTAATTTACCTCAAAAAGGCTTATGACGAAAACGTACTTGTCTAATTCTACCTAAAATTTCAATCACTCCCCCTTCTCTAATTGGCAATGCCAGGCTAATTTAAGGGAGCAGCACCATGTCCTCAATGAATCAATGCAGACAGAGTGATGTATTTATTCAGCTTCGTAGTAACACCTTTAATTGTTTGTTTTGTTTCTTGAGAAGCTCATCTTAATAATGCTTGGAACTTGTTTTAGCAAAAAAATAATAAATCAGAATCGCCACGAACACGAAGCCCCAAACGCAGGATTTTAGCCTAGAGGTGGCATGCATCTAGGAGTGAGACGCAGCTTCATAAACGAGACGACAGAGGAGGGGGGACAGGTTAGGTTAGTTATTTCTTTATTTTCTGACCAAACCTAACCAAACTGAACTTCTTTTAATATTCGCCTGGCTAACAAATATTTGCCATTTTTTTTTCTTATTGAGAATCTGGCCGACGATTTTTTAGAGTAATGCAGCGATATATTGATTCAAACTTGGGGGCCGGGTCAGACTTTACACATTACATGGTAGGTACACCTTAGAGATCTTTTGCTGGAAACATTGCTCCCAAATATTTATATTTGTATCTTTCTATCTAAATATTCATCTTTAAAGTTAAATTCACTTTTAGTTCTCCTCTCTCCTTGAGAAACTTTCTTTGGTACTCATGTACTATACGATGATGAAAATATGATGAAAATATAATACTTTTTCAAATTTGCTAATGCTAATTTTTAATAATTTTTTTTTCAAAAAAATTCAAATTTGCTAATAATACTTTTATTAGCAAAATTGTGAAAACTACAACTTAGAATTATGTGCCCAGAACGCAGAAAATGTCGTTGTTAGGTCAGAAATGTTGGTTTGTTAGGTTAGGTTTTACACTTTCAAAGATGTTGCTTCTCGGTCTCATAGAATAACACCATGCGCTACAGTAAAAGCTTTGTGCCAAGCTTTGTGAAATATTAAATAAAAAAAACAAGTTTTTATAACTGAAAGTAAGGAGCGACATTAAAACTTAAAACGAACAGAAATTATTCCGTATATGAAAGGGGCTGTCCCCTCCTCAACGCCTCGCTCTTTATGCTAAAGTTTTTTATTGTTTAAAAAAAATAGAGTTGTGAGAAAGTCAAACTTTAGCGTAAAGAGCAAGGCGTTGAAAAGGGACAGCCCCTTTCATATACGGAATAATTATGTTCGTTTTAAGTTTTAATGTCGCTCCTTACTTTCAGTTGTAAAAAAACTTGTTTTTTTTATTTAATTTTTGAATGTTTTTAATAAATGCAGGTTTTGATCTTGGCTCACAGTACATGAATAATTATAAACAAAATTTTCGTATTAATTTACTTTTATTTGGTTTAAATGGCTTTCTCGAAACTTGTTTCATTTTATTTACGAACGTTTTTATTAGTAATAAATATACGTAACTTACGAATTAACTTACGTAACGAACTTCTATATTCATATATTTTTAATACATATATATTAGGGGTTCGCCCCCTAGTCAATACCTTGCTCTTTAAGCGAAAGTTTCAAATTTTGTTCCAATTCTTTAAAATGACCGCTTAATCACAAAGGCCGTTAATTAGAATAAATAGATCTTATGAAAGTACTAAAAAATCTCTGGCTTTAAAGAGTGAGGTATTGATTAGGGGGTGAACCCAATCATATATGTAATATTTTCTGTTCGTTTAAAGTTTTGATGTTGCTGCTGTTGCAGTTGAAAAACTTGTTTTTTTATATTTAATTTCTGATCTTTTTTAAATAATGCTGGGAAGTCCGGCGTCCCCTTCATAGCAATGTCCCTTCCCCCATGAAAACTTCCTTCATGGAAAGATCCTCCTACATAACCCCCGACCCCAGGCACGTACGCAGGAATTTGTTTCGGGGGGGGGGCCCAATTTGTTTCGGGGGGGGGGGCCAAATCCCTCAAACCCATTATTCTGTGAGAAAAATCAGAAAATTATGGGAAAATGAAAAAAAATCGTGAGATTTTTGGGGGGGGGGGGGGGGGGGGGGGGGGGCTGGCCCAGAGGCCCCCCTGCGTATGTCCTTGCCCAACCCCCCCCCCCCACTACTAGAAAAAATCTCCCCTGAAAACGTCTGTACTGTATACTTCCCAATAACCAATATGTTAACATTGGGTAAAGTTCATAACTTTCAGCCCTCCTCCCGGAAATTCGGGGGATTAAGTCATCCTAAAAGACTTACTTATAATATTTTCGAACATGCTGAACAAAATGGCCATCTCAAAATTTTGATCAGGTGACTTTAGGAAAAACAATGAGCGTGGGAGGGGGCCATAGTTGTCCTCCATTTTTTTGGTCACTTAAAAAGGGCACTAGAAATTTTAATTTCCATTCCAATAAGGCCCTCCGACGATATTCTAGGACCACTGGGTCGATACGATCACCCCTGGAAAAAAAAAGAAAAAAAAAAAAAAAACAAATGAACACGCATCCGTGATCTTTCTTCTGGCAAAAAAATGGAAAAATTCCACATTTTTGTAGATAGGAGCTTGAAACCTGAAGATCACAGTTTTGTGATCTTTCTTCTGGCAAAAAATGGAAAATTCCACATTTTTGTTGATAGGAGCTTGAAACATTTTTGTAGATAGGATTCTGGTTCTATAACTTTTAGGGGTCTTTCCCCTTTTTTTTTTTTTTCGAAAATCAGCAAAATTTTCTCAGGCGCGTAACTTTTGATGGGTAGGATTAAACTTGATGAAACTTATATATTTGAAATCAGCATTAAAATCCAATTCTTTTTGATGTATCTATTTGTATCAAAGTACCGTTTTCTAGAGTTTCGGTTACCATTGAGCCGGGTCCCAATAACCAATACTATATGTTAACATTGGGTAAAGTTCATAAATTTCAGCCCTCTCCTGGGGGCTTCGAGGGATTAAGTCATCCTAAAAGACATAGTTATAATATAATTTTTTCGACCCATGCTGAACAAAATGGCTATCTCAAAATTTTGATCAGGTGACTTTGGGAAAAAAAATGAGCGTGGGGAGGGGGCCTAGTTGCCCTCCATTTTTTGGTCACTTAAAAAGGGCACTAGAACTTTTAATTTCCGTTCCAATGAGCCCTCCCACGATATTCTAGGGCCAATGAATCGATATGATCACCCCTGGAAAAAAAAAAGAAAAAAAAAAAAAAACAAATGAACACGCATCCATGATCTTTCTTCTGGCAAAAAATGGAAAATTCCACATTTTTGTAGATAGGAGTTTGAAACCTCTACAGTAGGGTTCTCTTATACGCTGAATATGATGGTGTGATTTTCATTAAGGTTCTATAACTTTTAGGGGGTCTTTCCCCCTTTTTTCAAAAATCAGCCAAATTTTCTCAGGCGCGTAACTTTTGATAAGTAAAATTAAACTTGATGAAACTTATATATTTGAAAATCAGAATTAAAATCTGATTCTTTTGATGCATCTATTGGTATCAAAATTCCGTTTTTTTAGAGTTTCGGTTTACCATTGAGCCGGACGTTCCTTACTTACAGTTCGTTACCACGAACTGTTTGATTACAATGATCTCTAGTGTTTTTATTCTTTAGTTTATTTTATCCTGACGAAGTTTATTAGGCAATTTTATTCTCAATCTCAAGTGTTTTTATCCTTTAGTTTATTTATTCTGACGAAGTTTTATCAGACAACTTTATTTTGCTATTTATGACTAAGAGACATCATATTTGGGCTTTGCCCCCGAGAGCTATGTCTTGTAATTGAATTAAATGAATGAATGAACAACAAGTATTATAAAATTACTTTTTTCGTATGGGAAGTAGCTGCTTCGCTTTTTATTCTTTTTCTTTGTCGTTTTTTTTTGTGCCACTAGCAGGGCAACAAAAACATCCTAGGGAGATGTTTTAAGTGATGGCCTCAAACGAAAATTGTTATATTAGTGTCTACTATACTACCCGTTACTGATATAATAGAAGGGTCTGCTCCATTTACATGAAAAAAAGGCACTACTAAAAAAAGCAAAATATTTTTTTTTTTTTTTTTTTTTGCAGAAAATCTACAAGTGACAACTAAGGCCTCAAATTTACACATAAAAACAAAATTAGGTAAAAACATAGAAACGTTTATTTACATATAAACATAAAGACATATTACAAGTTAAAGCAAGGTAAACAAGGCTATAAATTTTGGACAGCAATTTTGGTAACATAATTCCAAAAATTAAAAAAATTGTGTCAGAAAATAAGAATTGCCACCATTAGAATCACCATAGTCAAAGATCCAAAACAGGAGAGTTACGGTCTCTTCATCTCGAATGACAAGTAAAATCACCTTTTAACATGCATGAGAGGTAGTTCCTTCCCTTTTTTTATTCCGTTTCTTTGTCGTTTTTCCCCCACTAGTAGGGCACTGAGACATCGTAGGGGGATGTTTACGGGATTGCTTCAAAGGCAACAACAAGAGAAAAGTCTCAGTGAAAAAAAATAAAAAAAAAAAAAACAAACGAGATTCCGGCTAGTGGAGGGGAAAAGACGAAAAAGTTGTGTGAAAAACAACGCGGATATTTCGCCTGTATCCAAACAAGGCGCGTCTTCAGGATCTTTCATTGTTTCAAAAAAAATTTATATATTAAGTCCTTTTTGTAATTAGACAATAGTACAAATAAAACGAAATTTTGAAAAAAAAAGTGCATTTTTATCTAAAATAGCCATTTTTTTTTTGGGCAATATAAGTATTCTATTGTTCTACTATCTTCTAAGATTGCTTCCACCGTCCCAAAATTAACATTTTTGTGTTATCTCACAGCAATAGAATTTTCAACTAAAAGGAATTTGATACTAGCAATTAGCAGAAACATACTAATTGTGGAGAAGAATGACAAAAAAAAAAAAATGAGACCTTTAAATGTAGTGAAAGATTTAAAACGTGATTTCAAACTTCAAAAAGCATTTAATTGCAATAAAATTGTAAAATACAAAAGTGGTCCGAGTTAATTCTTACAAAAGAAAGTGCTGGTTATTTTAAATTAATTTTTCAAATTTTTAATTGCATGCCTTAAATCCATCAATTAGGCTTCCTCCCCCAGCATTTTCCATCTTTGCAACTATGAGGGCTTCAATGAATAGTTGAGGTACGTATTTACACCATAACTAAATATTATATAAAACATATTTAGAGCTTGTGAAACGAGAGCCGTTAGTGCAAATCTCGTTTTTCGAGTTTTTACATGAAACTTAATGTATTTTTAACCCAAGGAAATTAGTTTCTTTCAAAAAAAAGCGTTATCTGCTGCAGCATTACTGATATAATAGATGGATAATGTTCCATTTACACAAAATATCACCCATTAGAAAGCGAAATCTCTTTTTTTGCGGAAAATCTACAATAAGTGACAACTAAGGCCTATAATTTTGGACAGTGGTTTCGGTAACTCGAAAAATATTTCACCAACTTACTTTTAATGGAATGACTAGAAAGCCAAAAAAAAAACAAAATAAAAATATTTCTAAATAATATTAACTTAATCCAATTGCCTAAGAATATTTAAGCTTAAAAAAAATAAATAAGAGTTTTCCCTTTTTTTCGAAACCGCTAGGACAGCTGCTTAAGATTTTCTTTAAATTCTTTAATTAAAGTTTCTTTAAAGTTTCGTTCAAAGTTTCTTTAATTCTTGGTTAATGCAAACTTGAGAAATGTTCCCATTTATTTTGTTACAGTGGACTGGGGTCAGTTTCGGAACCTTCTCAGCCACTTCGCTGGGGGGACGAAATCTCATAGGGAAATCTTATAGGGACAAAAGTGGTGGAAGGAATGATCGGTAGATGGGATGTTGGAGGAGGGAGAAAGCCAAATCTTTGGCATAATTTTTCTCGGCGGGAAGAAAGGGATTCAAGTTTAAATTATTTGAGGTAAACGAGTAAGGTAGAGGGGAACCGCCATAAATGATTTGCAGTGATCTCTTCTGAACCCGTTCTATTTATCAGTTTCATCTGGTAAGGGCAAAGGGCCCAAACCGGAGAAGCATATTCAACAAAGGGGCGGATGAAAGTGCAAAATATTAGTTTCAGCTTGTCCTTAGGAACTCGAAATTTTTTCAGTATTCTTAGCATTTGGATTGCGCCGTTAGCTTTTTTTTACAATTGTCTTTGTATTCTCCCGCCAACTGCGACAGTTTAATTACCATAAAATTATATACTTTTTCAGTTGCGGATAGCCTCACCGTATATTATGAAAGAAGTACAACTTAAAAAAAGAAAGAAGAACAGTCGTCTATACAAGACTCAGCGACATGGGCGCCCATAAGCTGAATTCCAGGGGGGGGGCAAACCTCATCTAATTGGCACTTTTAATGCTAAAATCTCAGAACAAAAATATAAAAATAAGCAGCATCATTCAGCAAGGGGGGGGGGGGGCAGAGCCCCCCCCCCCTTGCCCCCCCCCATATGGGCGCCCATGCTCAGCGATACCCAATATAACGCCAATCCCATATGGGCAAAGTAGGATAAAAGTTAGTAGACACAGATCGAGACAATAATTTTTATCATTCCTTGGATAACGGTTGAGGGATATTGATTGTCTTGCATATAAACTCTCGATATATAATAAAAGCAACTAAGACATAAAATATTAAATATTTAATTGTGGATTTATATAAGGTACTGGAGAGTGGCTACCAATTTTAGTGTGAAAAGTGTTCGCACTTGTAACTTATCGAATCAACCTTAATCTAGGAATTGTTTTTTTTTTTTTTTCAGAAAAACATTAGTAGTGGTTAGATTTGCCTCTATTTGTAAGAAATATTTGATATGAATCTAATGGAAAACTTAAAATTACTCGAATAATTTAATATAGCTAATTCTAAGAATATAAAAAAGAATTTTTATTAGGGGGAGAAGTATGTGCCGGTAAATGAAGTATGCTGATTGCATAGTGAAACAAAAATTATTCTTGTTTTAAATTTCTAAGAAAATGCATGTGCCACATGACCCCCCCCCCACCCCCAAATAAAATTACCATTCTTTATACAATTAAAGCTAGGATTGAGTGTAGGTTGTGGACCAGTAGAAAATAGTGAGGAAGTCTGAAAAGATCTTTGGCTTTTATCTCTGAATTATTTGACGCTATTTTAATTCTAATGCCCTCTCTCTAACGGATGGAAATCAGAAAAGTCGCCCATTAAAAATAAAAATATAAATTACTAAAATATGAAATATAAAATATAGATGGCTCATGCGAATTTGTCTTTTGTCTCTCAGTCAGGAAAATAATATATTCGGCGAAAGAAATTTCGTTTTGCTGAAAGAAATGTTAAAGGGAAATTTTTGGAAGGGGACTTGAGCTAATTTTGTTACATTAATGAAGATTATAAAATGTAATAACGTGCTTGTGTATTCAGTAGTAGTCAATCAGTAAGAACAGATTAATGTAACTTAGCGTACTGTTCAAAATTTTCAAATATATTTTTTGAAAATATTGAAAGGTTCCCAAAGATCCTTTTTTCAGCCCCAAAAAAATCCTGAAAACTTCCTTTTTTTACTCCTGAACCTGTGGTAGCTCTGTAATGCCGCAAGGCTTTGTACAATGGAAGCATGGGATATGTAAAGGTTATTGGTGGTAACTTCAGGTGATTCAGATAAATCTGTTCTCCTATCACATAAACTTTTTATCCTAAAAAATATAAAGTGTTTGGTTTGCTATCAAAAAATTCTTCAACCTTATTTTCGCAATAAAAATCGAGAATTTCCTGAAAAATTGATCTGTCTTCTTATTGGATTGATTGATGACTTTATTCTGGAGTCCTTTTTTCTGGGAAATAAAATAATCATTTAGCTTTTTATGGAAAGCAGCAATTTTCGTTTCAAGATTTTGTAAATTGAAAATATCGGACTGATCTCCGGTATTCAGCCAAGTAACAAAAAGTAAGAAAGACAGAATTTTAAAGAGGGTTGTAAGAACCATTTTCTTTTGAAAAATAAAAATTAAAAGTTTTAAGAGGGGAAACAAAAGGAGGGAGATAATGCTAAAAAATATTATTAAGATTAACATCAAGATGCTGTTTCCCCTTGTAGTTGGTATTTTAAGTATAAATTCTGAGCATTAGGAAAAGAGCAAATTGAATATTTTTAAAGGTCCTTGGGTAACGAACTAGATAAGGTCCAATGCTGGGGTATAGTAATAACCAAGTCACCGGTTAAAGCAACTACCGGATGAATTTATTTCTTGTTACCATTTTGGTTTTGATAGTAATAGAAAAAAGCAATTGAAATAAAATTAACAGGACTGGGGAGCACTTACGGCCTGAGACTCAGCCAAAGGATTTCGTCATTATCAGATAAACAAGGGCCTACAGTCATCAAACAGTTCGTGGTAACGAACTGTAAGTAAGGAAACGTCCCGGCTCAATGGTAACCGAAACTCTAAAAAACGGAATTTTGGTACCCATAGATACATCAAAAGAATCAGATTTTAATTCTGATTTCAAAAATATAAGTTTCATCAAGTTTAATTTTACCATCAAAAGTTACGCGCCTGAAGAGAAAATTTGGCTGATTTTCGAAAAAAGGGGGAAAGACCCCCTAAAAGTTATAGAACCTGAATGAAATTCCACACCATCCATATTCATCGTATCAGATAACCCTACTGCAGAGGTTTCAAGCTCCTATCTACAAAAATGTGGAATTTTGCATTTTTTGCCAGAAGAAAGATCACGGGTGCGTGTTTATTTGTTTTTGTTTTTTTTTCCCCAGGGGTAATCGTATTGACCCAGTGGTCCTAGAATATCGTAAGAGGGCTCATTGAACGGAAATTAAAAGTTCTAGTGCCCTTTTAAGTGACCAAAAACAATGGAGGGCAACTAGGCCCCCTCCCACGCTCATTTTTTCTCAAAGTCACCCAATTGAAAATTTTGAGATAGCCATTGTGTTTTAGCATAGTCGAAAAATTTAATAAATATGTCTTTACGATGACTTAATCCCCCACAGTTTCCCAGGGGAAGGGCTGCAAGTTATGAACTTTGCCCCATTTCTTACATATTGTATTGGTTATTGGGAAGTATACAGACATTTTCAGGAAGAATTTTTTCTGGTGAGGGGGGAGGGGGGCTGGAGGAGGGGGTTACTCGGGAGAATCTTCCGTGGAGGATGTTTCTTTGGGGTAAGGAACATTTCAATGAAGTGGGCGCCGATTTCCAAGCATTATTAAAAAAACGATCAGAAATTAAATTAAAAAAAACACAAGTACTTTCAACTGAAAGTAAGAAAGCAACATTAGAACTTAAAATGAACAGAAATTATTACGTATATGAGGGGGGGTTCTCCCCAAGTCAATACTTCGCTCTTTAGGCTACAGTTTTTTTTTTTAGTGCTTTCAAAAGAGCTATCTATTCTAATTAAACGGCCTTTGTGATTCAGGGGTTTGTGAATTAAAGGGTTTTTTTTTAACTTTTAACGTAAAGAGCGTGGTATTGACTAAGGGGAGAACCCATCATATACGTATAAAAAAAAAAACAATAAAAAAAAAAACAAGCGATACGGCTCAATAGTAAGCGAAACTTTTAAAAACGGAACTTTGATGTCAATAAATGTATCAAAGAATGGGCTATAATGCTGATTCTAAATATATGAATTTCATTAAGTTTAGTATTACTCATCAAAGGCTACGAGCCTCAGAAAACTCACCTGATTTTTTTAAAGAGGGGGAAAACATCCCCTAAAAGTGAAAAATTTTTAATGAAAATCACACCGTCAGATTCAGCGTATCAGAAAACCCTATAACATAGGTTTCAAGCTCATATCTGCAAAAATCTGCAACTTTGTATTTTTTGCCAGAAGAAAAATATACGAATATAGAAGTTTGTTACGTAAGTTTAATTTGTAAATTACGTCAGAACCAAATTTAGAGACAGCCATTTAGCAAAGAAAAGTAAAATTTTTTATGCAAATTTTGTTTACTTATTCAATGACGGCGAGCCGAAATAAAAGCTGCATTAACTAAAAACGATCAGAAATTAAAAAAAAAAACAAGTTTTTTAAACTGAAAGTAAGGAGCGACATTAAAACTTAAAACGAACAGAAATTATCCGTATATGAAAGGGGCTGTCCCCTCCTCAACGCCTCGCTCTTTGCGCTAAAGTTTGACTCTGTCTCACAACTTTATTTTTTAAAACAATAAAAACTTTAGCGTAAAGAGCGAGGCGTTGAGGAGGGGACAGCCCCTTTCATCTACGGAATAATATACGGAATTAATTCCTCTTGATTCCCAGAAATATTTAATAAGAAATAAATATTTACAAGGGTCACTTGATTATTTTTAGGAGGAAATTCTTCTTCCATAACAAGGTGATTGGAAGTGCTAGAGTTAATGTCTTCACTTTGATTTATGAATATCTGAATCTGGTTAATGGAGTACGTTATTTCCCATTTCTAGAGCACTTAGAAACACATAACTTTTTTGTTTTTTTTTTCAAACCAGCTATGTAAATAGCGATGAGGACCACACTGCCATTTAATATTCAGTTACGTGCTTCTCATAGGCTTTGCCCGAGATATCTGTCCCCCTAACTACCCCATCGGCTGTCTGAGAGAAATAGTCTAATTAACAGAAATTCAGTCGTAACTGACCAAATGAGTCAATTTTCGTTTCAAAACCGTCCATATTTAGGCATTACTGACACTTAGGAGAGGAGAATGTCCCCCCCCCAGATTAAGACGAACAGCTTAGATCTATTTTGGACAAAATGTAGGAGGGGGAGCTTTGGCAATTAACCCGATTATGAGCCACCCTAAAACCCCAAACTTTATTAATTTTTGGGAATCACTTAATCAAATTATCAAGAATTTCTGTTTTACAATCCCCCCTAAACTCTGACCATTATTTTAATAAGTTAAAGTCGAAACTGCACCGTCAAGAGCGGGGTATTTAGGAGGGGGAAGCCCCCCCCCATATATGTAATTATTTTTTTTTTGTTTTAAATTTTGATGTCGCTTTTTACTTTTATTTGAAAGAAATTGCGTTCGGTCCTTGGACGCTTGTTATTATGAAATCAGAATGAAATTTTTTTTTATTTTTTAGTTTATTTATTGTGATAATTGTAAAACTTATTGCAAATTTAAAGTGATAAGTGTGGAAAACCATGTCAAAACCTAGATGAGCACACAATTGCACAAAACCTTCATTCAACTGGGGGTCTCATGGACTCTAAGATAACTCCCAGCCCCTCAAAATGCCCTTTTCCCAAGAAGTACCCGATAGAAATTTGAGATATCTGTCTTGCTTAAAGCAATCCAAAAGTTAAATAGTTATAACTCATGGGTTTGAGGAAAACCCCCAAAGCCACCGGGGCAAGGGTCATTTGTGATGCAAGTTACCCATTTTTCACATATCAGGTATTAAGAAAACAAGGCATATTAGATCCTGAATTTAAAAAAGCTTAGAGTATTAAGGTGAAACTTTAAGGAAATGCTGAGAGGGTTGTTGAACACATAAAAAAAAAAAAAATATGTGCTTTTTTGGTTGTGAAAAGGCAATATCAGCAAGGTCTAAGGAATGACTGAGGGTAATGAACATTGAGACTTTCAAGGAATGTTGAAGGGATGTTGAAGAAAGATTGGAGGTCAACACCGCCCCTCTCTCCTTGTCCTGTTTTTAGGTGATCTTTCTCCTTTACAATTATCAAATTTTTATTTTTCATTTTATTTAAATTAGTCAAAAGATCTAATTTCTATGTCTTTTAGCGATCTAGGAGGCATAGCAATTAAATCCTCTACGATGTATACTAATTCATCAGACACTTTGTATATCAAGGTTACCAAAAGGGTATATGTACAATATTTTAGGAATGGTTAAAGGAATTCACTTTATACTTCAGGACCACTACTGCTACTACTACTGTAGTTGTGATTGCGAATACTTACGATTGTGACTATGACTTTTTGCAACTGCTTATTGTTTTCAGGACCGCTATTGCTACTAGTGTCACTGCAACTGCGTCTACTTGTGACATCGACGATCTTCAACTGCAACTATAACAACTTCGGACTAATTGGAAGTGCAAATACTTATGACTGTGGCTGAGTTAATTTGTATCTGCTAGTCTGACTACTTTGCAGCTTCGACTATTTGTAATTCTAAACTACTTTTGACTGTAAATACTAGCAAACAAGATTACTTATGACTGTGACTAAGACCATTTAATGGTTATTACTTTACTGAAAGACTGAGACTATTTGCAACTTTTTATTCACAACTATTACTTCTTGTGACTGTGTGCACTTTAGCCCACGAATACTTACAACTGACACGATTTGTGAGTCCGACAACAAAAGACTGTAATTGCGGTGACTTTCAGGAGTGACTGTAATTAGACTGTTAGTGCGGCTGCGAATGGGACTCTGACTTTTGAAAACTATTGCAACTTTTACTATTACAACTAAAGTTATTGAGCTAAAAAGAAAAAAAAATAACAATATCCTTCATATCAAAGTGATACGGTGCATCCAGGTTGCCAAAAAATATTATCAGCAAAATTTCAAGAATATCTAAGGTTATTAATCTCTATAGATCATTGAATATTAAGTGGATGTTGACCTCAATCAGAAGATACTATATGCGTATCATTTGTCAGAATGGTACATCTTCAATATTTAACAGAAAAATTAATTCAACATTCAAGTCAACTTAAAAAACGAGCAAAAGTCGTTACAAACAGGAGTTTGACTACTGCCCCCTCCCCTAACCATAAATATCTAATAACTTCATTTGTAACTTACTAAAGATTAATTATATTTTAATACATGTTCTTTCATATTTCCAATATTGAAAAATAAAAAATAAAATGTACAGTGAAGTAAAATCTTTAATTACTTAGTTTTCCTTTGTGAATGTAAATATATATCAAATATTCGTCTTATATATGCCTAGTCTTATTGATTAATTTGGTCATTTAGTTTTCAGTTGCCGTCGATATTTCAAAAACAAAAGCAAACTATGCTATACACATAGTAAAAAAAAAAAAAAAAAAAAAAAAAAATACAAATCAAACAGTTCGTGATAACGAACTGCAAGTAAGGAGTGACTAGGCTCAATAGTAACCGAAACTCTGAAAAATGGAGTTTTAACATCAATAGATGCATCAAAAGAAATCAGCTTATTATGTTGATTCCAAAGATACAAGATTCATCAAGTTTGGTGTTACCTATCAGAAGTTACGAGCCTAAGAAAATGTGCCTGATTTTTCAAATAGGGGGAAAACAACCCTTAAAATTCAAGGAATCTTAATGAAAGCCACACCATCGAATTAAGCGTCCCATAGAACCCTTTTGTAGAAGTTTCCAGCTCCTATCTGCAAAAATGTGGAATTTCGCTATTTTTGCCAGAAGACAGATCACGGATGCGTGTCAGCAGAATTTGACAGGGGGGGGGGGTGGCACTTTACTTTGAATTCCATGGAGTGCTTTCACGTGAAAGGTAGTAGCTTGTTCTGAATCAAATCAGGAGTTATACACGGTTGTGTTCTATCGCCTTTTTATATTGGCCATCTTAATGGGCTGAGTTCTAAAGAATACGGTAAAGGATATTTGAGTGTCCCTGAGGAAAATGTTATTATAATCAATGATTTTTCAAAGGTTTTCAGAGTTTAGGATTGCAAAAATTGGTTTAAAAATTATTGTCAAGAAGACTAAGTCGCTTCGACTGGGAACTTCACCTAATTAGGATTTTATAACTTAAAAGATCTATCCCTAGGGGCTGGGGGGGGGGGTTCATGTTGTCTCCAAAGGCATTGTTTTGGGACTTTAACTATGCCGAAGAAAATTTTAATCCCAAATTTTGAATGGACTATTTTTTTGGGGAAAGGGGCATAGGAGGGGACCTAGCTGCCGTCTAATCTTTTTGGTCACCTAAAAAGGGCACTAGAACTTTTAACTTTCGTCCGAATGAGCCCTCTCCTTTAAGTCATTTTTATAAAGCCTCTCCTTAAGTCATTTTTTATTAAGTCATTTTTATATTTATTGATATCAAAATTCCGTTCTTTAGAGTCTTGGTTACTATTGCGCCGAGTCACTCCATACTTACACTTTGGTACCGCAAACAATTTGAAAAGGTTCATGAGGCTGTTTACCACGCTTTTGTATAATTTCTGCTTGTTTTAAATTTACTTTAGTATTCTTTTTAATTTCTATGCGTGACAAGTTTCATTTATTCAGTCATGGGGATATCTAATTGTCTTCAGTTTGACTTACTTTTTCTTATTATTTTAGTTCCATTTATTCATTCAAGGTAGGCTAGTTACTTTTGTGCTTTAAGTTTGGTTCGCCAAAATACTAAATTTGCTTAGTTTTAGATTTTAATTTCGCTCTTAATGTTTCTTGCAAACATATTTTCATTTTTCAAAATTATTTTAAATAACTAATTAAACCAAAAAATAACTAAGTAAATTGTTTTGTCATTAGTTCAAATCTTTTTTTATTTTCTGAGAGGGATAATAAAATGGTAGCAGATGAAATTAATCTTGAACTACCAAAAACACAGCATAATTAAAACGAAAATATCCTTTGTTTAGCCTAAAATCTATTTGCTTCTTGTCGGTGAGGCAGTTTGAAAATAGTAGACACAAACACAAATTTTTCAAAAAATACTTGGAGTCTACCGAAAATATGGAACAAGTCAAAAAGAATAATATTAGAAAAAATCCAACATATTAGGACCAATTATGCAAAATATTTTGTTTCATGTGCCTCAATTGTTTTTTGAAAGACATAGGTTTACTTTAGAAATAAGAAGCCTTAGCAGGGCCTACTGAGCCACTTGTCTTCACCTATAGTTGTGTCTAAATTGGGTAGAACACATAATTTACTAAACATTTAGGTGTTCGATTTTTACTGTTTACATCCAAGTTTACCAGTTATACTTCGCCTAAGGATTTGACCGCAGAAATTGATTTTGTTTTTGACGATTACCTCACTGAGTGTCAGCACAGTAATTCCGTAGTATAATATAATGTGTGCATAGTATATATGCGTATCGCTGCACCATTAAAGAATTGTAAAAAAAACTCATCATTTTTGTTATAATGTTGGTTTTTTTTAGTTTAAAAAAAAGATGTAAATTTGCAGGTGATGTTGGGTTGGGCCCGACTGATATGGATTTTTTGGGTCCAATAGCGATTCAGATATATCGGTAGCGTACCGAGTACGATACCGATATAATTTGCCGATACATTTCCCTCCGAAAAAAAAACGTTACTAAAATTTAAACCCCCCATTCTCCGCCCATATTCATACTCAAAACATGTTTCTCTTTGGTTTATTACACACCAAATGCAAGAGTTAGAATATGGGCAAGTTGTTGCTTGCTGCAATAGCTAGATTTAAATAATTCAATGTTCTTTCTCAAAAAATTGAGAAATTGATTGCTCTTAAAAAAGTAAAATCCCTTTTTCTTGCTTGCAGGTTTAGTTGGATTTGGATAAATCAAATTAACAGTTGGATAATTCATAAGGTGAAAAAAGCAAAGAAAATAAATGAGATTGATGACACTAAGTACCCCTCTCAGAACAAAAGACAAAAAAGTATATTATTTACAAAAAACTAAATAAAAATTTTGCTCTTAATAAGTATGACAGCTTTTTCTTGCTTGTAGGAATAGTTGTCTTTGGATAATTCAAAATTATCATTTGGATGATTCAATGGGAAAGCTGAGAAAACAATGAAACTGTAACAAAAGCACCCTTCTCAAGTCAGAAAAAAATAGTTTCATTATTTATGATTATTAAAATTATTATTGTTTGGCTTTTCTATATATATGTGTATATATATAAAACCACCAGTTTTCGTCAATTCATACAATGAAACAAAAAAAATAAAAGAAAAAAAAAGTTTCTAGAAAGCCAACTAGCCTGTCCACAACGGTTCGACTAATTAAATCAGAAATACACGCCCATTACGCACTAAAGAAACATTCAAAATTGTACATTCAGAAAAAAACAAGCAGAAATTCGAAAACGAAAGAAAAAAACCGAAAAAAACAAACAAACAAGAAACAAAAGAAAAATATTCAGCTAAAGGACAGGTACCGTCTTGTACCATGACAAAGGAAAAGGTTTATACATGACCCACACATGGGTCGTGTAAGATCATAATTTCTCGTTTTGGATCCCCTACACCAGCGCTCTATCCATAACTGAGAAACCACAACTATCTTTTTGAACTTTATAGCAGAATACGACTCAGTACCTCCCCTGCTAATATGGGAAGTTGTGCAAGAACACCGAATCCTGCCCAAAGATAGTTAGACAAAAGTCAATATGAGAAAACATGCATAGTAACATCTGCATGTGATGGGAGCTCACATAGCTCTTAGAAAATTGCCTATGGCGTGCTGCAAGACTGAACAGCTTCTTCTCTGATCCTAATTCAAATACATAATTGATTGATTGATCTTAAAGAACTCCATAAGATCAGAAGATGGGAATTGACTCTAACCAGCATTGAGAAAGTAGAGAATCTAGAATACGGAGACGGTGGCACACTCCTCGATTGGACCAACCATTTTGCGCCATGGATGCATTAAAAGAGAGTCCACAAACAGGGCTAACCGCACGTGTCCCCAAAACCAAAGTTCCTGTATTATAAACAGAAATGCATCAGTTGGGTACAAAAATGGCCAAAAGCTTGAATAGGTAAAATAATCCTGGTTTTTTATCAATTCAATATCTGTTCGTTTTATATTGACATAGTCTTTTCAGAGAAAAAAAAAATAATACTTTTAATCTTTTCGTTTTTTAAGAATTTAGTTTGGGCTGCTATTTGTATGCTGGAGAAAAATATTCAGCAATTTTTAACAACATACACCTTTTTTAAAATCTGGACACAAATAGTAGTGTTTAATATAGTTTCATACCTCCTCTAGTTGACCGGAATAGAAAACTTGATACCATTCGCAAAAAAAATCTGTTTACTTTCTTTGAAAGCTTGGATACACTTACGCTATTTTGATTTGGTTAAATTTTAAGAGCAGAAGTAGCCCAAAAATATTGAACATAATACCCTCAGTCGTTCTTGGTGGGATACTGCTGAGATGCCTTATTGGGAATTAGCATTAACACTGTGCATTTTGATTTAATCTTAAGGCAACATTCAGTTTTTAAACATAAAGGCAAATGGGAGGGTGGGCGTGGGTTCAATTCACAAATTTTATTTCACAAAGACATAAAGAAATTTAAAGTTCAATTCTAAAATTTTTCGGTGGAAGATAGAAAAAGTAATACCATACTTGTGAATATTTTCCCGAAAGATAAAAAAGTTCTAGTTCAATTTAAATTTTCTCAACGAAGTGAAGAAAAGTGAACTTGAACTATTCTTCACTTCGTTGAGAAAATTTTAAATGAACTAGAACTTTTTATCTTCCGGAAAAATATTCACAAGTATGGTATTACATTTAAAAATATGAAAAAAGTAATTTTTGAAATAAAATATAGTAAAAAATGTGTGCCACATGGAACAGAAAAAAATCCAAATATTGGGAAGAAACTTATTGTCTATATAGAGTGCAATCCATGTTTATATATTAAAAGTGATTTCAATTTTTAAATGTAAATACAGATGAAAAGTAGTGAAATTTGCAGCACGCTGATTGGCTATAATCGAAAATCCTAGACATTTGTTCTAGCCGCTAGAACTCTGTGTCTAGCTAAGCGCATGTCTAGTATGTCTAGCTAAGCGTCAAATTTTACTCCGTGAACGGTCGTTGCCTAGACATTGAATTCTGGCTAGACATGTGTTCTAGACACGGATTATAGCTAGACACGCATGTGAACGCCGCTTTATGGAATACCTTTTAAAATGATGTTTTGGTTTGCTGCGTCTTCTAGGAGGAACTGCAGTGGCGTAATTTAGTCTCAATTCTGGGGTGGGGGGGGGGGAAATTTGGAGCCAATTTTCGCAATCAATTGAAAATGACAGTGAAAACTGAAAAAAAATGTGCGGTTGCTCCTGTACTAAATGGACTTCATAGTGCTAGTTTGGTTAATGCTAATGAAATAAAAACAAAATATGATGAATATATAATAGTTTAGAAACAAATTTGGGCTATATATTTGCATATTAGGGGAGGGGGGGGGGGGTAAAGCATAGCATATATTATTACGTAACCTAACCTAGGTACCCTCCCCCCCCCTAACCCCAAAAACAAAAGTTTAATATCGTATACGCAATTAAAACCACGCTATACATTACATTGCTCTATAGCAGTGTTTTGAATTAACAGTCAAAAACGGGTTTCGTGACTGGATTCCATCGCAGTATATAAAAGTCTGTTTAGTACAGGAGTACCAAATGTGCTACTATTATATTACCTTAAAGGCAGACACAGTAGAGAACACCTCCTGTTTCTCTTGATACTTGAAATATGCAGCTTCTAACCTTTTTATTTATTTCAATAATAAAAGTTAAGTAGTAATGGTAGTAGCCCTGGCAGTTCTGAACTTAATATCCTCAGTTGTTCTGAATATTTCACTGAGACGACTTATTGACTGTGCATAATACCTTTTAATTTATTTTTAAAACAAAATATATTTTCCTTGGATGTTTCAATTTAATATTTTATTCTATTTCCAAGATATCCCGTCTGGATATCTTGTCAACTTGGATCATTGAAGCTATTTTGATTTGGTTCAATAGTATACGCAATAGTAGGACAGTAGTAGCATTAGAATTAGTAGCAAAATGCGTAGTAAAAATGAAAGTTCCGGAAGCAGGGCCCACCGATGTGTGTAAACGTTTTGTGAGTTACATACCTTCTCCCCGTAATACGTTAAATTGCATGGTGACGTAGAAACCATCGTGGGAGGATCCTTTCTAGTAGGACAACTGCGACAGGGCATAAAATCGAGTCCTGTGGACAACGGCCTCTGCAAAGAGCTGCCTAGACACTGTCGGGGTAACCGCAAGATTGTGGACCTTGCGGTCACCTTTATTGAGGATGGGTGCCCCTGGAGAAAAATATAGCGTAGTTAAACGACCACAGCATTCGTACGGGACTCTGATTAATGCATAATTCTTCTGGGTTTGGTCTATTTTGGTGGGCCTTTTCTGGGTCTGTTTCTGTTTTGGCTGGGTATTGGGGGTCTTTTTTTTGGCGAAGCGCTTAAGCGGTTCGGTGTAGACTTGAGATTATATGTTGGTCCCCGTCAGTAGAAAGGCCTTATTGACTCCCACGAGTACACCAATTATGGCATAGAGTCCCTAGGGAGAACACCTGTGCTGTCAGTCCTGACGGGGCACCAAATATGGGCATGGAATCCCCAGGGAGAACACGTTTCGAGAAAATGTCTCCGGGCAAAGTTTATTAATGTCTTTGATGTATTTCCAAGAGAATTGTTTCCCGACGGACGAAGTTTATTAATGTCTGACAGATGACATCAAGGCTGATTGTTTCCGGGCGAATGTTTTGATCTTAGAGATGAAGAGATTAACGCGGGAAAGGGTTTACCAGTGATTTTGAAATGTGACAGCGCAGGGATGCCAAAACAAAAGGAAACACGCTGAAATTACGTTTAGGGGTTATTTGAGCGAAACCGTTTTAGACGTTTTAGGGAATTATTTCGGCGAAACAGTTAGAGACATTTTAAAAGATGATTTTAGAAGAGGTTTAGAAGAGGATTTGAGGGTAAAACTCTGTGGTCGTTATAATACACACAAGTTCCATTTGAACAGTGTCGTGAGGTCCCCTACCCCAACCCCAAAGGCTCCAATCCCCCTACCTCAACCCCGAAGGAAGCCCCCGGTCCTCAAAGGTACCCTAGGGCTCCAAAGGGCCCTCGGAACCCCAAAAGGCCCCTGAGCCCCCATTTTTCAATACTTTTTTAAGGCTTTATTATATCTTTTATTATATCTGCTTTTTGAATGCTCCAACACCAAGCAATACTTTTCAAAGGCATTTCAGAAACCAGTTCTTTTCTTAATGTCCCTCCTAAGCCCATTTTACAAATTGAAGTACCCATGCTTTTACACACAACTTTACTTTACAGCTTTTTGAATGCTCCAACAACCAAGCAATACTTTTCAAAGGGCATTTCAGAAACAATTTCTTTTTCTTAATTTCCTTTCCTAAACCATTTACAAGTTAAAGTACCCATCCTTTTCACACACAACTTTACTTTACAGCTTTTTGAATGTCCAACACCAAGCAATACTTTTCAAAAAGCATTTCAGAACAAGTTCTTTTCTTAATGTCCTTCTAACCCATTTTACAAGTTGAAGTACCATCCTTTCACCCACAACTTTAATTTACAGATTTTTGAATGCTCCAACACCAAGCACTACTTTTTCAAAGGCATTTCAGAACCAGTTATTTTCTTAATGTCCATCCCAACCCATTTTACAAGTTGAAGTGCCCATCTTTTACACCCATAACTTTACTTTACAGCTTTTTGAATGCTCCAACACCAAGCAATACTTTTCAAAGGGCATTTCAGAACAAGTTCTTTTCATAATGTCCCTCCTAAACCCATTTTACAAATTGAAGTACCCATCCTTTTCACCCACAACTTTACTTTACAGCTTTTTGAATGCCCAACCACCAAGCAATACTTTTCAAAAGGCATTTCAGAACAATTTCTTTTCTTAATATCCTTTCCTAAAACCCATTTTACAAGTTGAAGTACCCATCCTTTTTTCACACAAAACTTTACTTTACAGCTTTTTGAATGTCCAACACCAAGCAATACTTTTCAAAGGCATTTCAGAACAAGTTCTTTTCTTAATGTCCTTCCTAAACCCATTTGCAAGTTGATGTACCCATCCTTTTCACCCACAACTTTAATTTACAGCTTTTTGAATGCTCCAACACCAAGCAGTACTTTTCAAAGGGCATTTCAGAACAAGTTCTTTTCATAATGTCCATCCTAAACCCATTTACAAGTTGAAGTACCCATCCTTTCACCCACAACTTTACTTTACAGCTTTTTGAATGCCCAAAACCAAGCAATACTTTTTCACAAAAGGCATTTCAGAACAAGTTCTTTTTTAATGTCCTTCCTAAACCCATTTTACAAGTTGAAGTACCCATCCTTTTCACCCACAACTTTACTTTAAAGCTTTTTGAATGCTCAAACACCAAGCAATACTTTTTCAAAGGGCATTTCAGAACAAGTTCTTTTCATAATGTCCATCGTAAACCCATTTTACAAGTTGAAGTTCCCATCCTTTTCACCCACAACTTTACTTTACAGCTTTTTGAATGCTCAACACCCAAGCAATACTTTTCAAAAGGCATTTCAGAACAAGTTCTTTTCTTAGTGACCGTCCTAAACCCATTTTACAAGTTGAAGTACCCATCCTTTTCACCCACAACTTTACTTTACAGTTTGTTTGAAATGCTCCAACACCGAACAATACTTTCAAAGGGCATTTCAGAAACAATTTCTTTTCTTAATGTCCTTCCTAAACCCATTTTACAAATTGAAGTACCCATACTTTTCACACACAACTTTACTTTACAGCTTTTTGAATGCTCCAACACCAAGCAATACTTTTCAAAAGCCATTTCAGAACAATTTCTTTTCTTAATGTCCTTCCTAACCCATTTTACAAGTTGAAGTACCCATCCTTTTCACCCACAAACTTTACTATACTGCCTTTTTGAATGCTCCAACACCAAGCAATACTTTTCAAATGGCATTTCAGAACAAGTTATTTTCTTAATGTCATTCCTAAACCCATTTTTACAAGTTGAAGTACCCATCCTTTTCACCCACAACTTTACTTTACAGCTTTTTGAATGCCCCAACATCAAGCAATACTTTTCAAATGGCATTTCAGAACAAGTTATTTTCTTAATGTCATTCCTAACCCCATTTTACAAGTTGAAGTACCCATCCTTTTCACCCGCAACTTTACTTTACAGCTTTTTGAATGCCTCACACCAAGCAGTACTTTTCAAAGACTTTATTATATCTTTTCAGAACAAGTTCTTTACGTAATGTCCTTCCTAAACCAATTTTACAAGTTGAAGTACTCATCTTTTCCCCTACAACTTTACTATAAGACTTTTTGAATACCCCAACATCAAGCAATACTTTTCAAAAGACTTTACTATATCTTTTCAGAACAAGTTCTTTACGTAATTTTCTTCCTAAACCCATTTTACAAGTTAAAGTACTTATCTTTTCCCCCACAACTTTACTTTTCAACTTTTTTGCACATCCAAACATCAAGCAATACTTTCCAAAAGACTTTATTATATCTTTCAGATTAAGTTTTTTTCTTAATGTCTTCATAAAATCAATTTTACAAGTTGAAATAGTTATCTTTTTCACCACAACTTTACTTTACGACTTTTTGCACACCCCAAGAGCAAGCAATACTTTTCTAAAGGTTTTTTTATTATATCTTTTCAGAACAAGTTCTTTTCCTAATATGCTTCTTAAACCAATTTTACAAATTCTAAAATTTGTCCTTAGTAGATAGAAAAAGCTATATCATAGCTGTGAATATTTTCTCGAAAGATAAGCAATTCTATTTCAATTTTAAATTTCTCAATGAAGTGAAGAAATGTTCAAGTTCTCTTCTGAATTTTCTCAATGAAAAAGAAATTAGTTTTTAATCAATTCTATTTTTCCAAATAATATAAAAATTTTCCACTTCGGTTCAGATTTTCTCAAAGTGATTGAAAAAAAATTTAAAATACTGTTCCAAATTTTTCATAGAAGATAAAAAAGTTCAAGTTCTCTTCTGAATTTTACAAAGAACACAATTCAATTCTATTTCTCCAGAGAAAATAAAAATCTTCCACTTCAGTTCTTTATTTCACAAAGACATAAAGAAATTTAAAGTTCAATTCTAAATTTTTCGGTGAAAGATAGAAAAAGTGATACCATACTTGTGAATATTTTCCCGGAAGATAAAAAGTTCTAGTTCAATTTGAAACTTTCTCAACGAAGAGAAGAAAAGTTCAAGTTCTCTTCTGAATTTTTCCAAAGAACACAATTCCATTCTAATTTTCACCATAGAAAATAAAAATCTTCCACTTCAGTTCTTTATTTCACAAAGACATAAAGAAATTTAAAGTTCAATTCTAAATTTTTCGGTGGAAGATAGAAAAAGTAATACCATACTTGTGAATATTTTCGCGGAAGATAAAAAGTTCTAGTTCAATTTTTAAAAATTTTCTCAACGAAGTGAAGAAAAGTTCAAGTTCTCTTCTGAATTTTACCAAAGAACATAATTCAATTCTAATTTCTCCAGAGAAAATCAAAAAAGCTTCCACGTCAGTTTTAAGTTGCCCAAAGAAATAAAGAAAATTTAAAGTCTATTCTAAATTTTTATATGGAAACATAGAAAAAGTAATACTATGATTGTGATTATTTTCCTGGAAGATAAAAAGTTCTAGTTCAATTTAAATTTTCTCAATGCAGTGAAGAAAAGTTCAAGTTCTCTTCTGAATTTTACCAAAGAACACAATTCAATTCTAATTTCACCAAGAAATAAAAAACCTTCCACTTCAGTTTCTTTATTTCACAAAGACATAAAGAAATTTAAAGTTCTGTTCCAAATTTTTCATTAGAAGATAGAAAAAAAAAAAAAAAAAGTGCCTCCCCAAGTTATACATGATTGTGAATATTCGACATGAAGATAAGGAACTCCACTTTAATTCTGAGTTTTTCTCGAAGAAGTGCAAATTGTTCAAGTTCTCTTCTAAATTTCTTAAAGAAGAGAAAAAAGTTAGCTCAATTCTGAATTTTACCATGAAAATGAAAAAATCTTCAACTTCAGTTCTTAATTTTTCAAAAAGACATAAAAAATTTAAAGTTCAGTTCTAAAATTTTTCTGTAGAAGATAGGAAAAGTTATACTATGATTGTGATTATTTTCCAGTGAAGATAAAAAGTTTTTCACTTTAATTCTAATTTCTTAAATTCAGTCCGATTTTTTGTAAAGGGAATGAAAAATTTAAAGTTCTGTTCCAAATTTTTCATAGAAGATAGAACAAGTTATACATTGATTGTGAATATTCGACATGATGATAAGGAGCACCACTTTAATTCTGAGTTTTCTCGAAGAAAGTGCAAAATGTTCAAGTTCTCTTCTGAATTTTCTTAAAGAAGAGAAAAAAGTTAGCTCAATTCTGAATTTTACCAATGAAAATGAAAAAAGCTTCCACTTCATTTCTTAATTTCTCAAAGACATAAAAAATTTAAAGTTCAGTTCTAAATTTTTCCGTAGAAGATAGGAAAAGTTATACTATGATTGTGATTATTTTCCAATGAAGTATAAAAAAGTTTCACTTTAATTCTAAATTTTCTTAAATACAGTTCCGATTTTTCTAAAGGAGATGAAAAAATTTTAAAGTTCTGATTTCCAAGTTTTTCATAGAAGATAGAAGAAGTTATACATGGATGATCGTGAATATTCACATTGAAGATTAAAATTTCCACTTTAATTCCAAAAATTGTCTCATGAAGTGCAAATGTTCAAGTTTCTCTTCTAATTTTTCCAAGAAAATAAAAAGGTTCCACTTCAGTTCTGGTTTTTTTCTCAAAGAGATGAAAAAAGTTCTATTCTAATTTTAAATTAAATTTTAGCTCCTTTGTCTTATGGATTTACCCTCAAATTTTTAAATTAAGGGAGAAAATGAGTGACTCGTTTTTATTATTAAAGACAATCGTTCAAACTCGTTCATCTAACCTCCAAAACAATAGGTTAGGTTAGGTATAAAATAAATATTAATAAATAAATTGAAACATTTCTACATGTTTAAAGTTAGGTTAGGTTAGGGTAATTATCATGAGCGCTCATGATAAGTTAACCTAATTCTTTTTCAAGCGGCGAGTATGGTTAGGTTAGGTTTGGCTAGATTAAGTTAGGTTAGATTAGGTTAGGGTAAGTTTAGGTTAGGTTAGCCTACGTACGCTTCACTTAGGTTAGCTTAGGTTAGTGAGGAAACAGGCAAAAAGTTAGGTGTATGATTAGGTTAGGTTAGATTAAGTTAGGTTAGGTTAAGTTAGGATCAATGTATAACTTCTTCTATCTTCTATGAAAAACTTGGAACAGAACTTTAAATTTTTCATCTCTTTGAGAAAAATCGGAACTGTATTTAAGAAATTTAGAATTAAAGTGAAACTTTTTATCTTCATTGGAATATAATCACAATCATAGTATAACTTTTCCTATCTTCTACGGAAAAATTTAGAACTGAAATTTAATTTTTTTTGTCTTTGAGAAATTAAGAACTGAAGTGGAAGCTTTTTTCATTTTCATTGGTAAAAAATTCAGAATTGAGCTAAATTTTTTCTCTTCTTTAAGAAAATTCAGAAGAGAACTCGAACATTTAGCACTTCTTCGAGAAAACTCAGAAATTAAAGTGGTGCTCCTTATCATCATGTCGAATATTCACAATCAATGTATAACTTTTTCTATCTTCTATGAAAAATTTGGAACAGAACTTTAAATTTTTTCATCTCTTTGCAAAAAATCGGAACTGAATTTAAGAAAATTAGAATTAAAGTGAAACTTTTTATCTTCACTGGATAAAATAATCACAATCATAGTATAACCGTTTTCCTATCTTCTACAGAAAAATTTAGAACTGAAACTTTAAATTTTTTATATGTCTTTGAGAAATTAAGAACTGATGTGGAAGGTTTTTTCATTTTCATTGGTAAAATTCAGAATTGAGCTAACTTTTTTCTCTTCTTTAAGAAATTCAGAAGAGAACTTGAACAATTTGCACTTCTTCGAGAAAGCTCAGAATTAAAGTAGAGTTTTCCTTATCTTCATGCGAATGTTCACAATCAATGTATAACTTTATCTATCTTCTATGACAAAATTTGGAACAGAACTTTAAATTTCTTTATGTCTTTGTCGAAATAAAGAACTGAAGTGGAAGATTTTTATTTTCTCTGGTGAAATTAGAATTGAATTGTATTCTTTGGTAAAATTCAGAGAGAACTTGAACTTTCTTCACTCATTGAGAAAATTTTAAATTGAACTAGAACTTTTTATCTTCCGGGAAAATAATCACAATCATAGTATTACTTTTTCTATCTTCCATCTAAAAATTTAGAATAGAACTTTAAATTCTATATTTCTTTGGGGAACTTAAAAACTGACGTGGAAGCTTTTTATTTTCCCTGGAGAAATTAGAATTGAATTATGTTCGTTGGTAAAATTCAGAAGAGAACTTGAACCATTCTTCACTTCGTTGAGAAAATTTTAAATTGAACTAGAACTTTTTATCTTTCGGGAAAATATTCACAAGTATGGTATTACTTTTTCTATCTTCACCGAAAAATTTAGAATTGGAACTTTAAATTTCTTTATGTCTTTGTGAAATAAAGAACTGAAGTGGAAGATTTTTATTTTCTCTGGAGAAATTAGAATTGAATTGTGTTCTTTGTAAAATTCAGAGGAGAACTTGAATTTTTCTTCACTTCGTTGAGAAATTTTTAATTGAACTAGAACTTTTTATCTTCCGGGAAAATATTCACAAGTATGGTATTACTTTTTCTATCTTCCACCGAAAAATTAGAATTGAACTTTAAATTTCTTTATGTCTTTGTGAAATAAAGAACTGAAGTGGAAGATTTTTATTTTCTCTGGTGAAATTAGAATTGAATTGTGTTCTTTGGTAAAATTCAGAAGAGAAATTGAACTTTTCTTCACTTCGTTGAGAAAATTATAAATTGAACTAGAACTTTTTATCTTCCGGGAAAATATTCACTAGTATGGTATTAGTTTTTCTATCTTCCACCGAAAAATTTACAATTGAACTTTAAATTTCTTTATGTCTTGTGGAATAAAGAACTGAAGTGGAAGATTTTTATTTTCTCTGGAGAAATTAGAATTGAATTGTGTTCTTTGGTAAAATTCAGAGAGAGACCTTGAACTTTTTTATCCTCTGTGAAAAATTTGGAACAGTATTTTAAATTTTTCATCTCTTCGAGACAGATCTGAACTAAAGTGGAAAATTTTATATTATTTGGAAAAATAGAAATGATCAATAACTATTTCTTTTTCATTGAGAAAATTCAGAATAGAACTTGAACTTTCCTTGACTTCGTTGAGAAAATTAAAAATTGAACTAGAACTTTTTGTCTTCCGGGAAAATATTCTCAAACTATGCTATAGCTTTTTCTATCTACTACAGATAAATTTAGAATAGAACTTTAAATTTCTTTATGTCTTTGGTGAACTTAAAACTGAAGTGGAAGATTTTTATTTTCTCTGGAGAAATTAGAATTGAATTATGTTCTTTGTAAAATTCAGAAGAGAAACTTGAACTTTTCTTCACTTCGTTGAAGAAAATTTTTAAATTGAACTAGAACTTTTTATCTTTCGGGAAAAATATTCACAAGTATGGTATTACTTTTTCTATCTTCCACCGAAAAATTTAGAATTGAACTTTAAATTTCTTTATGTCTTTGTGAAATAAAGAACTGAAGTGGAAGATTTCTATTTTCTCTGGTGAAATTAGAATTGAATTGTGTTCTTTGGTAAAATTCAGAAGAGAACTTGAATTATTCTTCACTTCGTTGAAAAAATTTTAAATTGAACTAGAATTTTTATCTTCCGGAAAATATTCACAAGTATGGTATTACTTTTCTATCTTTCCACCGAAAAATTTAGAATTGAACTTTAAATTTCTTTATGTCTTTGTGAAATAAGAACTGAAGTGGAAGATTTTTATTTTCTCTGGAGAAATTAGAATTGAATTGTGTTCTTTGGTAAAATTCAGAAGAGAACTTGAACTTTTTATCTTCTGTGAAAAATTTGGAACAGTATTTTAAATTTTTCATCTCTTCGAGACAGATCTGAACTAAAGTGGAAAATTTTTATATTATTTGAAAAATAGAAATAATCAATAACTATTTCTTTTTCATTGAGAAAATTCAGAATAGAACTTGAACTTTCCTTGACTTCGTTGAGAAAATTAAAAATTGAACTAGAACTTTTTGTCTTCCGGGAAAATATTCGCAACTATGCTATTGCTTTTTCTATCTACTACAGAAAAATTTAGAATAGAACTTTAAATTTCTTTATGTCTTTGGTGAACATAAAACTGAAGTGGAAGATTTTTATTTTCTCTGGAGAAAATTAGAATTGAAGTGTGTTCTTTGGTAAAATTCAGAAGAGAACTTGAACTTTTCTTCTCTTCGTTGAGAAAATTTTAAATTGAACTAGAACTTTTTATCTTCCGGGAAAATATTCACAAGTATGGTATTACTTTTTCTATCTTCCACCGAAAAATTTAGAATTGAACTTTAAATTTCTTTATGTCTTTGTGAAATAAAGAACTGAAGTGGAAGATTTTTATTTTCTCTGGTGAAATTAGAATTGAATTGTGTTCTTTGGTAAAATTCAGAAGAGAATTGAAACTATTCTTCACTTCGTTGAGAAAATTTTAAATTGAACTAGAACTTTTTATCTTCCGGGAAAATATTCACAAGTATGGTATTACTTTTTCTATCTTCCACCGAAAAATTTAGAATTGAACTTTAATTTCTTTATGTCTTTGTGAAATAAAGAACTGAAGTGGAAGATTTTTATTTTCTCTGGAGAAATTAGAATTGAATTGTGTTCTTTGGTAAATTCAGAAGAGAACTTGAACTTTTTTTATCTTCTGTGAAAAATTTGGAACATTATTTTAAATTTTTCATCTCTTCGAGACAGATCTGAACTAAAGTGGAAAATTTTTATATTATTTGCAAAAATAGAAATGATCAATAACTAATTTCTTTTTCATTGAGAAAATTCAGAATAGAACTTGAACTTTCCTTGACTTCGTTGAGAAATTAAAATTGAAGTAGAACTTTTTGTCTTCTGGGAAAATATTCGCAACAATGGTATAGCTTTTTTCTATCTACTACAGATAAATTTAGAATAGAACTTTAAATTTCTTTTATGTCTTTGGTAAACTTAAAACTGAAGTGGAAATGTGTTCCACTTCATTCAGAATTGAAATGTGTTCTTTAGTAAAATTCAGAAGAGAACTTGAACTTTTCTATCTTCTATGAAAAATTTGGAACAGTATTTTAAATTTTTTCATCACTTTGAGAAAAATCTGAACAAAGTGGAAAATTTTATATTATTTGGAAAAATAGAATTGACTAAAAACTAATTCCTTTTTCATTGAGAAAATTCAGAAGAGAACTTGAACTTTTCTTCACTTCGTTGAGAAAATTTAAATTGAAATAGAATGCTTATCTCGAGAAAATATTCACAGCTATGATATAGCTTTTTTCTATCTACTAAGGAAAATTTAGAATTTGTAAAATTGGTTTTAAGAAGCATATTAAGAAAAGAACTTGTTCTGAAAAGATATAATAAAACCTTTAGAAAAGTATTGCTTGATCTTGGGGTGTGCAAAAAAGTCGTAAAGTAAAGTTGTGGTGAAAAAGATAACTACTTCAACTTGTAAAATTGGTTTATGAAGGACATTAAGAAAAAAACTTAATCTGAAAGATATAATAAAGTCTTTTGGAAAGTATTGCTTGATGTTTGGATGTGCAAAAAAGTCGTAAAGTAAAGTTGTGGGGAAGAAGATAAGTACTTCAACTTGTAAAAAGGGTTTAGGAAGAAAATTACGTAAAGAACTTGTTCTGAAAATATATAATAAAGTCTTTTGAAAAGTATTGCTTGATGTTGGGGTATTCGAAAAGCCTTATAGCAGTAAAGCTGTGGGGGAAAAGATGAGTACTTCAACTGTAAAACTGGTTTAGGAAGGACATTACGTAAAGAACTTGTTTTTGAAAAGATATAATAAAGTCTTTGAAAAGTAAAAAATGCTTGGTGTTGGGCATTCAAAAAGCTATAAAGTACAAGTTGTGGGTGAAAAGGATGGGTACTCAACTTGTAAAAACGGGTTTAGGAATGGCATTAAGAAAATAACTTGTTCTGAAATGCCATTTGAAAAGTATTGCTTGGTGTTGGGGCATTCAAAAAGCTGTAAAGTAAAGTTGTGGTGCAAAGGATGGGTACTTCAACTTGTAAAATGGGTTTAGGAATGACATTGAGAAAATAACTTGTTCTGAAATGCCATTGAAAAGTATTGCTTGGTGTTGGAGCATTCAAAAAGGCAGTATAGTAAAGTTGTGGGTGAAAAGGATGGGTACTTCAACTTGTAAAATGGGTTTAGGAAGGACATTAAGAAAAGAAATTGTTCTGAAATGCCTTTTGAAAAGTATTGCTTGGTGTTGGAGCATTCAAAAAGCTGTAAAGTAAAGTTGTGTGTGAAAAGGATGGGTACTTTCAATTTGTAAAATGGGTTTAGGAAGGACATTAAGAAAAGAAATTGTTCTGAAAATGCCCTTTGAAAAGTATTGTTCGGTGTTGGAGCATTCAAAAAAGCTGTAAAGTAAAGTTGTGGGTGAAAAGGATGGGTACTTCAACTTGTAAAATGGGTTTAGGAAGACATTAAGAAAAATAACTGGTTCTGAAATGCCTTTGAAAAGTATCGCTTGGTGTTGGAGCATTCAAAAAGCTGTAAAGTAAAGTTGTGTGTGAAAGGGAATTCAACTTGTAAAATGGGTTTAGGAAGGACATTAAGAAAAGAACTTGTTCTGAAATGTCTTTTGAAAAGTATGCTTGGTGTTGGGCATTCGAAAAGCTGTAAAGTAAAGTTGTGGGTGAAAAGGATGGGTACTTCAACTTGTAAAATGAGTTTAGGAAGGACATTATGAAAAGAACTTGTTCTGAAATACCCTTTGAAAAGTATTGCTTGGTGTTGGAGCATTCAAAAAGCTGTAAAGTAAAGTTGTGGGTGTAAAGGATGGGTACTTCAACTTGTAAAATGGGTTTAGGATGAACATTATGAAAAGAACTTGTTCTGAAATGCCCTTTGAAAAAGTATTGCTTTGTGTTGGAGCATTCAAAAAGCTGTAAATTAAAGTTTTGGGTGAAAAGGACGGGTACTTCAACTTGTAAAATAGGTTTAGGAAGGACATTAAGAAAAGAACTTTTTCTGAAATGCCTTTGAAAAGTATTGCTTGGTGTTGGACATTCAAAAAGCTGTAAAGTAAAGTTTGTGTTGTGAAAAGGATGGGTACTTCAACTTGTAAAATGGGTTTAGGAAAGGACATTAAGAAAAGAAATTGTTCTGAAATGCCTTTTGAAAAGTATTGCTTGGTGTTGGGCATTCAAAAAGCTGTAAAGTAAAGTTTTGGGTGAAAAGGATGGGTACTTCAATTTTGTAAAATGGGTTTAGGAGGGACATTATGAAAAGAACTTGTTCTGAAATGCCCTTTGAAAAGTATTGCTTGGTGTTGGAGCATTCAAAAAGCTGTAAATTAAAGTTTTGGGTGAAAAGGATGGGTACATCACTTGTAAAATGGGTTTAGGAAGGCCATTGAGAAAAGAACTTGTTCTGAATGCCTTTTGAAAAGTTTTGCTTGGTGTTGGACATTCAAAAAGCTGTAAAGTAAAGTTTGTGTGTGAAAAGGATGGGTACTTCAACTTGTAAAATGGGTTTAGGATGGACATTAAGAAAAGAACTTGTTCTGAAATGCCTTTTGAAAAGTATTGCTTGGTGTTGGGCATTCAAAAAGCTGTAAAGTAAAGTTGTGTGTAAAAAGGATGGGTGCTTCAATTTGTAAAATGGGTTTAGGAGGGACATTAAGAAAAGAACTGGTTCTGAAATGCCTTTGAAAAGTATTGCTTGGTGTTGGAGCATTCAAAAAAGCAGTATAGTAAAGTTGTGGGTGAAAAGGATGGGTACTTCAACTTGTAAAATGGGTTTAGGATGGACATTAGGAAAATAACTTGTTCTGAAAAAGATATAATAAAGCCTTAAAAAAGTATTTAAAAAATGGGGGCTCAGGGGCCTTTGGGGGTCCGAGGGCCCTTTTGGAGCCCTGGGGGACATTTGAGGACCGGGGGCTTCCTTCGGGTTGAGGTAGGGGGATCGGAGCCATTTGGGGTTGGGGTAGGGGACCTCACGACACTGTTCAAATGGAACTTGTGTATTATAACGACCACAGAGTTTCACCCTCAAATCCTCTTCTAAAACCTCTTCTAAAATCATCTTTTAAAATGTCTTTAACTGTTTTCGCCGAAATAATTCCCTAAAATGTCTAAAACGGTTTCGCTCAAATAACCCCTAAATGTAATTTTTAGCGTGTTCCTTTTGTTTTTGGCATCCCTGCGCTGTCACATTTCAATTACTGGGAAACCCTTTCCCGCGTTAATCTCTTCATCTCTAAGATCAAAACATTCGCCCGGAAACAATCAACCTTGACGTCATCTGTCAGACATTAATAAACTTCGTCCCGGAAACAATTCTCTTGGAAATACATCAAAGACATTAATAAACTTTGCCCGAGACATTTCTCGGAAACGTGTTCTCGCTGGGGATTCCATGCCCATATTTTGTGCCCCGTCGGGACTGACAGTACAGGTGTTCTCCCTAGGGACTCTATGCCCATATTTGGTGTACTCGTGGGAGTCAATAAGGCCTTTCTACTCCCGTCCTGAACTGGTTTCTAGAACTATTTGCTTTTCCTGAGTCCAAAATAATTTCTATAATTTGAAGAATATGACAAATGCAACTTGGAATATTACGACGTTAAAAAATAACTCATATCGACGTTTTGACTAAACTAATTCAGACGCTTCGAACTGTACATTAGGAGTTTCAGAAGCTCATGTCCCAGAGGTAGGAAACAAAAATTAGGTAATGTAGAATTTATTTACTCTAGGGAACTGGGAACTGTAGGGAACAGGGAACTGTGTTTTCATACGCTTGTATGATCTTATAAACTGTGAAAATAACCGGTCACACATGAGTAGTAACATTGCTGAATCATATTCTTATGACCCTGGAAGATAAGAGGGAGGTGGTTTATAATAGTAGAGAGTGCTTCAATAAACTTGCTGTATAGGTCTGGGTCAAGTCCTGCTACTAATTTGGAATGTATGAGTTTAAAGGTTTCAAACTGGTTTTCAGCACTATCCCTGCCCCCGACCAACTTATTAAACCTGACTTTACTCTCTGATCTGTTGAATGCTACGGCAAAGAAAAACCCATGAGAGAGATTGAGGAATCCATGCCACTAACTTATGGGTACTCGCATGTTCCTCACCTAATGTGAATAGGACAATAAAGTCGGGATATATCAGTTAAATTATATGTAAAAACCTGTGTCCCCCGGAAACTTGACTTCAGACCCATCAGGGAGCTTCTTATCAGATGTAGGAGACACAGCTGCTGCTATATTCTTAATAGCTGTTTCATTACTGTCTTTATAAGTATATCCTGTAGCAAAATAAGATTCGAACCTTTCCTTAAATCAACTTCTGACTCATACTCTACATTGTCTACATTATTGCAAAGGTCATACATAAATTCTCTACACTACCTAACCACTAACCATTCAGTGTTAAACTGGGTTGTACTCCTAGTCCTACATTGCTCATCTAGATGGATTAAACCGTCCATCCCAATCTCATCGCATCATCTTCCAAATATCCTTCTTGGATGTGTTCGCCTTTTGATAAAACCTCTCGAATGTAGACAAATAATTGTATGCAATTCATTTACACGTTGCCACGGAATTTTCAAATACCCCGGTGAACGATGAGGTAGTAAGCAACGCAGAATTAGCAAATCTATCAGTACGTAATATAGGGAAAAGACTCATAGTAATAATAAAATTAAATAAACATTTTTAAATCTGTTGTTGTGAATTAGTTAACACTAGTTAAGAATCACTATTTAACACTAATTAATCACTAGTTAACACTTATTAATTACTAGTTAACACTTATTAATCACTAGTTAACGCTATGATTTTTTCCTCTCCTTTGTGCAAATCTTCAAACTCGCGAATCCATTCTTTCAGCTTTCCAGCCGCAGCGTTCTTTGCGGAGGCGTCAACGTAAATAACAAACACCTCTGCAACACTGGCTAATTTTTTATCATTTGCTCAGGTGAATTTCGAACGTATCAAACATTTCGTGGTAACGAAGGAGTGACCCGGCTCAATAGTAACCAAAACTCTAGAAAAGCGGAATTTTGATACCAGTAGATACATCAAAAGAATTGGGTTTTAATGCTGATTTCAAATATAAAAGTTTCTTCAAGTTTAGTCTTACCCATCAAAAGTTACCAGCATAAAAAAATTTGCTTTATTTTCAAAAAAAAGGGAGAAACACCCCCTAAAAAGATAGAATCTTAATGAAAAATCACACCATCAGATTCAGCGTATCAGGAAACCAACTGTACAGGTTTTAAGCTCCTATCTGCAAAAATGTGGAATTTTGTATTTTTTGCAAGAAGGAAGATCACGGATGCGTGTTTTTTTCCCAGGGGTGATCGTATCGATCCAGTGGTCCTAGAATATCGTGAGAGGTCTCATTCGAACGGAAATTAGAAGTTCTAGTACTCATTTTAAGTGACCAAAAAATTGGAGGCCAACTAGGCGCCGGATTTCCCAGCATTATTTAAAACACGATCAGAAATTAAATAAAAAAAAAAAACAAGTTTTTTAAACTGAAAGTAAGGATTCTTTCATCAAGGCTACATTAAAACTTAAAACGAACAGAAATTATTACGCATATGAGGGGGTTTGCCCCCTAGTCAATACCTTGCTCTTTACGCTAATAATTTTTTAGTGCTTTCAAAAGAGCTATCTATTCTAATTAAACGGCTTTTGTGATTCAGGGGTTTGTGATTCGAACAAAATTTGAACTTTAGCGTAACATCTCTCGTCAAGTCTCTTATCCCAAGTCTCGTAGTCCAGGGGGCAGGATTTACCTGGTGCGGTAACAAAGTCGTGTTTCTTACTCCATTCATAAAGAGTAGCCTTGGCATAATCATTTTTTAAATTTCCTGGCAGCAACATCCACTTGTAGTTGTGTAAGAGTAACAATTGTTGGTTTTGAACTTCCAATTCTTCCCTTCTTACTGAAAATCCAATACAGTTTTACTTGAAGTACAAAAGAGAATCAGACGTTATTACCAGACAAAAAAAAAACCTAATGAGATAGGATAACAGTTTGATAGCCCATAGCAACCCGAAATTAAAATAAACATTTGAAATAAACTTCTAAAGTTTTTTTATTGTTTAAAAAAATAAAGTTGTGAGAAAGAATTAAACTTTAGCGTAAAGAGCGAGGCGTTGAAGAGGGGACATCCCCTTTCATATACGGAATAATTTCTGTTCGTTTTAATTTTTAATGTCACTCCTTACTTTCAGTTAAAAAAACATGTTTTATTTATTTAATAATACCAAGAGACACTCTACTTGGAAGTCTCTATCATCATATTAATTTTTTTCTTATTGCATCTAAAAATTAAGCAAGAAAAAACGGATTTTAATTTCAACAAAGCAGTGGAGCAAAAGTGAATAAAAACAAGACAAAACTTTAATTAAACAATGTTCCGAATATTTCGGCCCCACGTCCGGGAACCTTCCTCAATGGGAAAAAAAAACAAAAAGAACGAAAAAAATGTTTGAAAAAAATAACACATAAAAAAATACGACAACTAAAAACACGAAGAAAAAAATATATATAAATAAATAAGAACAACAAAACAATACAAACAAACTTCAAGCACTGACGTCATAACACAAGAACAAAACCAAGCGATTGTCTATAGTGAAAACCATGGGTCACTCTCCTCTTAACAATCAGTGTATAAATGGGAATCTATTGTAAGTGAAGACTATACCTACTCGAACAAACAAAAAAGGGTCACCTAACCCCAGGTCCGTCATATCTAACTAAATCTCACAGGTTAATCAACAAATTCATGAATTATAAATTGAATGCATTTTTTCGTCTGCTAGTTTAGCTGCAGTCCGTTGACTTTTTCCTGCTTTTACCTCATTCTGACCTTTTGTTCGCAAAGTTGTCATTTGTTTCAGGACGATTATGTAAATCACTAATGGTTGAAAACTACCCGCTCCTTAGGAGCTCGCAAATCTGTTCTCTCAGCTTTTCAGCCGTAGCGTTGTTTGCGGATGCGTCAACGTAAATAATAAACACCTCTGCGGCACTGGTTAACTTTTTATCATTTGCTCAGGTGAATTTCGAACTTCTAATACTAAGAGACACTCTACTTGGATATCTCTATCATCATATTTAATTTTTTTTCTTATTGCATCTGAAATATCCTGGAGTTGACTTGCTTTGGGAATCCCAATGTTTTCCATAGCCCAGAATATTCCAACGCGCATTTTTAGATGTACTGCAATTTCCTTCACTTAAATCCTTATTTTATCATTATTCAAATAACAATATTTAATGAGACAAAATAATAAGAACTCACTGATTTAGCTGAACAATAAGAAGATATGGTATCTAACTAGTTAACAATCACTACTTAACACTAATTAATCACTGGTCAACACTATGATGTTTGTCTCTTGTTTGTGCAAATCTCCAAACTGGTGAATCTGTTCTCTCAGCTTTTCAGCCATTGCGTTGTTTGCGGATGTATCAACGTGTTGTAAAGCGTATTTTTTATGGTATTTGGGGTTGTAGTCGTAGATGCCTTTATTCTCCCCTTTATAAGGGAGATAAACTATGGCCCTAAGGTAATTAAACTTTGGTAGAGTGCCTTAGGCTATGACCGGACTAATGAGGCGTACCGACTGGGTATGTTCGAGGGGCTAAAGGTAGATCGTAGAGAGGTTGTCTAAAATACAATACTTTTATTCAATTTACATATAATATTCCAGATATAGATATTCTACTGGGACTGGCTGTCCCAAGTAGACCACAAGTCTCAGAAACTACAATAGTCGTGCTGGTAAATTTTTCGTCAATAGGGTTAGAAACTCTAACTCCAATTGATTAAATTCATGAGATATTTCCATGATGGCACTAGATAATAACTGTAGAGCCATCTGAAGATTTATATCTTCTAGTATTTGACTTTGATTTCCTATTATTCGTTTTAGAGTTATGAATACTGAATTGTTTATCTCCCTTTTAAAAATGGAAAGCGTATTGATTGTTTGATTAACTTTTTCTTCGATTTGGATATCCTTGTTTCGTGATGTTTTAAGATTGTTAGTTGTTTGTCTACCAAGTGTAGAAGATTTTGATTTGTTACTTCGACTTTCCCTATTTGTTTTTCTGCTTCCTTCCACGTTGTCTCAGATACCGTACCGAATATATGTTCTGAGATTTCCCCTATAATACCGATTAAGCTTCTTTTCTTTTTGGCCAATGTATTGTCTGGCTCGTTTTTGTTTTGTTTTTGTTTTTGCAGCGTAATTATCATTCTTTTTATATCTTCTAAAACCCCATTAATTTGGTTGTTCATACATTGAACAACAAAGTTGCCTGAGTTTGAAATAATGATACTTTTATTTCTTTTTCTTTACCTGAGGGGGTGTGAAAGGAGGCGGGTTAAGAGTTTTTTCAATTCTCTTCTTGTCCTTTCCAGATTATTTGCAAGTATCGTTACTTGGTTCTGGAGGGTATGTAAGGCTGAAGCATCAAACCTAATCGCGATTTGCCAGTAGCCTTCCATGGGTTTGATTGTATTCATTCTACGAAACGATACTCCTTTAACAACCCTAATTTCGGCCGCAATATGCTGGAGAAGCTTAAAAACGCAAATTATTGTCCAAATTCCTCATTTGTAATAAATATTCCTTATATAGATCATATGTAAACACTAAAACAAAAAAAATTTGAACGTGTTGTAAATTAACGCGTAATCCCTGCGTATTCTGCATATTCTTGGATCATTAACAATTGCCTTGGCGTTATCGTCAATTCTTGTAATTCGGTTACTTCCTGTCTGACACCTTGTATTTTACTCTTTTCATAAATAATCCAAACTTTTAAAAGTGTAAATAGACTTACACATACTGTGCCCATTATACACCCTACTAAAAATAATTCATTGAATTGAATGCTTTCTTCCCTTATTACTCTCAGTGTAACTTCTGCTTGACTAATGGCTATTTCTTGTTCTTGTTTTATATCTTTCAGCATTTGGGCACAACTAGTAGGTTCTTTAAAATTCTTTTTCCAAATTCTACTAGATGTTTACTACCTTTTTTGAAAATAATTTCTAATTTCCCTGGTAAAATTGTTTTAATTTTTAATGGAGTTAATTTATTAGTGTTTTCTTCTGATCTTTGTCTATTTTCTCTTTAAGAATGAATTTTTATCTTAGTACCATAGATTTACATTCTGACATTGTCGATATAACTAGCGGAAAAATTTGGTATTTCTCTGTCTTGAACACAAGTTCCATCTAGCGTAACATTATTTGAAACTAATATTTCTGATACGCTTGCTTTTATAATTCCTTCAGTTTTGTGTTTCTGAAGGTTTAGAGACTTCCCCAATGGCATGTTTTTTGAATGCATTGTCGATTTTCTAGAATTATGTTAACCAGCAATTTAAACTATTCCCATTTTGTGTCCTTTTTAGTCCTTTTTTGGTCAGTTCTAGCTTAAAAAATACCATTTTCTAAAACGTCCATGACCCAAATTTTTTCTAGAGAAATTATTCTTTCTCGGTTGTTTTCTACTAGTACATACGCTGAAGTTGATGTCATGGTGATTACTACTCCCTGTAGGCCCCCTGTTTGCCATGGGAAAAGTTTGATACATTGTAAATACGCTATTTTTCTGAACTAGGGGTATTTTCACATTTATTCGGAGGTTTCCCGCTAATATAAAATAAGACGCTTTTAATAGCTTAGCATACCAGCTTAAGGGGTCTATCGGGTCTAACCCCGAAGGTAATTCATAGTACCCTTCCTTTAATACAAAATACTGTATGTTTTGCAAGATCTCTTTTAACTCCTTTGGAGGCAACAGAAGTTTCGGAATCTGTCCTAACTGTAATACCTAATGCTCTCTGATCTTCTATTGTATAATCACTTAAAATTTGTAGATGTGTCATTAGCTCTAACATGCTTGCGGCTAAATATTCTCCATAAAACGGCTTATCTTCTTTACTTTCATTAATCAATAAATTCTCTATTCTACTGAATATATTGTAAATTTCCCCTAGAGTCCAATTTAAACTGGAGATTTTTTCATTCTGTGCTAGCCATAACGATTTTTTTTTCTTTTTCGATATGAAAAATATGTTTTGCTCGATATTTTTGTCTTTTCTTCCTCCGGGATATTTGCATGTATTATTTCCAAATAATATTTTTGTATATCTTCGAAAGCTATATTCGTTTTATTTTGTTCTTCTATTAGTGATTGACCATTAACATTTGTACGGTGTTTTCGTCACATGCATTATCGCTTCTACTTGTCTGTTTATTGCGTACAATTTTGCAAGCACCGATTGCTCGAAGCTATGGGATATATTTGCAATTTTTCATATCTGGTTTTTCGCGAAATTATTTTTTCTTCTCGGTTACTAGTTTTCAACAAAAAGGCTTCGATTATCTTTTGATAAGAGTCCTTTTTTAATCTTATGGTATCTAGCATTTTTTGTAAATGTTCTAAATCTATTTCAAATAGGAGTTGCCATTAATTCTCTACAATTCTCACCTGGCGTATTTGTATTATAATTCCTCCGTCAACTACTTGTACTTTCTCGCCCTCTAATTTTGTTTTTTGTCATCTTAGCACTTTCTCCCAAGAATAATATCGATAAAACAGCCCACCAGTAAAACTTCCACATTGTCTACAAGAACAAATTGATATTACCCTATGTCCCTCCGTATTCTTATAAAGGTTTTTTTTCCTCCCGCAATATGCTGTCTTACGCTTTATAGGGCTCTCCAGCATATTAGGGGTTCTAAACAAAAATTTGGAAAATAAGTTCGTAGCCTTGACAATTCATTGGTTACTATTTACCCGTTATCTTTGTATACTGTTTTCCTTAACGGGTCCAGACTATGTATCACTTCACAGGAGTGATTTGAAAGCCTGAGTATCCATTTTATATCACTTTTTTGAAACATCTCTATCAGTTTCTTTGAATCTGCTTGTTCTTTTAAAGCTTGTAATAATTCTTTGTTTTCTTTCGTTATTTTTGTGTTGGTTTTTACCACCCTTTTTAACTTTTGCAAAAAAGCTGATATTAGGATATTTTCCTACCTCTGAGAGAATTCGTATTAAAACGGTTAACATACATTCTTTTGAAAAGTCTTCTGTCACTACGGGTGGCGCCTACTGGCTTTAATGAATTTGTTTAAACCCTCTTTGTCGCTTATGGAGTTGAGAATTCGTGTGTCATGCCCTATAATTTTATGTATTCACGTATAAATAAATTTTATTTATTCATGAAATTTTTTTTAACGATATTCTGATTTCCACAAAATTGTGTGGTTTTTCATCGCAGACACATATTCCATATCTGTGGTATTTCACCAAAAATTAGTGCCTATTTCGTGCCAAAAGTTGTTTAGAGATAGGGGTTATCAGCACCTATTGTGGTTTCCCTATAAAACTTTTATATTACTCGTGTCTGGTATTATCCTCAGTTTAATTTGCGCCTTAGTTTTATACAGTCACTGAGTGCAATTTTTCCCTTTCGTGATTCTTTGACTATTACCCTGTTCTACAAGTTTATGGGTTTAGTGCCAGCATAAAATCTTTCCTCTTGCTATTTATTTTAGCAAGAAGGATTTTACGTGAACATTCAGCCCAAACCTTCTCCAGTTTGACCGATATTTCTAATATCAATTTGGTTAGCTTGGTGGATCCCCCCCAATGACAAGACGTTTAGCAGTTTCGTTTTTAAATGCCAATTGTCCTATCATTGGTGTCACCTGCAATATCCTCGACCTGGTTATTTCTGTTAATGGTGCGACGTGAATTTATTTAATATGTGAAATTATTTATACCTGAGAAAAACTTTGTTTTACACGGTGCTATACTTTTTAAATTGTGACCCATTTTATCTACGGCTTCTTGTTTATATACACCGCTTATTGGTAAGTGTTTAATTTATTATATCTTCTACTATTTATAATAAGATTACAGCTAGCTTGTACATGTAGAGCACTTAATGTAAACTCTTGCTGTTTTTCCCATTATAATAATTTAAAAAATTCTTAAAAAACATTTTTTTTTTAATTATACCCCCCCCCCAAATTTTTTTTTCAATATACATATCAAAAGAATCGCTTTTAATGCTGATTCTAAATATGTGTAATTTAATTAGTTTCACTGCACCTATTTAAAATTGCGTGTCACCTATTAACGCCCTGTGTAATTGTTTCCGTGATAAGCTTTCTGTTGGTTTTCTAGGCACAATCTATTTGTCGACTAATTGGGATATAAGGGACTATTGGCTTCACTCTATTTGATTTGCACTATCAGATCGTATTTATCTGATATAAAATCTATCTGATATTCGACTAAACTCTACTGATTTATAATCAGACTAGACTTGAGGATGATTCGTCATTGAGTAACCGTAAGAGCGGACCAGAGTTATCAATATTAGCTATTCCAAAAGGATGCATTGCCTTCTCTGTTTGTCCTAATGTGGCTTATGTTTTCTTTGTAAACAAGCATGAACACTGGCTTGTTTTACATCTACATGGCTCAAAAGCAGCCATGGTTTAAAATTCAAATTTGAACTTTCTTGTGACTCATTTCGCGGAGCTAATTCAGAATTTGAACTTTTTTTAACACCATTATTCAGACGAAGGTCCTCTGTGTAGGTAAAGGAGACCCTTTTTAAGACCTATCCCCATGCCTCCATTTTCTGTGATTAACGGTTTCTTTCGCCGAACTTCTTGCCTTATGCAGAGTTCCCATCACAGCTGGGTAACAACTCTTTTTTTGCTTCCTTCTCGGCGACTTTTGCTAAGCTTCCACATTTTGTTTTCTTACTTATAAGGTTACTTTTCTCGTTTTTCTTTTCATTCCTTTCCTCAAGTACTTTAATTATATATTTATATATCTTTTCCTTCCCTTTGCTTGTGAAACTACACAAACTAACCTAGTATTTGTTAGCTTTAACAAAGTTAATTCTATTGCTTATTACGTCGGAAAATGCCATATTTTCGAAGCATCTCTACTCCTCAGAAAACACTCGGAAATGGCAGCTTCTAACCTATAAATGCTCGGACCACAATTTATGTGCTTCCTTTTGCTAAATTGTAGCAGTGTTTATCCTTGAAAAAGAAGTCCATAGCCTGTACCTGTAGTAAGGCTGAATTAGGACCCTATTTTTCTACTATTATGCCTAAAATTCTTCTGTTTCTACCAACGTTTCATCGGTCCAGCTATATTTTGTTTTTCTTTGCGTATTATTTTTTATTTATTCTTTCAATTCACGGTACAAATACTTTATTATTTAGTAATATACGGCACTACTATATTGCATTTATTACTAACACTAAAAAAAACTAATAATTATACACTTGCTTCTACTTGCTAAAAAACTAGATACTGTATTTTTTTCTATTTTACAATTTTTGATCGATCCTTTTTTCCATTTTATCTATTGTGCCCAAATCTTTGAGGGGATACAAATCTATTTCTAATAGCCAAAGTTCGAGCAAAGCTGCTCGAAGTTTTGCTAATTTGAGCGCCGCTAAAAGCAAAGTAATTTACTTTCCCCCTCTAATACGGTCATTTCGATTTTTTTTATTTTGCAACCTTATTTAGTCTACTCAACTCAGTTTTTCCACAGCCACCAGTTGTTGTAAAGCGTATTTTATGGTATTTGGGGTTGTAGTCGTAGATGCCTTTATTCTCCCTTTTATAGGGGAGATAAACTATGGCCCTAAGGTAATTAAACTTTGTAGCGTGCCTTAGGCTATGACCGGACTAATGAGGCGTACCGACTGGGTATGTTCGAGGGGCTAAAGGTAGATCGTAGAGAGGTTGTCTAAAATACAATACTTTTTATTCAATTTACATATAATATTCCAGATATAGATATTCTACTGGGACTGGCTGTCCCAAGTAGACCACATGTCTCAGAAACTACAATAATATATAATAAGATACAGACACTTACAGTGATCCGACAAGATCCCAAGGTATTTCTAACAAGATAATAAACGGGCAGAGGTTCGCCCTGCAAGTCAAAAAGTCTGTTCTCAGTCTCAAAAAATCTGAGTATATATATGAAAAAAACCAACCACGTCCTTCCGGTTCATTGACGAATTTAGCCAGGAAATTGGTTATTGAGCAAGTTCCCTCCAAGCTTACACATTCCACGATTTGTATCTTTATCTTAATAAGAAAGTGGTATTTTGAAACTTTGTATTTGCGTCTTAATATATTTTTACTAAATTATTAATTAACTAAATTAGAAAGCTTTACCAAAAAACGTAAATAATAAAAACCTCTACAACACTGGCTAATTTTTATCATTTGTTCAGGTGAATTTTCGAATGTCTAATGCCAAGAGACACTCTACTTGGATGTTTCTATCATCATATTTCATTTTTTTTTTCTTATTGCATCTAAAATATCCTGGAGTTGACTTTCTTCGGGAATCCCGATGTTTTCTATATTCCCCAATACTCCAACACGCATTTTCAGATGTACTGCATTTCCTTCGTTCAAATCCTTAACTAATCATCATTAAAATTACAATATTTAATAAGACGAAATAAGAAAAACTCATTGATTTAGCTGAACAATAAGAAGGTTTGGGTATCCAACTATATTTGTCTATATTTCGCAAGCTTTATCGCCACATTTCTCGTAATAGCTAAAAATACGAAATGCAGAAAAAACAGACAAACAAAATCACTAGTTAACACTAGTTAACAATCACTAGTTAACACTAATTAATCTCTCGTTAATTCTATGATTTTTGATCTTCTTTGTGCAGATCTCTAAACTGGTGAATCTGTTCTTTCAGCTTTTCAGCCGCAGAGTTGTTTGCGGATCCGTCAACTTAAATATTAAACACCTAAGGAGCACTGGTTAATTTTTTATCATTTGCTCAGGTGAATTTCGAACGTCTAATACCAATAGACACTCTACTTTGACATCACTATCATCATATCTCTATCATCCTTCTTATTGCATCTAAAATATCCTGGAGTTGACTTTCTTTGGGAATCCCGATGTTTTATATTCCAGAATATTCCAACATCTATTTTCCAGTAAGTGTTGGAAATCCCAGAATATTCCAACACGAATATTCCAACTCACTTTTGGCTGTTAGGGTGAACATTGAACTTTAATCATTTTTAATTTTGGGTTGTCATTGGTTTTAATTTTTTTATTTATTTTTTTTTACATTGACTCTCCACCTTTGGTTTTTCTCTGTCTTTTTTGGCATTTTCATTGATTTTTTTTTTGCTTGAGCTAAAGAAGAGACGCGGTTGTCTTATCGAAACATTCGCTTTGTTTTTTCTTAGTAATTTTCGTTTGGCCTTGAAAAGAAACGTTTTGTGAAAAATTTTGTGGCAGTTGATCTTTTACATAATCTTATTATATTGTCTTACAACTCACCAAATGCAATAGGCAACGAGTGCGTAACCTTCCCTCTGACTGAGATCACCTCTGATTGGCCAACGAATATCGACGTTTAGTGGCAATCAAGTCCTCGACAAAGTTTCTCAATGCCTTGCGCAAGTTTCAAAGTGAGCCCGTTGATCTTTCGTTGTGTTACATAAGGTTGATCACGCCAAAATTTTTTCGACTCGTAAAAACGATACGAAATGCAGATGAATGATTTTTAAACTTGTTTTTAAAAGTTTTTTTTTTTTTTTGCTATCCCCGAATAAAAATCCAGGAATGGTTAATATGACATAAAATCAATGTTGCACGACTCTTTACAGTGTCCATTTTTGGGAATTGCTTTTCCTTTTCTTCCTCTTTTTGTTGCTCGATATCGATATGTATTATTTTTCTTGAGCTAGTAACTTTAAAGGTAGGGGGATAGTTATTCTGGAAAGCAATCCTGTTTGACAAAACCATGGGTTTCATTTATATAACTCATATCCACAAATTCACCAGGGTCCATGGGACTTTGTAAACCTATCTTTTCGTTATTTTGAAATAATTTTCTACTGATGCATTTATATGCCTAGTAAATCTATCATTTAGCATTATTGCAGTTGTTAAAGGGCATAGTTTCAAAATTATTTGTTCTAGCCTATGACAAACCTTCAAACTATAATAACGGTTTAATTCCCTGTCCCTTACTATTATCCTCTGAGCAATCATCATGAAAATTATCGAAACAAATTGGCGAAACACTGATACTTTCATTCATGTGTCTTGACGTACCCAAAATGTTATGGAGTGCCAAAAGTATATTTTACCATGACGAATCGTATGATTAGGCATAGAATTAATGACTTTTACTTATAGGTTCTAAAGCCCCAGAGTTGGATACACTCGACGTAGTAGAATACGAAGTAGAAGCAATGCTTCAACAGGGGAAGTTTACTACTTAATATTTCAGCTGGGATGCTCAGTGATGAAGACTCTTAGAAGAAGCTCGTTATGGCAAGTTTATTGTGACAATGTCTAATCTATGTAACTTTTTGAATTTTTCTGACAGATGTCTCATTTTGAGCCAGTTTATGATATCTGCTCTATTTATGTTGTTTGGAGGGTTTTTTTATAGAAGTTTTTTTTTTCATATAAACTTAATATAGAAGTGTTGTTGGCCACGGTGTGAGTTTTGAAAGGATCTTTGATGGTATGATTTGTTTTGAGATTCTGCAATAACTGTTATAATAGTCGCTTTTCTTTGGGAGGCATAGTTTCTTGCTGTTTATCAATATTATTATTTGGAATTTGGATTGGAATTGTGCCGTCCTGAATTTTTATTACTTTTGAATTTTGCTTTGTTGATTGTAGTTTTTTTTGATGTGAACTTAAATTGTTGGGGCCCGTGCCCGTCCGCTTTTCCCGCTTTATTATTAGATAAACATCTCTTCTCCTTTTTGCTTAGGTTTACCTACAGTAAAGTTTTATATAGAATATAAACTTTGTTCTCGGAAACAATTTCGCAAAAGAAAGTAAGATGGCTTCGTATTAAAATTCTGTATGAATGATTACAGGGGCATATTAAATTCCAGACCATTGATTCTGAATTTATGGACAAGGCAAATTCAGTTTTGGGGTTTGATATATTCAAATTGCCTGTGTCTAGACTAGACCACGCCAGAGGCAACTTTCCTTTTTGTGTGTTGATATATAATTTTTAAGTTAGATCTAGTTCATATTGAAAGTATATAATAGATAGATCGTTGGAGTGGAGATTGGAAGTACAAGTGAGTTTTTTTTTACGATTGTATTTGACTTTTGTCCCGAACCCTGGGGGGTTAGGAAGAGAATATTGAAAATTGTTGTCATTGTAGTATATCTACCGGAAGAACCGTTCCCCTGCTAGGATATATTTATTAGTGGTGACACAGGTCGTGGTTCCTCAGGCTAAATAGTGTTGCCCTTACTACCCCTACAGGTATATCAGCGTGGAAGAGCTGGTAGAACCCTTTAGACTGCTCGAACTATGGTACAATACTCTAGCGGAGACCACTTTTTAACAGTAACAGTACACTGGGTTTATTTAAAAATAAAGTATGCATCTTCGATTCCCTGAAGCCAACTTGTAACGGGAGAAGATCCTCCTACTAAAACACGAAAAAAAAAATTAGAGCTCACCTACTGGTCCTGAAAACCACCGAACGTTCAAATAACACCCAACAAATTTATAATATTTATATTCATTCACATATTCCAGCTGTAAACTAAACCCTCCTCAAAAACTTCACTTAACTGGCCCAGAATAATCCATCCAAAATATACACATCAAAGCAATGGTTATTTAACAATTTACGAAATTCCTGCAAACCCCCAACATTCCTCAACTCCTCTGGCAAAGTCTCCTAAACTAACGAACAAAATGGACGTTGTGAAAACCCAGACCTAGACGTGAAACCCCCATAGCTGGTCTTCTCACCAACTGAGAAGATCGTGTCAAATTATCGGGAATACTGTACGCAAGACTAAACATTCCCGAAAAACATGATGGTAACTCCGAAGCTAAATATTTAAACATAAACAAAAGCAATTATCGGAATACGCGTATTCCTGCAAACGGTAGAATCTTATACTTGCGGTAAAGGTGCTCTCGCCGATACAGGAAAGGTCAACTTTCTCACCATAAAAAAAATCTAATTGCTAATAGTCTGTCCTGGGTTACAGCACCAAAAAAGACGAAGCCGGATGTGGAAGGTGAGTTACGAATGTTTTCGACCAAAACAATAACGACAGTAAATGAGCCCTCTCTGAAGTTTATTACGCGTATTTCCTGTCCATAAGAACCATTATATACCCCCAGGGCCATCACTTCTAACTCCTTGCCACCTGAAGACTGGTGGAGGGAGGTGTCCCTGCCTCAAAACATATAATTTTCCAGAACTTTCAACTACGTTGAACAAAAAAGGATTATATCAAAATTTTTGATTGGATGTGTTTGGGGAAATGGTGGGAAAAAACCAACAAAGAGAAAAAATCTCAAAAAAACACAAACAAACGAGACTATGGCCAGGGATGAGGAAAATGAAAAACAAACAAAAACAAAACAATGCGGATATTTTCCCGCATTGTATACAAAACAAGGCGTCTTCAGCACGAAAATGTGCATGAAGACGGCATGTTGGGGTGTCAGGTTGCCCTAAAATTCACTTTCGACTATTAAAAAGGGGAGCTTAGCCATGTAAATTTCCGGAAAGCTATCGAATGATAGACCTTTCTGAAGTTTCTGACGACGACGACTGTTCTATACCAAAACATTATATTGTCCCCAGGCATATATTTATTGCCTTTCTAGGTTATTATTTGTTTTTAGATTTGGTCCGTTTTTGGATTATCGTTTAAATTCTGTCATATGGGTTTATTTTCTTTTTTTGGCGCTTCTATTTTTGAATAGTTACTTAACTGGGGCAGTCTTGGGCTTCATTGTTCTTGTCTTCCGTTTTAAATTTTGTGCTTTTATCTGAAATACCTCTTTGCAGGTAGTTTTGGTCTTTAAATTAATTCTATGCTTCTACGTCTATTATTGATTGATGCATTTTTTTTTGGAGAGATGAATAGATGCATCTACTAAGCCCATCAACTGTATTAAAAAAGCTTGTTTTTGCATAAAAGTGTTTCTTCTGATCCATAGTTCTAAATGCTCTATAAGACTTGAGTGACGAGTAGCTCAAAAATCTTAAATGAATTAATTTAAGTTAGATTTCCAATTGTATTCCGAATAGTTTAAATGGTTGTATTAATTGTATCTTTTCAAACTTTGCAGTCAAAAAAAAAAAAAAAAAAAACAATAAAAAAAAAAAAAAAAAAAAAAAAAAAAAAAAAAAAAAACACGCAAGTTGTATATTTATGGTGGTTTTAGATATATTGAAGAATTAAAAGATTTAAGCTCTTGTATCAAAAGCCTACAAGCCTGAGAGATATATTTGCTTGTGAAGGGGGGACACATCCAGTGTATTTTTAAATACCGTATGGGCAAAACTAATTTTTTTCGGGGGTGGGGGGGGGGGCCAGGATTAGGGGGTTTGTACCTTTCATGGAAGGGCGAGAGTTTAAAACGAACGTAAAAATCAGACGACATATTTGTGGAAAAAAGTATTCAAGAACGGTGGGGGGTTTGTTAAACATATTATAGTCGCACTGGATTCAGCCTTGTTTAGGCCTGATTTTTGAAAAGTTTGTGAAAAACCCCGAGAGGAGTAAGTAATCTTCATTGGAAATTGTCGGGCATTGAATGTAGCCTCTTCAAAGAGTTCCTCTTTTATAGGATATTTCTATAAAATTTTTGGGAGATAGTATTTTTGAGAGGAAGCATCACGGTTGAGTACATCAATTTGCAAATTTCTCCAAGTGGGGTCGTTGGGGTGTTTTTTGGGATTTTAGTCTTGAGCAAGTGGTTGTCTGCTTACGAAATTCCTTATTGCTTTGTTAGGGATTTTGAAACAATTATGCTGTGAAAACAACACAAGAGGGGCTAGAGCTTTCATGTTGCACAGTTAATGGAAAGCGCTTTGGGCCATATACAAAATACTGAAAATGTCTCTACTTCACAGAATAAAAATATTATTGGATTTCAAAATTGTCCCTGACTATTCCACTCCCTCCCGTCATCCGGTTACTAGCACAAATTCGAAGCATTGTCCTACCCTTCACCAAACCTACTTTAATAGCTTGCAACGTCTTTGCGAAATATAAAAACTTTAATTGACTGAATGGCATTATGATTTGCTGATTTTGCATTTATTTTCTGAATACATGTCGGAATGTGTAGGAAGCGAAAAACAAACAGGTAGATTCCTATTCATTCAAATATAACCAAGTATTGTACATCTGCTTAAGTTGCATCCTTTTTTGTCTATGAACAGTTGGAAGTACATGTTTACTGGCTGTGTTTCTAATTCGTATAAAG
>JAPEVW010000041.1:791114-817114 GCA_027921565.1 Artemia sinica | reverse complement strand
CTCTAATCCTGATAACCAAGCGGAGGCTACTCCAGAGTCCGTCCCAATCCCCATTTGTGGTACTGTTGAATAACCCACTCATGTTCGATCAGTGGTGGAATACGAGGGGTTTTCCTGGTTGTAAGAGACATACGGTCGCTTGCAAAAGTATGAGCATTCAAATCGAATGAGTCAGGATGGCCTGTTAGGAAGAGATCAAGTCGAGATGACGATTAACTCTAGCCGAATTAGGTGTCAAATTTTAAAATATGTTCAAGTCCATTGGAGTTAAAGCGATCATACCAGTATTATACCTCCTGATTCGAAACTTCACTGCGAATTCAAATTTTATTTCGGAAGTTGAAGTCGTCATGCAGAGTGATGACTGATCTTGGATATTTTACGCTGAAGGAATAGAGAGAAGCTTCAAGATAAATGTTTTTTTTTTTTTAGCAATTTGGGGGATTATAAAACGTATCATGACGATGTACTTTTAAGGGGGTTCAGGTAGACCCATTGTGCATCGTTTTTTTAAGAATCCTAGGTATTACGGCAAAAGTAGGAGATCTTACTCCTGCGTAAGGATTAAAAATATTACTTTTAATATGGAACGCAAACGTACTGACGGGGCTCGTACGCACCCTGTGTTTCCCTTAACAAGGACTTAGTTTTGCTACATTTTCGCTATTTTCTTGTAAAATAATTAACAAATCAATCAAAGTATTCTTGTAATTTCTTATATTTACCATATAATCTCCGGCACTTGTCTTGAAGTATCCCCTCTCTCTGAAAATATATCATGATTTACGTTTTCCTCATGTTTAATGATTATTTTATATTTTTTTACAAGTATTATTGTTTGTTATGCTATCGCTATTTGCTTTTCAAAACAAGGAATTTTTTAAGATGCAAAGAGTTAATCGTATGTAAATTTTGGTGGATTTGCTATATTGTACTGTTTTTAAAGTGTTGTTGAGTTTCAAGAATTGCAATTTTTCGGTTGTGTCTAAGTTTATTTGATATGTCCGATTTTGGTTTTAAGATCTATTAGAATAATATTATCTGGAGTACAGGTGAGAAGTTCTCACCACTATCATAAAATCTTGACCAAAGATCAAAAGCTTATAAGATGTGTGAAAAATCAAAATATTTTTTGCAAATGAAGGAATATAGCCATTATTCCTTTTGTTGTCTTTCCAGCTTCCTCATGAAAATATCTAACTTTCTGCTCCTTCCCCAAGTTAAATTCTCTTCTACGCCCTAAAATTTAGGTTGGTGTTCTTTATTTTCCCTTTTTGAACTTTTTGACCTAGTAGCCTTGAAAACTCAATTTCCTTCTAGTTTGGATTTATATTTTATAAGCAAATTAATAGTCAGCATTGATCGTGTGTATCGGCAAGAGATGTGATATTTTAATTGTTATTATTGTTGATGTTTCGTTTTCTTTGGTTTGGACTGTTGTGAATCTGGATTTCTCTTTTTAAGGCTTCTGGACACAACAACTCCCATCTGACTTCCATAAAAAAAACTGATGATCGACAAATGTCTCTCCAGGAACGGAAGGCTCGATTCCTAGACAATGCTAGGCGGGCGTACATAGAAAAAACGTGGGCTGAAGATACCTGGCTACAATTGCTAATGGCTCACCCAATGTTATAGTTTCCTTTTGTTCTTCCTCTTCCAAACTGTGTCCGGATTTTGTGACTTTCTGTGACTAAAAACTAAAGTGGACCGCTAATTTCCCTTTTTATGCATCGAGGACGGTTTGTTAGAAAGTATTATCGGGTTTTAAGTACCTTATGGCTTTTCATTATGAATAAAGTTTTGCTTAATAGAATTCTTGTTTATCTTAATCTCTGTTTCTTTTGCGTAAAATATTTCGCTCGGGTGCAGATCACATAGTTAGTTCCTTCGCCAAATTATAAGAATTATCAAAGTCACGTGAAAAATGAAAGTATTTTTGGCTTCTTCAATGTGATTTTTTCAGAAGCACATAAACAAATGAATTACCGCATAGAGTTTCATAATAATGCAATGTGATAATACTATACTGTATTATTCAGTCAATAAAGCATAATAAATTAATAAAGCACGATATTTTCCAAAAACTCAACTGATACATTTTCTTCTAAGCTCATTAGTTTCATTGAACGCAAAAGGCGTTCAAAAGGCATTCAGGCTAACAGTAAAGTTATCGTGTCTCATAAGTAGAAAGGCCTTATTGACTCGTGACGGGCACCCTTGCTGCCATCTACAATTTAGTTTAATGCTGACGGGGCACCATATATGGGCATAGAGTCCCTAGGGAGAACACCTGTGCTGTCAGTCCCGACGGGGCACCATATATGGGCATAGAATCCCCAGGGAGAACACGTTTCCGAGAAATTGTTTCCAGGCGAAGTCTATTAATATCTTTGACGTATTTCCAAGGAGAATTGTTTCCGGGCGAATGTTTATTAATGTCTTTGGAGTTCTTCCAGGAGAATTGTTTCCGGGCGAATGTTTTGATCTTAGAGATGAAGAGATTAACGTGGGAAAGGGTTTCCGAGTATTTTTGAAATGTGACAGCGCAGGGATGCCAAAAACAAAAGGAACACGCTGAAACTACGTTTAGGGGTTATTTGGGCGAAACCGTTTTAGACATTTTAGGGAATTATTTCGGCGAGAGTTAGAGACATTTTAAAAGATGATTTTAGAAGAGGTTTTAGAAGAGGATTTGAGGGTGAAACTCTGTGGTCGTTATAATACACAAGTTCCATTTGAACAGTGTCGTGAGGTCCTCTACCCCAACCCCAAAGGGCTCCGATCCCCCAACCCCGACCCCGAAGGAAGCCCTCGGTCCTCAAAGGTCCCCCGGCACCCCAAAGGGCCCCCGGCGTCCCAAAGGCCCCTGAGCCCCCATTTTTTAATACTTTTTAAGGCTTTAGTATATCTTCAGAACAAGTTATTTTCTTAATGTCCATCCTAAACCCATTTTATAAGTTGAAGTACCCATCCTTTTTCACCCACGACTTTACTATACTGCCTTTTGAATGCTCCAACACCAAGCAATACTTTTCAAAGGCATTTTCAGAACCGGTTCTTTTCTTAATGTCCCTCCTAAACCCATTTTACAAATTGAAGCACCCATCCTTTTTACTCACAACTTTACTTTACAGCTTTTTGAATGCTCCAACACCAAGCAATACTTTTCAAAGGGCATTTCAGAACAATTTCTTTTCTTAATGTCCTTCCTAAAACCCATTTTACAAGTTGAAGTACCCATCCTTTTCACACACAACTTTACTTTATAAGTTTTTTATGTGTGTGTAAGTTTTTTTTTGTATGTGTGTAAGTTTTTGTGTGTGTGTAAGTTTTTGTGTGTGTGTAAGCTTTTGTCTGTGTGTAAGTTTTTATGTGTGTGTAAGTTTTTGTGTGTGTGTAAGTTTTTGTGTGTGTGTAAGTTTTTGTGTGTGTGTAAGTTTTTATTTGTGTGTAAGTTTCTGTGTGTGTGTGTGTAAGTTTTTGTGTGTGTGTAAGTTTCTGTGTGTGTGTGTAAGTTTTGTGTGTGTGTAAGTTTTTGTGTGTGAGTGTAAGTTTTTATGTGTGTGTAAGTTTTTTTTGTGTGTGTGTGTGTAAGTTTTTGTGTGTGTGGTAAGTTTTTGTGTATGTGTAAGTTTTTGTGTGTGTGTAAAATTTGTGTGTGTGTGTAAGTTTTTGTGTGTGTGTAAGTTTTTTTTTGTGTGTAAATTTTTGTGTGTATGTGTAAGTTTTTGTTTGTGTGTGTAAGTTATGTGTATGTGTAAGTTTTTTTGTGTGTGTGTAAGTCTTTGTGTGTGTGTAAGTTTTGTGTGTGTATGTAAGTTTTGTTGTGTGTGTGTAAGTTTTTGTGTGTGTGTGTGTAAGTTTTTGTTTGTGTGTAAGTTTTTGTGTGTGTGTGTAAGTTTATGTGTGTAAGTTTTGTGTGTTTGTAAGTTTATGTGTATAAGTTTTTATGTGTGTGTAAGTTTGTGTGTGTGTTGTAAGTTTTGGTGTGTGTGTAAGTTTTTTTGTGTGTAAGTTTTTGTGTGTGTAAGTTTTTTTGTGGCTATGTAAGTTTTTATGTGTGTGTAAGTTTTTTGTGTGTATGTAAGTTTTGTGTGTGTGTGTAAGTTTTTGTGTGTGTGTAAGTTTTTGTGTGTGTGTGTAACTTTTTTGTGTGTGTAAGTTTTTTTTTGTGTGTGTGTAAGTTTTGTGTGTTTGTGTGTGTGTGTGTTTAAGTTTTTTTGTGTGTGTAAGTTTTTTGTGTGTGAAGTTTTTGTGTGTGTGTAAGTTTTTGTGTGTGTGTAAGTTTTTGTGTGTGTGTAAGTTTTTGTGTGTGTGTAAGTTTTGTGTGTGTGTAAGTTTTTGTGTGTGTAAGTTTTTGTGTGTGTGTAAGTTTGTGTGGTGTGTGTAAGTTTGTGTGTGTGTAAGTTTTTGTGTGTGTGCGTAAGTTTTTGTGGGTGTGTAAGTTTGTGTGTGTGTGTGTAAGTTTTGTGTGTTTGTAAGTTTTTGTGTGTGTGTAAGTTTTTACGTGTGTGTAAGTTTCTGTGTGTGTAAGTTTTTTTTGTGTGTGTAAGTTTTGTGTGTGTGTAAGTTCTTTTGTGTGTGTGTAAGTTTTTGTGTAAAATTTTGTGTGTGTGTGTAAGTTTTTGTGTGTGTGTAAGTTTTTGTGTGTGTGTTAGTTTTTGTGTTTGTGTAAGTTTTTGTGTGTGTGTAAGTTTTTGTGTGTGTGTAAGTTTGTGTGTGTGTGTAAGTTTTGTTGTGTGTGTGTAAGTTTTTGTGTGTGTGTAAGTTTTTTTGTGTGTGTGTAAGTTTTTGTGTGTGTGTAAGTTTTTATGTGTGTGTAAGTTTTTGTGTGTGTGTGTAAGTTTTTGTGTGTGTGTCTGTGTGTGTGTGTAAGATTTTGTGTGTGTGTGTGTAAGTTTATATGTGTGTGTAAGTTTTTGTGTGTGTGTGTAAGCTTTTGTCTGTGTGTAAGTTTTTTTGTGTGTGTAAGTTTTTGTGTGTGTGTAAGTTTTTGTGTGTGTGTAAGTTTGTGTGTGTGTGTAAGTTTTGTGTGTGTGTAAGTTTGTGTGTGCGTGTAAGTTTTTGTGTGTGTGTAAGTTTGTGTGTGTGTATAAGTTTTTTGTGTGTAAGTTTTTTTGTGTGTGTGTTAGTTTTTGTGTGTGTGTGTGTTAGTTTTTGTGTGTGTGTGAGTTTTTGTGTGTGTGCCCATATCAATTCTATTTTCCTAAAATAATATAAAATTTTCCACTTCAATTCAGATTTTTCTCAAACAGATGAAAAAATTTAAAATACTGTTCTAAATTTTCCATAGAAGAGTTCTCTTCTGAATGTACCAAAGAACATAATTCAATTCTAATTTCTCCAGAGAAAGTAAAAAGCTTCCACTTCAGTTTTAAGTTCACCAAGACATGAAAAATTTAAAGTTCACTTCTAAATTTTTCCGTAGAAGATCGTATCTTCTATGGAAAATTTAGAATTGAACTTTAAATTTTTTATGTCTTTGAGAAATTAGGAACTGAAATGGAAGCTTTTTTCATTTTCAATGGTAAATTTCAGAATTGAGCTAACTTTTTTTCTCTTCTCTAAGAAAATTCAGAAGAGAATTTGTACATTTTGCACTTCTTCGAGAAAACTCAGAATTAAAGTGGATCTCCAGATCTTCATGAAGAATATTCACAATCAAAGTATAACTTTTCCTATCTTCTATGAAAAATTTGGAACAATATTTAAATTTTTTCATCTCTTTGAGAAAAATCTGAACTGAAGTGGAAACTTTTATATTATTTTAGGAAACTAGAATTGATCAATAACTTATTTCATTTTTCATTGAGAAAATTCAGAATCGAAATTGAACTTTTCTTCTTTCGGGAAAATATTTGGAACAGAACTTTAAATTTTTCATCTCTTTGAGAAAAGTCGGATTTGAATTTAAGAAAATTTAGAATTAAATTGAAACTTTTTATCTTCATAGAAAATAATCACAATCATAGTATAACTTTTCATAACTTCTACGGAAAAATTTAGAACTGAACTTTAAATTTTTTATGTCTTGGTGAACTTAAAACTGAAGTGGAAGCTTTTTATTTTCTCTGGAGAAATTAGAATTGAATTATGTTCTTTGGTAAAATTCAGAAGAGAACTTGAATATTCACGATCAAAGTATAACTTTTCCTATCTTCAATGAAAAATTTGGAACAGAACTTTAAATTTTTCATCTCTATGTGAAAAGTCGGAACTGAATTTATGAAAATTTAGAATTAAAGTGAAACTTTTCATCTTCACGGAAAAATAATCACAATCCTAGTATAACCTTTCCTATCTTCTACGGAAAAATTTAGAACTGAACTTTAAATTTTTATGTCTTGGTCAACTTAAAACTGAAGTGGAAGCTTTTTATTTTCTCTGGAGAAACTAGAATTCAATTATGTTCTTTGGTAAAATTCAGAAGAGAACTTGAACTTTTCTATCTTCTAAGAAAAATTTGGAACAGTATTTTAAATTTTTTCATCTCTTTGAGAAAAATCTGAATTGAAGTGTAAAATTTTATATTATTTTAGGAAAATAGAATTGATCAATAACTTATTTCATTTTCATTGAGAAAATTCAGAATCGAAGTTGAACTTTTCTTCTTCCGGGAAAATATTTGGAACAGAACTTTAAATTTTTCATCTCTTTGAGAAAGGTCGGAATTGAATTTAAGAAAATTTAGAATTAAAGTGAAACTTTTTATATTCATGGAAAATAATCTGTGGAAGCTTTTTATTTTCTCTGGAGAAATTAGAATTGAATAGTGTCCTTTGGTAAAATTCGGAAGAGAACTTGAACTTTTCTATCTTCTATGAAAAATTTGGAACAGTATTTTAAATTTTTTTCTTTCATCTCTTTGAGAAAAATCTGAACTGAAGTGGAAACTTTTGTATTATTTTGGGAAAATAGAATTGATCAATAACTTATTTCATTTTCATTGAGAAAATTTAGAATCGAATTTGAACTTTTTCTTCTTCCGGGAAAATATTTGGAATAGAACTTTAAATTTTTTCATCTCTTTGAGAAAGGTGTGAATTAAATTTAAGAAAATTTAGAATTAAAGTGAAACTTTTTATCTTCATGGAAAATAATCACAATCATAGTATAACTTTTCCTATCGTCTACGGAAAAAATATAGTAGTGAACTTTAAATTTTTCATGTCTTGGTGAACTTAAAACTGAAGTGGAAGCTTTTTATTTTCTCTGGAGAAATTAGAATTGAATTATTTTCTATGGTAAAATTCAGAAGAGAACTTGAACTTTTCTATCTTCTATGAAAAATTTGGAACAGTATTTTAAATTTTTCATCTGTTTGAGAAAAATCTGAATTGAAGTGGAAAATGTTATATTATTTTAGGAAAATAGAATTGATATGGGCACACACACAAAAAACTCACACACACACAAAAACTTACACACACACACACACAAAAACTTACACACACAAAAAACTTATACACACACAAAAACTTACACACACACAAAAAAACTTACACGCACACACAAACTTACACACACACAAAAACTTACACACACACACAAACTTACACAAACAACACACAAAAATTTACACACACACAAAAAACTTACACACACACGAAAACTTACACATGCACAAAAACTTACACACACAAAAAAAAACTTACACACACACAAAAACTTACACACACAAAAAAATTACACACACACAAAAACTTACACCCACACAAAAAAACTTACACACAAAAACTTACACACAAAAAAAAAACTTACACACACACAAAAACTTACAGACACAAAAAAAACTTACACACAGACAAAAGCTTACACACACACAAAAACTTACACACAAACATAAACTTACACACACACACAAAATCTTACACACACACACACAAAAAACTTGCACACACACACAAAAAACTTACACACACATAAAAACTTACACACACACAAAAAAACTTACACACACACAAAAACTTACACTCACACACACAAAAACTTACACACACACACAAAAACTTACATACACACAAAAACTTACACACACACAAAATCTTACACAAACACAAAAACTTACACACACACAAAAACTTACGTTATTAAAAAATTGGATGCTACAATCAGAATTGTTTGATTGACATTTGCAAAAAGGGGTAAGGGATTCGCGAATTGGACTGTGCGAACGATATTAATTGAATACTAGGGGAAAAAAAACAGAGTTAGATAGTATTTGCGAATTGGATTGTATGAAGGTGGAAAAAAAAGAAAAAAAGGGTTAAACTGATTATCAGTTATGGTAACCCCCTTGGGGTTGTTAACACAGGCAATTTGTTATAAATTTGAGACAACATCAATCTATGAAAATGGTTAATGATGAATGAATGACATTGTGAGTTGACCTAGCTTTACCTCTCCGATGTGTTCTGTATAATACACAAGTTGTGCTTGAACAGTGTTGTCAGTTTAAAATAGGCTCCAACGTTATAGTATACTAAAAAGTTGATACTAAGAGAGATGTAGATGGCAAGAAAATAATTGTAATAAGGAAATTCAGAACAAACCTTAGAAATCCTTGCAAATCAAGACGTAAGGTGTATGTGAGTACGAACCATCAAGGATCATAAGCACCAATGACCCTAACCAGCAGACATCAACCCCCCAGAGGTCCCCTATCCCGAACTCGAAGGGTGCCCCTCCCCTCCCAACTTTTGGCCCCCTCCCCCATTTTTTTTTTTTTTTTTGGCAATTGACATTTTTTTCTGATAACAAGTATCATTCATTACGATCGTAGCTTTCAAATGTGAAACTTAAGTCCATTTTTGGATCGAAAAATACTATTTCTGTAAAATCTGAATTAATAAGGGTTTTTGACCGTAAACTCTAGTTTTTTGTAAGAAAATTATGGAAAATACAATTCTCTCGTTCAAATGTGAAACTTAAGTCCTTTTTTGGATCGAAAATTAAAACTATTTCCTTAAAATCTGAGCTAATAAGGGTTTTTGACTGTAAACTCTAGTTTTTTGTAAGAAAATTATGGAAAATACAATTCATTGGCTCAAATGTGAAACTTAAGTCCATTTATGGATCGAAAAATAAAACTATTTCCAGACTAACCCGCTAATCCATGAATATGTGGGAAGAGCTTTTTGTTCGCACCGAGAATGAAGACCAGAAATGATCTGCGATAAACTTACTGGATAATTCTATAAACTGTGGTTGGAATACACAAAAAAGTGCAATAAAGTTCGAAAAATATGTTTATTCGGCTAAAAAATACGAGGTAATAATAAAAAATCAACAGCTTGAGATTATTACACAGCTTGGGCCAAAGCAAGTAGAAAAAAGGAAAACAAAATATCATATAATAGAAAACTAGGCAAATAAACAATTCAAGTCGCAACAAAAAAACCGTCTACATAGCTACTAACTTCAAGTGGTACTAACTTAAATGCCTGCAAAAGAAAATACAAATCTCACATACATTATACACTGTACATCCGAATATCGTTGCTGTTATGCATAAAGGTAACATCTAAAATCGTCACGTTTTAAGACAGTTATCAACACTGAGTTAGCTAATTAATTATTACTTTTTAAAAGAAAGCAAAACCAGCATTGCATCATATCTCAAGATCTGAATTTTTAGTCTTTTTGGAATCCAAACATTTGGAATCCAATCATTCCTATTACACATTCTCCAGAAAATCCAAATATGGGTGTTTGAGGGAAAAATCTCCTAAATATTGGTAATTCAAAGTTATTTGAATAACGACCAGCCCAGATTCTTTTTGTAGAAGTAAACATGAAAAACATACGGATTTGTCTTCAGGCAGCCCTGCAGCTTTTAACTGAAATGGAATAAGTTCATTTCCATTAGTAGTCATAGAGCCAGAGAGAGGAAGAAATGGAGAGACAGAGAAAGAGAGGAAGAAATAGAGAGACAGATAAAGAGAGAAAGAGAAAGAAAAATAGATTAGAAAAAACCAATATAATTTTTTTCAAAATCGTGCTGAAATAAACCCTTACAAAAACCTCAGGTTATGTTGAATCAAATCTCTGAGGGCCGGGGGGGAAGTTGAGAAGAAGCATGAATTGTGGAATACTTTCATTCGAATAAATAGATATTTATTGTCATTACAACAAACCCAAGATTTTAGATTACATTAGAGGCAAATTATAACCTTCCTGAAAAATCTTCTTCTGAAAACTCATCGCAACACCAAGCCACCTGAAATCAAAACAGCTATGCAACAGTTTTTCTAACAGTCAAAAGTGATTAGAGGGCAACTAGTTGTCCTCCAGCGTCTTTATAGCTCCTCCTCAACTCTTAAATACATCTTATCGAAATTTTGGAATAGTTAATATGTTCAAAATAGACGAAAGACCCAAAAGTGACACCCCAAAGACCCCCAAGATGGGGCTGTAAATTATACGTGCACTAAGTGCATGCATGTTGTGAAAAATACGTATCTGCAATAACTAAGGAATAGCTGAGTGGGGGGGGCGTTAAAAAAAAACTTTAAAAGCGCATCCAAAAATGGGTATGTGCATTTTTGTTACTTTTGAAACGAAACTCGGAGTCGGACGGAATTATTTTTTTGGGGGAGGGGGGGCTCAAACCCCCTGGTTAAGGTCTGTATCTACTCTACTAAAGTATATATATATATATATATATATATATATATATATTATATATATATATATATATATATAATATATATATATATATATATATATATATATATATATATATATATATATATATATATATATATATATATATATATATATATATATATATATATATATATATATATATATATATATATATATATATATATGTATATATATAATTTTTCTTACAATTAACTAGAGTTTACGATCAAAAACCTTATTAACTCAGATTTTACAAAAATAGTTATTTTTTCGATCCAAAAATGGACTCAAGTTTCACATTTGAACGAGAGAATTGTATTTTCCATAATTTTTTTACAAAAAACTATAGTTTTACGGTCAAAACCCTAATTAGCTCAGATTTTACGGAAATAGTTTTCTTATTCGATCCATAAATGGACTTAAGTTTCACATTTGAGCCAATGAATTGTATTTTCCATAATTTTCTTACAAAAAACTAGAGTTTACAGTCAAAACCCTTATTAACTCAGATTTTACAGAAATAGTATTTTTCGATCCAAAAATGGACTTAAGTTTCACATTTGAAAGCTACGATCGTAATGAATGATACTTGTTATCAGAAAAAAATGTCAATTGCCAAAAAAAAAAATCAAAAACAAAATCGAAAAAAATGGGGGAAGGGGGCCAAAAGTTGGAGGGGAGGGGGGCACCCTTCGATTTTGGGATAGGGGACCTTTGGGGGTGGGATGTCTGCTGGTTAGGGTCATTGGTGCTTATGATCCTTGATGGTTCGTACTCACATACACCTTACTACTTGATTTGCAAGGATTTCTAAGGTTTGTTCTGAATTTCTTTATTAAAATTTTTCTTACCATCTACATCTCTCTTAGTATCAACTTTTTAGTATACTTTAACGTTGGAGCCTATTTTAAACTGACAAACACTGTTCAAACACAACTTGTGTATTATACAGAACACATCGGAGAGGTAAAGCTAGGTCAACTCACAATGCCATTCTATCATCATTAACCATTTTCATAGATTGATGTTGTCTCAAATTTATTACAAATTGCCTGAGTTAACAACCCCGAGGGGTTACCTTAACTGATAATCAGTTTTAAACCCTTTTTTCTTTTTTTTCTACCTTCATACAATCCACTTCGAAATACTATCTAGCTCTGTTTTTTTTCCTAGTATTCAATTAATATCGTTCGTACAGTCCAATTCGCGAATCCCTTACCTCTTTTTGCAAATGTCAATCAAACAATTCTGATTGTAGCATCCAATTTTTTAATAACAAAACTACTCTCGAGTTACACTCCAATTCGCAAATCTCTTATCCCTTTTTGCAAATGTCAATCAAACAATTCTGATTGTAGCATCCAATTTTTTAATAACAAACTACTCTCGAGTTACACTCCAATTCGCAAATCCCTCACCCCTTTTTGCAAATGTCAATAAAAAGATTCTGATTGTAGTATCCAATTTTTTAATAACAAACTTGTCTCGAGTTACACTCCAATTCGTAAATCCCTTACCCTTTTTGCAAATGTCAATCAAACAATTCTGATTGTAGCATCCAATTTTTTAATAACAAACTACTCTCGAGTTACACTCCAATTCGCAAATCCCTTACCCCTTTTTGAAAATGTCAATCAAACAATTCTGATTGTAGCATCCAATTTTTTTAATAACAAACTACTCTCGAGTTAAGGCAATCTTCAAAAAATCAGAAAAACCAGTCGCTTTTTAAAATGTCCACGTGTAACCACACTGCCTCTGGCGTGCTTTCTTTTAAAATGTCCACGTGAATCTATGCTGCCCATTCTTGTGCAATTCATATCAATAACAAAAAACCAGTCTGATTATCTTATACACCCTTGACTATAGTTTCAAAACATGCTTGGCCACTATAGCTAGCCAACTTTTTTGCAATGTGTAGGAACCGGAGGGGAATCCCCGCTCGTTTGGAAAGGTACCAACGAGACATAAGCAAATAGCACGTAGTTTCATAATGTGTTTAATCACGTGTAGAGGTCCCATAGAATAACATAGAAAGGAAACATAGTGCTATAGAATAGCATGGGAGGGAACATAAGCCCTTAGAATAGCATGGGGGGGAATATAAACCCTTAGAATAGCATGGGAGGGAACATAAACCCTTAGAATAGCATGGGAGGGAACATAAACCCTTAGAATAACATAGGAAGGGACATAATCCACCCAAATCCATAAGTACATGCTCTGGAAAGGTTTTTTCTATACGTCCCAGCAAATAGTATGGTAATTCCTATACGTCCCTTAGAATAGCATGGTAATTCCTATGGCATTAAGCAAATAGCATGGAGAGGTACTAAGGAACGTTGCGGTCAGCAAATAGCATGAAGATTCCTAGTGCGGTCAGCAAAATAGTACTTAGCACTCTACTAGGGGAGCCCACATTTGGGAACCCAAGCCATACATTCCACGTTTTTTTCTGTGAGTCCCCTCATGAAGTCACAAAATCACTCATGTGATTGTAATTCGTAACATATTTGGCCCTGTTAGCGCGATGCCCAGTGCGGTCGTACCCCTTGCCACCCCCAAAGGACGGCACTGGCTATTGGAGGGGCTGGAATCGAAAGTCCATACTAGATACTTAAGACCAATAATAATCTAGTATGAAAATAAATTTTGAGTTATCAGATTGTCCAGCTGTAATGCACGAGTTGATATTTAGTGGAAATAAATTTTCTAAAGTAGGCTTCTTTCGCCGCCGTGAAGTTAGTAGATGGGAGATCTACTTTTGACCATATTTTGAATCTAATTTTGGCAACAATCCCTGCACGCTACGATCATTGCTCTCTAGACGGGCTTTATATCCCCTTTACAGTTTCCAAAAGACAGTGAAATTAGTTGTCTCGCGTAACGTGTAAGTTTTTCCACATTTCATAGAATTTTTTACCTGCTCGCGGGACTATGGGCAATTAGATAGAAAAATAGATAGATAAGCGTATTAAAGCCAAAAATATGGCAAGAACACAAAAACGAGCCCAAATATAATAAACTTACATTGGCGATCATAAAAAGCACAAATATAATGAACTTGCAAGTAGAATGCTAATATTGAATTTGGGGAGATTATGTTCCTTCCTGCTATTTGGGGAGATTACATTCCTTTGCACCTTTCCAGAGCATGTACCTATGGATTTGGCATACTTTATGTTCCTTCCTGTGCTATTCTAAGGGTTTATGTTCCTTCCTATGCTATTCTAAGGGTTTATGTTCCCTCCCATGCTTTTCTATGGCCTTATATTCCTTCCTGTGTTATTCTATGGGACCTCTACACGTGATTAAACCCGTTTTGCTTATGTCCCCTTGGTACCTTTCCAAGCGAGCGGGGATTCCCCTCCGGTTCCTACACATTGCAAAAAAAGTTGCAAAACATTGCAAAAAAGATAGCAGTATGAGCGGGGATTCCCCACACAAGTTAAAATTGGATGCTACAAGGAGAATTGTTTGATTGACATTTGCAAAAAGAGGTAAGGGCTTTGCGGATTGGAGTGTAACTCGAGAGTAGTTTGTTATTAAAAATTGGATGCTACAATCAGAATTGTTTGATTGACATTTGCAAAAAGGGGTAAGGGATTTGCAAATTGGATTGTAAGAAGGTGGCAAAAAAGGGTTAGTATTTGCGAATACTTTGATGTGTACTGTATAATACAAAAGTTGTGTTTGCACAGTGTTGTCAGTTTAAAATAGGGTCCAACGTTATAGTATACTAAAAAGTTGATACTAAGAGAGATGTAGATGGCAAGAAAATAATTTTTAATAAAGAAATTCAGAACAAACCATAGAAATTCTTGTAAATCAAGTAGTAAGGTGTATGTGAGTACGACTATCAAGGATCATAAGCACCAATGACCCTAATCAGCAGAGACATCAATCCTCCATAGGTCCCCTATCCCCAAATTCTAAGGGCGCCCCCTCCCTCCAACTTTTTGCGCCCACCCTCCTACCCTTTTTTTTAACATGATATATTTTTTCAAAAGTTTTTTTTTACATGTCTTCGAATGAGATGAAACATACTTAAATTCAGTAGTGTTTTGTCGTGGTTTTAACCTGTCACAGTTACATTCTCTTGATTTTTCAAAGTTCATTTTGGATTTCTTTCATTGAAATGCAAGAGTTGGAATATTTCAGTAGTGTTTTGTTGTGCTTTACCTTGTCACAGTTACATTCTCTTGATTTTTCAAAGTTCATTTTGGATTTCTTTCCTTGAAATGCAAGAGTTGGAATATTTCACTAGTGTTTTGTCGTGGTTTACCTTGTCACAGTTACATTCTCTTGATTTTTTAAAGTTCATTTTGGGTTTTTACATTCTCTTGATTTTTCAAGTTCATTTTAAATTTTTTTCATTGAAATGCAAGAGTTGGATTATTTCAGTAGGGTTTTGTCGTGGTTTACCTTGTCACAGTTACATTCTCTTAATTTTTCAAAGTTCATTTTGAATTTTTTTCGTTGAAATGCAAGAGTTGGAATATTTCAGTAGTGTCTTGTTGTGCTTTACCTTGTCAAAGTTATATTTTCTTGATTTTTTTCAAAATTCATTTTGAATTTCTTTCGTGAAATGCAAGAGTTGGAATATTTCAGTAGTGTTTTGTCGTGGTTTACCATGTCACAGTTACATTCTCTTGATTTTTCAAAGTTCATTTGAATTTCTTTCATGAAATGCAAGAGTTGGAATATTTCTGTAGTGTTTTATCGTTGTTTACCTTGTCACTGTTACATTCTCTTGATTTTTCAAAATTCATTTTGGATTTCTTTCCTTGAAATGCAAGAGTTGGAATATCTCAGTAGTGTTTTGTCGTGGTTTACCTTGTCAAGGTTACATTCTCTTCATTTTTCAAAGTTCATTTTGGATTTCTTTCCTTGAAATGCAAGAGTTGGAATATTTCAGTAGTGTTTTGTCGTGGTTTACCTTGTCACAGTTACATTCTCTTTGATTTTTCAAAAGTTCATTTTTGAATTTCTTTCGTTGAAATGCAAGAGTTGGAATATTTCAGTAGTGTTTTGTTATGGTTTACCTTGTCATAGTTACATTCTCTTGTTTTTTCAAAGTTCATTTTGGATTTTTTTCCTTGAAATGCAAGAGTTGGAATATTTCAGTAGTGTTTTGTCTTGGTTTACCTGTCACAGTTAAATTCTCTTGATTTTTCAAAGTTCATTTTGGATTTTTACATTCTCTTGATTTTTCAAAGTTCATTTTGAATTTCTTTCGTGAAATGCAAGAGTTGGAATATTTCAGTAGTGTTTTGTCGTGGTTTACCGTGTCACAGTTACATTCTCTTGATTTTTCAAAGTTCATTTTGAATTTCTTTCATGAAATGCAAGAGTTGGAATATTTCAATATTGTTTTTATCGCGGTTTACCTTGTCACAGTTACATTCTCTTGATTTTCAAAGTTCTTTTTTGGATTTCTTTCGTTGAAATGCAAGAGTTGGAATATTTCAGTAGTGTTTTGTTATGGTTTACCTTGTCACAGGTACATTCTCTTGATTTTTCAAAGCTCATTTTGTATTTCTTTCATTGAAATGCAAGAGTTGGAATATTTCAGTAGTGTTTGTCTTTGTTTACCTTGTCACAGTTACATCCTCTTGATTTTTCAAAGTTCATTTTGGATTTTTACATTCTCTTGATTTTTCAAAGTTCATTTTGAATTTCTTTCGTGAAATACAAGAGTTGGAATATTTCAGTAGTGTTTGTTATGGTTTACCATCTCAGAGTTACATTCTCTGATTTTTCAAAGTTCATTTTGAATTTCTTTCGTGAAATGCAAGAGTTGGAATATTTCAGTAGTGTTATGTTATGGTTTACCTTGTCACAGTTACATTCTCGTGATTTTTCAAAGTTCATTTTGGATTTCTTTCCTTGAAATACAAGAGTTGAAATATTTCAGTAGTGTTTTGTCGTGGTTTACCTTGTCACAGTTACATTCTCTTGATTTTTCAAAGTTCATTAGGATTTCTTTCCTTGAAATGCAAGAGTTGGAACATTTCAGTATTGTTTTGTCATGGTTTACCTTGTCACAGTTACATTCTCTGATTTTTCAAAGTTCATTTTTGGATTTCTTTCATTGAAATGCAAGAGTTGGAATATTTCAGTAGTGTTTTGTTATGGTTTACCTTGTAGCAGTTACATTCTCTTCATTTTTCAAACTTCATTTTGGATTTTTACATTCTCTTGATTTTTCAAAGTTCATTTTGAATTTCTTTCGTTGAAATGCAAGAGTTGGAATATTTCAGTAGTGTATGGTTGTGCTTTACCTTGTCACTGTTACATTCCCTTGATTTTTCAAAGTTCATTTTGGATTTCTTTAGTTGAAATGCAAGAGTTGGAATATTTTAGTAGTGTTCTGTTGTGTTTTACCTTGTCACAGTTACATTCTCTTGATTTTTCAAAGTTCATTTTTGAATTTCTTTCGTGAAATGCAAGAGTTAGAATATTTCAGTAGTGTTTTGTCGTGGTTTACCATATCACTGTTACATGCTCTGGATTTTTCAAAGTTCATTTGAATTTCTTTCGTGAAATGCAAGAGTTGGAATATTTCAGTAGTGTTTTGTCATGGTTTACCTTGTCACAGTTAAATTCTCTTGATTTTTCAAAGTTCATTTTGGATTTTTACATTCTCTTGATTTTTCAAAATTCATTTTGGATTTCTTTCCTTGAAATGCAAGAGTTGGAATATCTCAGTAGTTTTTTGTCGTGGTTTACCTTGTCAAGGTTACATTCTCTTGATTTTTCAAAGTTCATTTTGGATTTCTTTCCTTGACATGCAAGAGTTGGAATATTTCAGTAGTGTTTTGTCGTGGTTTACCTTGTCACAGTTACATTCTCTTGATTTTTCAAAAGTTCATTTTTGAATTTCTTTCGTTGAAATGCAAGAGTTGGAATATTTCAGTAGTGTTTTGTTATGGTTTACCTTGTCATAGTTACATTCTCTTGTTTTTTCAAAGTCATTTTGGATTTTTTCCTTGAAATGCAAGAGTTGGAATATTTCAGTAGTGTTTTGTCATGGTTTACCTTGTCACAGTTAAATTCTCTTGATTTTTCAAAGTTCATTTTGGATTTTTACATTCTCTTGATTTTTCAAAGTTCATTTTGAATTTCTTTCGTGAAATGCAAGAGTTGGAATATTTTAGTAGTGTTTTGTCGTGGTTTACCATGTCACAGTTACATTCTCTTGATTTTTCAAAGTTCATTTTGAATTTCTTTCATGAAATGCAAGAGTTGGAATATTTCAATATTGTTTTTTTATCGTGGTTTACCTTGTCATAGGTACATTCTCTTGATTTTTCAAAGCTCATTTTGGATTTCTTTCATTGAAAAGCAAGAGTTGGAATATTTCAGTAGTGTTTTGTCTTTGTTTACCTTGTCACAGTTACATCCTCTTGATTTTTCAAAGTTCATTTTGGATTTTTACATTCTCTTGATTTTTCAAAGTTCATTTTGAATTTCTTCGTGAAATGCAAGAGTTGGAATATTTCAGTAGTGTTTTGTTATGGTTTACTATCTCAGAGTTACATTCTCTTGATTTTTCAAAGTTCATTTTGAATTTCTTCCGTGAAATGCAAGAGTTGGAATATTTCAGTAGTGTTATGTTATGGTTTACCTTGTCACAGTTACATTCTCTTGATTTTTCAAAGTTCATTTGGATTTCTTTCCTTGAAATGCAAGAGTTGAAATATTTCAGTAGTGTTTGTCGTGGTTTACCTTGTCACAGTTACATTCTCTTGATTTTCAAAGTTCATTTAGGATTTTCTTTCCTTGAAATGCAAGAGTTGGAATATTTCAGTAGTGTTTTGTCATGGTTTACCTTGTCACAGTTACATTCTCTTGATTTTTCAAAGCTCATTTTTGGATTGCTTTCGTTGAAAAGCAAGAGTTGGAATATTTCAGTAGTGTTTTGTTATGGTTTACCTTGTCGCAGTTACATTCTCTTCATTTTTCAAACTTCAATTTGGATTTTTACATTCTCTTGATTTTTCAAAGTTCATTTTGAATTTCTTTCGTTGAAATGCAAGAGTTGGAATATTTCAGTAGTGTCTTGTTGTGCTTTACCTTGTCACTGTTACATTCTCTTGATTTTTCAAAGTTCATTTTGGATTTCTTTCGTTGAAATGCAAGAGTTGGAATATTTCTGTAGTGTTCTGTTGTGCTTTACCTTGTCACAGTTACATTCTCTTGATTTTTCAAAGTTCATTTTGAATTTCTTTCATGAAATGCAAGAGTTAGAATATTTCAGTAGTGTTTCGTCGTGGTTTACCAAATCACTGTTACATGCTTTGGGTTTTTTAAAGTTCATTTTGAATTTCTTTCGTGAAATGCAAGAGTTTGAATATTTCAGTAGTGTTTTTTCGTGGTTTACCTTGTCACAGTTACATTCTCTTGATTTTTCAAAGTTCATTTTGGATTTCTTTCCTGAAATGCAAGAGTTGGAATATTTCAGTAGTGTTTTGTCGTGGTTTACCTTGTCATAGTTACATTCTCTTGATTTTTCAAAGTTCATTTTGGATTTCTTTCCTTGGAATGCAAGAGTTGGAATATTTCAGTAGTGTTTTGTCATGGTTTACCTTGTCACAGTTACATTCTCTTGATATTTCAAAGTTCATTTTTGGATTTCTTTCGTTGAAATGCAGGAGTTGGAATATTTCAGTAGTGTTTTGCTATGGTTTACCTTGTCAGAGTTACATTTCTTGATTTTTCAAAGTTCATTTTGGATTTCATTCCTTGAAATGCAAGAGTTGGAATATTTCAGTAGTGTTTTGTTGTGGTTTACCTTGTCACAGTTACATTCTCTTGATTTTTCAAAGCTCATTTGGATTTTTACATTCTCAGATTTTTCAAATTTCATTTCTAATTTCTTTCGTTGAAATGCAAGAGTTGGAATATTTCAGTAGTGTCTTGTTGTGCTTTACCTTGTCACAGTTTACCTTCTCTTGATTTTTCAAAGTTCATTTTAGATTTCTTCGTTGAAATCCAAGAGTTGGAATATTTCAGTAGTGTCTTGTCATGGTTTACCTTGTCACAGTTACATTTTCTAAATTTTTCAAAGTTCATTTGTATTTCTTTCGTTGAAATAGGAAGAGTTGGAATATTTCAGTATTATTTTGTTGTACTTTACCTTGTCACAGATACATTCTCTTGATTTTTCAAAGTTCATTTTGAATTTCTTTCATTGAAATGCAAGAGTTGGAATATTTTAGCAGTGTCTTGTCGTGGTTTACCTTGTCACAGTTACATTCTCTTGATTTTTCAAAGTTCATTTTGATTTTCATTCGTGAAATGCAAGAGTGAGAATATTTCAGTAGTGTTTTGTTGTAGTTTACCTTGTCACAGTGACATTTCTTGATTTTTCAAAGTTCATCTTGAATTTCATTCGTTGAAATGCAAGAGTTGGAATATTTCAGTAGTGTTTTGTTATGGTTTACCTTGTCAAAGCTACATTCTCTTGATTTTTCAAAGTTCATTTTTGATTTCTTTCCTTGAAATGCAAGAGTTGGTATATTTCAATAGTGTTTTATCGTGGTTTACCTTGTCACAGTTACATTCTCTTGATTTTTCAAAGTTCATTTTGGATTTCTTTCCTTGAAATGCAAGAGTTGGAATATTTCGGTAGTGTTTTGTCTTGGTTTACCTTTTCACAGTTACATTCTCTTGATTTTTCAAAGTTCATTTTGGATTTCTTTCCTTGAAATGCAAGAGTTGGAATATTTCAGTAGTGTTTTTGTCACGGTTTACCTTGTCACAGTTACATTCTCTTGATACTTCAAAGTTCATTTTTGGATTTCTTTCGTTGAAATGCAAGGGTTGGAATATTTCAGTAGTGTTTTGTTATGGTTTACCTTGTCACAGTTACATTCTCTTGATTTGTCAAAGTTCATTTTTGGATTTCTTTCGTTGAAATGCAAGAGTTGGAATATTTTAGTAGTGTTTTGTTATGGTTTACCTTGTCAGAGTTACATTCTCTTGATTTTTCAAAGTTCATTTTGGATTTCATTCCTTGAAATGCAAGAGTTGGAATATTTCAGTAGTGTTTTGTCGTGGTTTACCTTGTCACAGTTACATTCTCTTGAATTTTCAAAGTTCGTTTTGGATTTTTACATTCTCAGATTTTTCAAAGTATATTTTGAATTTCTTTCGTTGAAATGTAAGAGTTGGAATATTTCAGTAGTGTATTTGTTGTGCTTTACCTTGTCACTGTTACATTCTCTTGATTTTTCAAATTTCACTTTGGATTTCTTTCGTTGAAATGCAAGAGTTGGAATATTTTCAGTAGTGTTTTGTTATGGTTTACCTTGTCAGAGTTACATTCTCTTGATTTTTCAAAGTTCATTTTGGATTTTACATTCTCAGATTTTTCAAAGTATATTTTGAATTCTTTCGTTGAAATGTAAGAGTTGGAATATTTCAGTAGTGTCTTGTTGTGCTTTACCTTGTCACTGTTACATTATCTTGATTTTTCAAAGTTCATTTTGAATTTCTTTCATTGAAATGCAGAGTTGGAAGATTTTAGTAGTGTCTTGTCCTGGTTTACCTTGTCACAGTTACATTCTCTTGATTTTTCAAAGTTCATTTTGGATTTCTTTCGTTGAAATGCAAGAGTTGGAATATTTCAGTAGTGTTTTTGTCGTGGTTTACCTTGTCACAGTTACATTCTCTTGATTTTTCAAAGTTCATTTTGAATTTCTTTCGTGAAATGTAAGAGTTAGAATATTTCAGTAGTGTTTTGTCGTGGTTTACCTGTCAGAGTGACATTCTCTTGGTTTTTCAAAGTTCATCTTGAATTTCTTTCGTTGAAATGCAAGATTTGGAATATTTCAGTAGTGTATTGTCGTGGTTTACCGTGTCAGAGTTACATTTTCTTGATTTTTCAAAGTTCTTTGTGGATTTCTTTCATTGAAATGTGTTTTGTTGTGCTTTACCTTGTCACAGTTACATTCTCTTGATTTTTCAAAATCATTTTAGATTTCTTTCGTTGAAATGCAAGAGTTGGAATATTTCAGTAGTGTTTTATTGTGCTTTACCTTGTCACAGTTACATTCTTTTGATTTTTCCAAGTTAATTTTAGATTTCTTTCGTAAAATGCAAGAGTTGGAATATTTCAGTAGTGTTTGTCGCAACACTGCGTACGCGCGCGTACGTAGGTAAGAAATTCAAAATGAACTTTGAAAAATCAAAAGAATATAACTGTGACAAGGTAAAGCACAATAAAACACTACTGAAATATTCCAACTCTTGCATTTCAACGAAAGAAATCTAAAATGAACTTTGAAAAATCAAGAGAATGTAACTGTGACAAGGTAAAGCACAACAAAACACATTTCAATGAAAGAAATCCACAATGAACTTTGAAAAATCAAGAAAATGTAACTGTGACACGGTAAACCACGACAATACACTACTGAAATATTCCAAATCTTGCATTTCAACGAAAGAAATTCAAGATGAACTTTGAAAAATCAAGAGAATGTCACTCTGACAAGATAAACCACGACAAAAAGCTACTGAAATATTCTAACTCTTGCATTTCACGAAAGAAATTCAAAATGAACTTTGAAAAATCAAGAGAATGTAACTGTGACAAGGTAAACCACGACAAAAACACTACTGAAATATTCCAACTCTTGCATTTCAACGAAAGAAATCCAAAATGAACTTTGAAAAATCAAGAGAATGTAACTGTGACATGGTAAACTACGACAAAGCACTAGCACTTCATTTGGATTTCTTTCGTAAAATGCAAGAGTTGGAATATTTTAGTAGTGTTTTATCGTGGTTTACCATGTCACAGTTACATTCTCTTGATTTTTCAAAGTTCATTTTGAATTTCTTACCTACGTGCGTGTGTTGCGACAAACACTACTGAAATATTCTAACTCTTGCATTTTACGAAAGAAATCTAAAATTAACTTTGAAAAATCAAAAGAATGTAACTGTGACAAGGTAAAGCACAACAGAACACATTTCAATGAAATAAAAATACACAATGAACTTTGAAAAATCAAGAGAATGTAACTGTGAAACGGTAAACCACGACAAAACACTACTGAAATATTCCAACTCTTGCATTTCAACGAAAGAAATTCAAGATGAACTTTGAAAAATCAAGAAAATGTCACTATGACAAGGTAAACCACGACAAAACACTACTGAAATATTCCAATTCTTGCATTTCACGAAATTAATTCAAAATGAACTTTGAAAAATCAAGAGAATGTAACTGTGACAAGGTAAACCACGACGAAAACACTACTGAAATATTATAACTCTTGCATTTCAACGAAAGAAATCCAAAATGAACTTTAAAAAATCAAGAGAATGTAACTGTGACAAGGTAAACCATAACAAAACACTACTGAAATATTCCAACTCTTGCATTTCACGAAAGAAATTCAAAATGAACTTTGAAAATTCAAGAAAATGTAACTGTGAGATGGTAAACCATGACAAAACACTACTGAAAAATTCCAAGTCTTGCATTTCACGAAAGAAATTCAAAATGAACTTTGAAAAATCAAGAGAATGTAAAAATCCAAAATGATCTTTGAAAAATCAAGAGGATTTAACTGTGATAAGGTAAACCAAGACAAAACACTACTTAAATGTTCTAACTCTTGCATTTCAATGAAAGAAATCCAAAATGAGCTTTGAAAAATCAAGAGAATGTAACTGTGACAAGGTAAACCATAACAAAACACTACTGATATATTCCAACTCTTGCATTTCAACAAAAGAAATCCAAAAATGAACTTTGAAAAATCAAGAGAATGTAACTGTGACAAGGTAAACCACGATAAAACAATATTGAAATATTCCAACTCTTGCATTTCACGAAAGAAATTCAAAATGAACTTTGAAAAATCAAGAGAATGTAACTGTGACAAGGTAAACCACGATAAAACACTATTGAAATATTCCAACTCTTGCATTTCACGAAAGAAATTCAAAATGAACTTTGAAAAATCAAGAGAATGTAACTGTGACATGGTAAACTACGATAAAGCACTACTGAAATGTTCCAACTCTTGCATTTCACGAAAGAAATTCAAAATGAACTTTGAAAAATCAAGAGAATGTAAAAATCCAAAATGAACTTTGAAGAATCAAGAGAATTTAACTGTGAGAAGGTAAACCATGACAAAAACACTATTGAAATATTCCAATTCTTGCATTTCAAGGGAAAAAATCCAAAATGAACTTTGAAAAAAAAACTAGAGAATGTAACTATGACAAGGTAAACCATAACAAAACACTACTGAAATATTCCAACTCTTGCATTTCAACGAAAGAAATCCAAAAATGAACTTTTGAAAAATCAAGAGAATGTAACTGTGACAAGGTAAACCACGATAAAACACAACTGAAATATTCCAACTCTTGCATTTCATGAAAGAAATTCAAAATGAACTTCGAAAAATCAAGAGAATGTAACTGTAACATGGAAAACCACAACAAAAAACTACTGAAATATTCCAACTCTTGCATTTCACGAAAGAAATTCAAAATGAACTTTGAAAAATCAAGAGTATGTAACTGTGACAAGGTAAAGCACAATAAAACACTACTGAAATATTCCAACTCTTGCATTTCAATGAAAGAAATCCAAAATGAACTTTGAAAAAAAATCAAGAGAATGTAACTATGATAAGGTAAAGCACAACAAGACACTACTAAAATATTCCAACTCTTGCATTTCAACGAAAAAAATTCAAAATGAACTTTGAAAAATTAAGAGAATGTAACTGTGACAAGGTAAACCTCGACAAAACACTACTGAAATAATCCAAACTCTTGCATTTCAATGAAAGAAATTCAAAATGAACTTTGAAAAATCAAGAGAATTTAAAAATCCAAAATGAAATTTGAAAAATCAAGAGATTGTAACTGTGACAAGGTAAACCACGACAAAACACTACTGAATTTAAGTATGTTTCATCTCAGTCGAAGACATGTAAAAAAAACAAGTTGAAAAAAATATATCATGCTAAAAAAACAAAAAAAGGGGGAGGGGGGGGGGGGGGGGGTGGCAAAAAGACCTATGGAGGGTTGATGGCTCTGCTGATTAGGGTCATTGGTGCTTGTGATCCTTGATGGTTCGTACTCACATACACCTTACAACTTGATTTGCAAGAACTTCTATGGTTTGTTCTGAATTTCTTTATTAAAATTATTTTCTTGCCATCTACATCTCTCTTAGTATCAACTTTTTAGTATACTATAACGTTGGACCCTATTTTAAACTGACAACACTGTTCAAACACAACTTGTGTATTATACAGCACACATCGAAGTATTCTCAAATGCTAAACCCTTTTTTTCCACCTTCATACAATCCATTTCGCAAATCCCTTACCCCTTTTTGCAAACGTCAATCAAACAATTCTGATTTTAGCATACAATTTTTTAATAACAAACTACTCTCGAGTTACACTCCAATCTGCAAATCCCTTACCCCTTTTTGCAAATGTCAATCAAACAATTCTCAGTGTAGCATCCAATTTTAACTTGTTTGGGGAGTCCCCGCTCATACTGCTATCTTTTTTGCAATGTTTAGGAACCGGAGGGGAATCCCTGCTCGTTGGAAAGGTACCAACGAGACATAAGCAAATAGCACGTAGTTTCATAATGTGTTTAATCACGTGTAGAGGTCCATAGAATAACATAGGAATGAATATAGCGCTAAATAATTGCATGGGAGGGAACATAAACCCTTAGAATAGCATGGCGGGATATAAAACCTTAGAATAGCATGGGAGGGAACATAAACCCTTAGAATAACATAGGAAGGGACATAATCCACCCAAATCCATAAGTACATGCTCTGGAAAGGTTTTTCCTATATGTCCCAGCAAATAGTATGGTAATTCCTATACGTCCCTTAGAATAGCATGGTAATTCCTATGGCATTAAGCAAATAGCATAGCGAGGTACTAAGGAAAGTGCAGTCAGCAAATAGCATGGAGATTCCTAGTGCGGTCAGCAAAATAGTACTTAGCACTCTACTCCCCCTTTATATGAAGTGGGGCCAATGATTTTCGAATTGCAGAAAAATGTTTTCTTCGGTTAAAAACTCAAGAGAGAAAAAAACGGGTTAGTACTTTTCTGTTATAGCAACCCCACTCAAGGAGTAAAGTTAGGCTAATCCTAATAAAAAATACCAAAACATGATGAAAATATAATGCTTTAGAAACAAATTTAGGCTATATGTTTTCACAATAGGGGGTGGGGTTAAAATATAGCAGGTCTGCATGCAAAATGTGTTACCTGCAATTATTCTGCATATAATGAAGTAAGAATTGTTTTCTAATTTCACGCTGTACCAATACTTT
>JAPEVW010000041.1:644274-791014 GCA_027921565.1 Artemia sinica | reverse complement strand
AAGACAGAATTTTAAAGAGGATTGTAAGAACCATTTTCTTTTGAAAAATAAAAATTAAAAGTTTTAAGAGAGAGACAAAAGGAAGGAGATAATGCTAAAAATATTATTAAGATTAACATCAAGATGCTGTTTCCCCTTGTAGTTGGTATTTTAAGTATATTCTGAGCATTAGGAAAAGAGCAAATTGAATATTTTTAAAGGTCCTTGGGTAACGAACTAGATAAGGTCCAATGCTGGGGTATAGTAATAACCAAGTCAGCGGTTAAAGCAACTACCGGATGAATTTATTTCTTGTTACCATTTTGGTTTTGATAGTAATAGAAAAAAGCAATTGAAATAAAATTAACAGGACTGGGGAGCACTTACGGCCTGAGACTCAGCCAAAGGATTTCGTCATTATCAGATAAACAAGGGCCTACAGTCATCAAACAGTTCGTGGTAACGAACTGTAAGTAAGGAGCGACCCGGCTCAATGGTAACCGAAACTCTAAAAAAACGGAATTTGGTACCCATAGATGCATCAAAAGAATCAGATTTTAATTCTGATTTCAAAAATATAAGTTTCATCAAGTTTAATTTTACCATCAAAAGTTACGCGCCTGAGAAAATTTGGCTGATTTTCGAAAAAAAGGGGGAAAGACCCCCTAAAAGTTATAGAACCTGAATGAAATTCACACCATCATATTCATCGTATCAGATAAACCCTACTGCAGAGGTTTCAAGCTCCTATCTACAAAAATGTGGATTTTGCATTTTTTGCCAGAAGAAAGATCACGGGTGCGTGTTTATTTGTTTTTTTTTTTTTTCCCCAGGGGTAATCGTATTTACCCAGTGGTCCTAGAATATCGTATGAGGGCTCATTGGAACGGAAACTAAAAGTTCTAGTGCCTTTTTAAGTGACCAAAAAAAAATGGAGGGCAACTAGGCCCCCTCCCACGCTCATTTTTTCTCAAAGTCACCCAATTAAAATTTTGAGATAGCCATTGTGTTTAGCATAGTAGAAAATTTAATAAATATGTCTTTTACGATGACTTAATCCCCCACAGTTCCCAGGGGAAGGGCTGCAAGTTATGAACTTTGCCCATTTCTTACATATTGTATTGTTATTGGGAAGTATACAGACATTTTCAGGAAGAATTTTTTTCTGGTGAGGGGGGAGGGGGGCTGGAGGAGGGGGTTACTCGGGAGAATCTTTCCGTGGAGGATGTTTCTTTTGGGTAAGGAACATTTCAATGAAGTGGGCGCCGGATTTCCAAGCATTATTAAAAAAACGATCAGAAATTAAATTAAAAAAAACAAGTACTTTCAACTGAAAGTAAGAAGCAACATTAGAACTTAAAATGAACAGAAATTATTACGTATATGAGGGGGTTCTCCCCCAAGTCAATACTTCGCTCTTTAGGCTACAGTTTTTTTTTAGTGCTTTCAAAAGAGCTATCTATTCTAATTAAACGGCCTTTGTGATTCAGGGGTTTGTGAATTAATTTTTTTTTTTAACTTTTACCGCAAAGAGCGTGGTATTGACTAAGGGGAGAACCCCATCATATACGTAATAAAAAAAACAATAAAAAAAAAAAACAAGCGATACGGCTCAATAGTAAGCGAAACTTTTAAAAACGGAACTTTGATGTCAATAAATGTATCAAAAGAATGGGCTTATAATGCTGATTCTAAATATATGAATTTCATTAAGTTTAGTATTACTCATCAAAGGCTACGAGCCTCAGAAAACTCACCTGATTTTTTAAAGAGGGGGAAAACATCCCCTAAAAGTGAAAAATTTTTAATGAAAATCACACCGTCAGATTCAGCGTATCAGAAAACCCTATAACATAGGTTTCAAGCTCATATCTGCAAAAATCTGCAACTTTGTATTTTTTGCCAGAAGAAAAATATACGAATATAGAAGTTTGTTACGTAAGTTAATTTGTAAATTACGTCAGAACCAAATTTAGAGACAGCCATTTAGCAAAAGAAAAGTAAAATTTTTATGCAAATTTTGTTTACTTATTCAATGACGGCGAGCCGAAATAAAAGCTGCATTAACTAAAAAACGATCAGAAATTAAATAAAAAAAACAAGTTTTTTAAACTGAAAGTAAGGAGCGACATTAAAACTTAAAACGAACAGAAATTATTCCGTATATGAAAGGGGCTGTCCCCTCCTCAACGCCTCGCTCTTTGCGCTAAAGTTTGACTCTGTCTCACAACTTTATTTTTTAAAACAATAAAAAACTTTAGCGTAAAGAGCGAGGCGTTGAGGAGGGGACAGCCCCTTTCATATACGGAATAATATACGGAATTAATTGCTCTTGATTCCCAGAAATATTTAATAAGAAATAAATATTTATAAGGGTCACTTGATTATTTTTAGGAAATTCTTCTTCCATAACAAGGTGATTGGAAGTGCTAGAGTTAATGTCTTCACTTTGTTTATGAATATCTGAATCTGGTTAATGGAGTACGTTATTTCCATTTCTAGAGCACTTAGAAACACATAATTTTTTGTTTTTTTTTTTCAAACCAGCTATGTAAACAGCGATGAAGACCACACTGCCATTAATATTCAGTTACGTGCTTCTCATAGGCTTTGCCCGAGATATCTGTCCCCTAACTACCCCATCGGCTGTCTGAGAGAAATAGTCTAATTAACAGAAATTCAGTCGTAACTGACCAAATGAGTCAATTTTCGTTTCAAAAACGTCCATATTTAGGCATTACTGACACTTAGGAGAGGAGAATGTCCCCCCCCCAGATTAAGACGAAACAAGCTTAGATCTATTTTGGACAAAATGTAGGAGGGGGAGCTTTGGCAATTAACCCGATTATGAGCCACCCTAAAACCCCAAACTTTATTAATTTTGGGAATCACTTAATCAAATTATCAAGAATTTCTGTTTTACAATCCCCCCTAAACTCTGACCATTATTTTAATAAGTTAAAGTCGAAACTGCACCGTCAAGAGCGGGGTATTTAGGAGGGGGAAGCCCCCCCCCCCATATATGTAATAATTTTGTTTGTTTTAAATTTTGATGTCGCTTTTTACTTTTATTTGAAAGAAATTGCGTTCGGTCCTTGGACGCTTGTTATTATGAAATCAGAATGAAATTTTTTTTTTATTTTTTAATTTATTTATTGTGATAATTGTAAAACTTATTGCAAATTTAAAGTGATAAGTGTGGGAAAACCATGTCGAAACCTAGATGAGCACACAATTGCACAAAACCTTCATTCAACTGGGGGTCTCATGGACTCTAAGATAACTCCCAGCCCCTCAAAATGCCCTTTTCCCAAGAAGTACCCGATAGAAATTTTGAGATATCTGTCTTGCTTAAAGCAATCCAAAAGTTAAATAATTATAACTCATGGGTTGAGGAAAACCCCCAAAGCCACCGGGGCAAGGGTCATTTGTGATGCAAGTTACCCATTTTTCACATATCAGGTATTAATAAAACAAGGCATATTAGATCCTGAATTTAAAAAAGCTTAGAGTATTAAGGTGAAACTTTAAGGAAATGCTGAGAGGGTTGTTGAACACAATAAAAAAAAAAATATGTGCTTTTTGGTTGTGAAAAGGCAATATCAGCAAGGTCTAAGGAATGACTGAGGGTAATGGACATTGAGACTTTCAAGGAATGTTGAAGGGATGTTGAAGAAAGATTGGAGGTCAACCAGCCCCCCTCTTCTTGCCCTGTTTAGGTCTTCCTTCTCCTCTACAATTATCAAATTTTTATTTTTCATTTTATTTAAATTAGTCAAAAGATCTAATTTCTATGCCTTTTAGCGATCTAGGAGGCATAGCAATTAAATCCTCTACGATGTATACTAAATCATCAGACACTTTGTATATCAAGGTTACCAAAAGGGTATATGTACAATATTTTAGGAATGGTTAAAGGAATTCACTTTGTACTTTCAGGACCACTACTGCTACTACTACTGTAGTTGTGATTGCGAATACTTACGATTGTGACTATGACTTTTTGCAACTGCTTATTGTTTTCAGGACCGCTATTGCTACTAGTGTCACTGCAACTGCGTCTACTTGTGACATCGACGATCTTCAACTGCAACTATAACAACTTCGGACTAATTGGAAGTGCAAATACTTATGACTGTGGCTGAGTTAATTTGTATCTGCTAGTCTGACTACTTGCAGCTTCGACTATTTGTAATTCTAACTACTTTTGACTGTAAATACTAGCAAACAAGATTACTTATGACTGTGACTAAGACCATTTAATGGTTATTACTTTACTAAGACTGAGACTATTTGCAACTTTTTATTCACAACTATTACTTCTTGTGACTGTGTGCACTTTAGCCCACGAATACTTACAACTGACACGATTTTGTGAGTCCGACAACAAAAGACTGTAATTGCGGTGACTTTCAGGAGCGACTGTAATTAGACTGTTAGTGCGGCTGCGAATGGGACTCTGACTTTTGAAATTATTGCAACTTTTACTATTACAACTAAAGTTATTGAGCTAAAAAGAAAAAAAAATAACAATATCCTTCATATCAAAGTGATACGGTGCATCCAGGTTGCCAAAAAATATTATCAGCAAAATTTCAAGAATATCTAAGGTTATTAATCTCTATAGATCATTGAATATTAAGTGGATGTTGACCTCAATCAGAAGATACTATATGCGTATCATTTGTCAGAAGGGTACATCTTCAATATTTAACAGAAAAATTAATTCAACATTCAAGTCAACTTAAAACGAGCAAAAGTCGTTACAAACAGGAGTTTGGCTACTGCCCCCTCCCCTAACCATAAATATCTAATAACTTCATTTGTAACTTACTAAAGATTAATTATATTTAATACATGTTCTTTCATATTTCCAATATTGAAAAATAAAAATAAAATGTACAGTGAAGTAAAATCTTTAATTACTTAGTTTCCTTTGTTAATGTAAATATATATCAAATATTCGTCTATATATGCCTAGTCTTATTGATTAATTTGGTCATTTAGTTTTCAGTTGCCGTCGATATTTCAAAAACAAAAGCAAACTATGCTATACATATAGTAAAAAAAAAAAAAAAAAAAAAAAAAAAAAAAATACAAATCAAACAGTTCGTGATAACGAACTGCAAGTAAGGAGTGACTCGGCTCAATAGTAACCAAAACTCTGAAAAATGGAGTTTTAACATCAATAGATACATCAAAAGAATCAGCTTATTATGTTTATTCCAAAGATACAAGAGATTCATCAAGTTTGGTGTTACCTATCAGAAGTTACGAGCCTAAGAAAATGTGCCTGATTTTTCAAATAGGGGGAAAACAACCCTTAAAATTCAAGGAATCTTAATGAAAGCCACACCATCGAATTAAGCGTCCCATAGAACCCTTTTGTAGAAGTTTTCCAGCTCCTATCTGCAAAAATGTGGAATTTCGCTATTTTTGCCAGAAGACAGATCACGGATGCGTGTCAGCAGAATTTGACAGGGGGGGGGGTGCACTTTACTTTGAATTCCATGGAGTGCTTTCACGTGAAAGGTAGTAGCTTGTTCTGAATCAAATCAGGAGTTATACACGGTTGTGTTCTATCGCCTTTTTATATTGGCCATCTTAATGGGCTGAGTTCTAAAGAATACGGTAAAGGATATTTGAGTGTCCCTGAGGAAAATGTTATTATAATTAATGATTTTTCAAAGGTTTTTCAGAGTTTAGGATTGCAAAAATTGGTTTAAAAATTATTGTCAAGAAGACTAAGTCGCTTCGACTGGGAGCTTCACCTAATTAGGATTTTATAACTTAAAAGATCTATCCCTAGGGGCTGGGGGGGGGGGTTCATGTTGTCTCCAAAGGCATTGTTTTGGGACTTTAACTATGCCGAAGAAAATTTTAATCCCGAAATTTTGAATGGACTATTTTTTGGGGAAAGGGGCATAGGAGGGGACCTAGCTGCCTTCTAATCTTTTTGGTCACTAGAACTTTTAACTTTCGTCCGAATGAGCCCTCTCCTTTAAGTCATTTTTATAAAGCCTCTCCTTAAGTCATTTTTATTAAGTCATTTTTATATTTATTGATATCAAAATTCCGTTCTTTAGAGTCTTGGTTACTATTGCGCCGAGTCACTCCATACTACCACTTTGGTACCGCAAACAATTTGAAAAGGTTCATGAGGCTGTTTACCACGCTTTTGTATAATTTCTGCTTGTTTTAAAATTTACTTTAGTATTCTTTTTAATTTCTATGCGTGACAAGTTTCATTTATTCAGTCATGGGGATATCTAATTTTCTTCAGTTTGACTTACTTTTTCTTATTATTCAAGCTCCATTTATTCATTCAAGGGAGGCTAGTTAATAATTTGTGCGTTTGGTTTGATTCGCCAAACGACTAAATTTGCGTAGTTTTAGATTTTCATTTCGCTCTTAATGTTTCTTGCAACATATTTTTATTTTTCAAAATTATTTTAAATAACTAACTAAATGAAAGTTGTTTTTGTCATAAGTTCAAATCCCTTTTTTTTATTTTCTGAGAGGGATAATAAAATCTAGCAGATGAAATTAATCTGAACTATTAAAAGCAAAGGTTAATTAAAACGATAATATCCTTTGTTTAGCCTAGAATCTATTTGCTTTTTGCCGGTGAGGCAGTTTGAAAGTAGTTGACACAATCGCAAATTGTTGAAAAAATACTTGCAGTCTACCGAAAATATGGAACAAGTAAAAAAGAATAATATTAGGATTTGGATTCAGATTCGAGCAAATTGTCTTCCAATTTATACTAAGGTTGCAAGGAAAAAGAGGGAAGGTCCGGAGGCCGGGTGAAGTTGCTTGAGATGTGGGAAAATGATTATGGGTTGGGCCATTTCCTCCTCCGGTGTAAGCAACTATCTCATTTAAGGGGATTAATTATCCAGGAGGGGGAAGATAGGCTGCTTTGTGAGTTAATGAGTTCTAGGACTCCCCGTTATATTGTGGCAGTAGGAATTTTGTATTGATGGGAAGGATGTCAAATGAAGTGTAATTTTTCTTTAGTATTTGTCTTTTTGTATATGGCTTTAATTGCTTTTAAATACAGATTACTATTATTATTATTATTATTATTAGAAAAAATTCCAACATATTAGGACCAATTATACGAAATGTTTTGTTTCATATACCTCATTTTTTTTTTTTTAAAGAGATGGGTTTACTTTAGAAATAAGAAGCCATAGCAGGGCATACTGAGCCACTTGTCTTCACCTACAGTTGTGTTTAATTTGGTAGAACACATAATTTACTAAACATTTAGATGTTCAATTTGTACTGTTTACATCCAAGTTTACCAGTTATACTTCGCCTAAGGATTTGACCGCAGAAATTGATTTTGTTTTTGACGATTACCTCACTGAGTGTCAGCACAGTAATTCCGTAGTATAATATAATGTGTGCATAGTATATATGCGTATCGCTGCACCATTAAAGATTGTAAAAAAAAAACTCATCATTTTTGTTATAATGTTTGGTTTTTTAGTTTAAAAAAAGATGTAAATTTGCAGGTGATGTTGGGTTGGGCTCGACTGATATGGATTTTTGGGGTCCAATAGCGATTCAGATATATCGGTAGAGTACCGATACGATACCGATATAATTTGCCGATACATTTCCCTCCAAAAAAAAAAAACGTTACCTAAATTTAAACCCCCCATTCTCCGCCCATATTCATACTCACATGTTTCTCTTTGGTTTATTACACACCAAATGCAAGAGTTAGAATATGGGCAAGTTATTGCTTGCTGCAATAGCTAGATTTAAATAATTCAATGTTCTTTCTCAAAAAATTGAGAAATTGTTGCTCTTAAAAAAGTAAAATCCCTTTTTCTTGCTTGCAGGTTTAGTTGGATTTGGATAAATCAAAATTAACAGTTGGATAATTCAAAGGTGAAAAAAGCAAAGAAAATAAATGAGATTGATGACACTAAGTACCCCTCTCAGAACAAAAGACAAAAAAGTATATTATTTACAAAAAACTAATAAAAATTTTGCTCTTAATAAGTATGACAGCTTTTTCTTGCTTGTAGGAATAGTTGTCTTTGGATAATTCAAAATTATCATTTGGATGATTCAATGGGAAAGCTGAGAAAACAAATGAAACTGTAACAAAACACCCTTCTCAAGTCAGAAAAAAATAGTTTCATTATTTATGATTATTAAAATTATTATTGTTTGGCTTTTCTATATATATATGTATATATAAAACCACCAGTTTCGTCAATTCATACAATGAAACAAATAAATAAAAGAAAAAAAAAAGTTTCTAGAAAGCCAACTAGCCTGTCCACAACGGTTCGACTAATTAAATCAGAAATACACGCCCATTACGCACTAAAGAAACATTCAAAATTGTACATTCAGAAAAACAAGCAGAATTCGAAAACGAAAGAAAAAAACCGAAAAAACAAACAAACAAGAAACAAAAGAAAAATATTCAGCTAAAGACAGGTACCGTCTTGTACCATGACAAGGAAAAAGGTTTATACACGACCCACAAATGGGTCGTGTAGATCATAATTTCTCGTTTTGGATCCCCTACACCAGCGCTCTATCCATAACTGAGAAACCACAACTATCTTTTTGAACTTTATAGCAGAATACGACTCAGTACCTCCCCTGCTAATATGGGAAGTTGTGCAAGAACACAGAATCCTGCCAAAGATAGTTAGACAAAAGTCAACTATGAGAACATGCATAGTAACATCTGCATGTGATGGGAGCTCACATAGCTCTTAGAAATTGCCTATGGCGTGCTGCAAGACTGAACAGCTTCTCTGATCCTCTTCAAATACATAATTGATTGAATCTTAAAGAACTCCATAAGATCAGAAGATGGAATTGACCTAACCAGCATTGAGAAAGTAGAGAATCTAGAATACGGAGACGGTGGCACACTCCTCGTTGGACCAACCATTTGCGCCATGGATGCATTAAAGAGAGTCACAAAACAGGGCTAACCGCACGTGTCCCCAAAACCAAGTTCCTGTTTATAAACAGAAATGCATCAGTTGGGTTACAAAAAATGGCCAAAAGCTTGAATAGGTAAAATAATCCTGGTTTTTTAATCAATATCTGTTCGTTTTATATTGACATAGTCTTTTCAGAGAAAAAGAAAATAATACTTTTAATCTTTTCGTTTTTTAAGAATTTATAGTTTGGGCTGCTATTTGTATGCTGGAGAAAAATATTCAGCAATTTTTAACAACATACACCTTTTTTAAAATCTGGACACAAATAGTAGTGTTTAATATAGTTTCATACCTCCTCTAGTTGACCGGAATAGAAAACTTGATACCATTCGCAAAAAAATCTGTTTACTTTCTTTGAAAGCTTGGATACACTTACGCTATTTTGATTTGGTTAAATTTTAAGAGCAGAAGTAGCCCCAAATATTGAACATAATACCCTCAGTCGTTATTGGGATACTGCTGAGATGCCTTATTGGGAATTAGCATTAACACTGTGCATTTTGATTTAATCTTAAGGCAACATTTAGTTTTTAAACATAAAGGCAAATGGGAGGGTGGGAGTGGGTTCAATTCACAAATTTTATTTCACAAAGACATAAAGAAATTTAAAGTTCAATTCTAAATTTTTCGGTGGAAGGTAGAAAAAGTAATACCATACTTGTGAATATTTTCCCGAAAGATAAAAAGTTCTAGTTCAATTTAAAATTTTCTCAACGAAGTGAAGAAAAGTGAACTTGAACTATTCTTCACTTCGTTGAGAAAATTTTAAATTGAACTAGAACTTTTTATCTTCCGGGAAAATATTCACAAGTATGGTATTACATTTAAAAATTGAAAGTAATTTTTGAAATAAAATATAGTAAAAATGTGTGCCACATGGAACAGAAAAAAATCCAAATATTGGGAAGAACTTATTGTCTATATAGAGTGCAATCCATGTTTATATATTAAAAGTGATTTCAATTTTTAAATGTAAATACAGATGAAAGTAGTGAAATTTGCAGCACGCTGATTGGCTATAATCGAAAATCCTAGACATTTGTTCTAGCCGCTAGAACTCTGTGTCTAGCTAAGCGCATTGTCTAGTATGTCTGGCTAAGCGTCAAATTTTACTTGTGAACGGTCGTTGCCTAGACATTGAATTCTGGCTAGACATGTGTTCTAGACACGGATTATAGCTAGACACGCATGTGAACGCCGCTTTATGGAATACCTTTTAAAATGATGTTTTGGTTTGCTGCGTCTTCTAGGAGGGAACTGCAGTGGCGTAATTTAGTCTCAATTCTGGGGTGGGGGGGGGGCAAATTTGGAGCCAATTTTCGCAAATCAATTGAAAATGACAGTGAAAACTAAAAAAATGTGCGGTGCTCCTGTACTAAATGGACTCATAGTGCTAGTTTGGTTAATGCTAATGAAATAAAACAAAATATGATGAATATATAATAGTTTAGAAACAAATTTGGGCTATATATTTGCATATTAGGGGGAGGGGGGGGGGGTAAAGCATAGCATATATTATTACGTAACCTAACCTAGGTACCTCCCCCCCCCCTAAACCCCAAAAACAAAAGTTTAAATATCGTATACGCAATTAAAACCACGCTATACATTACATTGCTCTATAGCAGTGTTTTGAATTAACAGTCAAAAACGGGTTTCGTGACTGGATTCCATCGCAGTATATAAAAGTCTGTTTAGTACAGGAGTACCAAATGTGCCATATATTACCTTAAAGGCAGACACAGTAAAGAACACCTCCTGTTTCTCTTGATACTTGAAATATGCAGCTTCTAACCTTTTTATTTATTTCAATAATAAAAGTTAAGTAGTAATGGTAGTAGCCCTGGTAGTCTGAACTTAATATCCTCAGTTGTTCTGAATATTTCACTGAGACGACTTATTGACTGTGCATAATACCTTTTAATTTATTTTAAAAACAAAATATATTTTCCTTGGATGTTTCAATTTAATATTTTATTCTATTCCAAGATATCCCCGTCTGGATATCTTGTCAACTTGGATCATTGAAGCTATTTTGATTTGGTTCAATAGTATACGCAATAGTAGGCAGTAGTAGCATTAGAATTAGTAGCAAAATGCGTAGTAAAATGAAAGTTCCGGAAGCAGGGCCCACCGATGTGTGTAAACGTTTTGTGAGTTACATACCTTCTCCCCGTAATACGTTAAATTGCATGGTGACGTAGAAAACCATCGTGGGAGGATCCTTTCTAGTAGGACAACTGCGACAGGGCATAAAATCGAGTCCTGTGGACAACGGCCTCTGCAAAGAGCTGCCTAGACACTGTCGGGGTAACCGCAAGATTGTGGACCTTGCGGTCACCTTTATTGAGGATGGGTGCCCCTGGAGAAAATATAGCGTAGTAAACGACACAGCATTCGTACGGGACTCTGATTAATGGATAATTCTTCTGGGTTTGGTCTATTTTGGTGGGCCTTTTCTGGGTCTGTTCTGTTTTGGCTGGGTATTGGGGTCTTTTTTGGCGAAGCGCTTAAGCGGTTCGGTGTAGACTTGAGATGATATGTTGGTCCCCGTCAGTAGAAAGGCCTTATTGACTCCCACGAGTACACCAAATATGGGCATAGAGTCCCTAGGGAGAACACCTGTGCTGTCAGTCCTGACGGGGCACCAAATATGGGCATGGAATCCCCAGGGAGAACACGTTTCCGAGAAATGTCTCCGGGCAAAGTTTATTAATGTCTTTGATGTATTTCCAAGAGAATTGTTTCCGGGACGAAGTTTATTAATGTCTGACAGATGACATCAAGGCTGATTGTTTCCGGGCGAATGTTTTGATCTTAGAGATGAAGAGATTAACGCGGGAAAGGGTTTCCCAGTGATTTGAAATGTGACAGCGCAGGGATGCCAAAAACAAAAGGAACACGCTGAAATTACGTTTAGGGGTTATTTGAGCGAAACCGTTTTAGACGTTTTAGGGAATTATTTCGGCGAAACAGTTAGAGACATTTTAAAAGATGATTTTAGAAGAGGTTTTAGAAGAGGATTTGAGGGTAAAACTCTGTGGTCGTTATAATACACAAGTTCCATTTGAACAGTTTCGTGAGGTCCCCTACCCCAACCCCAAAGGGCTCCAATCCCCCTACCTCAACCCTGAAGGAAGCCCCCGGTCCTCAAAGGTCCCCCAGGGCTCCCAAAGGGCCCTCGGACCCCCAAAGGCCCCTGAGCCCCCATTTTTCAATACTTTTTTAAGGCTTTATTATATCTTTTATTATATCTGCTTTTTTGAATGCTCCAACACCAAGCAATACTTTTCAAAGGCATTTCAGAACCAGTTCTTTTCTTAATGTCCCTCCTAAACCCATTTTACAAATTGAAGTACCCATGCTTTTACACACAACTTTACTTTTACAGCTTTTGAATGCTCCAACACCAAGCAATACTTTTCAAAGGGCATTTCAGAACAATTTCTTTTCTTAATGTCCTTTCCTAAACCCATTTTACAAGTTAAAGTACCCATCCTTTTCACACACAACTTTAATTTACAGATTTTTGAATGCTCCAACACCAAGCACTACTTTTCAAAGGCATTTCAGAACCAGTTATTTTCTTAATGTCCATCCCAAACCCATTTTACAAGTTGAAGTACCCATCTTTTTACACCCATAACTTTACTTTACAGCTTTTTGAATGCTCCAACACCAAGCAATACTTTTCAAAGGGCATTTCAGAACAAGTTCTTTTCATAATGTCCCTCCTAAACCCATTTTACAAATTGAAGTACCCATCCTTTTCACCCACAACTTTACTTTACAGCTTTTTGAATGCCCAACACCAAGCAATACTTTTCAAAAGGCATTTCAGAACAATTTCTTTTCTTAATGTCCTTTCCTAAACCCATTTTACAAGTTGAAGTACCCATCCTTTTCACACACAACTTTACTTTACAGCTTTTTGAATGTCCAACACCAAGCAATACTTTTCAAAGGCATTTCAGAACAAGTTCTTTTCTTAATGTCCTTCCTAAACCCATTTTACAAGTTGATGTACCCATCCTTTTCACCCACAACTTTAAATTTACAGCTTTTTGAATGCTCCAACACCAAGCAGTACTTTTCAAAGGGCATTTCAGAACAAGTCTTTTCATAATGTCCATCCTAAACCCATTTTACAAGTTGAAGTAGTACCCATCCTTTTCACCCACAACTTTACTTTACAGCTTTTTGAATGCTCCAACACCAAGCAGTACTTTTCAAAGGGCATTTCAGAACAAGTTCTTTTCATAATGTCCTTCCTAAACCCATTTTACAAGTGAAGTACCCATCCTTTTCACCACAACTTTACTTTAAAGCTTTTTTGAATGCTCCAACACCAAGCAATACTTTTCAAAGGGCATTTCAGAACAAGTTCTTTTCATAATGTCCATCGTAAACCCATTTTACAAGTTGAAGTTCCCATCCTTTTCACCCACAGCTTTACTTTACAGCTTTTTGAATGCTCAACACCAAGCAATACTTTTCAAAAGGCATTTCAGAACAAGTTCTTTTCTTAGTGACCGTCCTAAACCCATTTTACAAGTTGAAGTACCCATCCTTTTCACACACAACTTTAATTTACAGATTTTTGAATGCTCCAACACCAAGCACTACTTTTCAAAGGCATTTCAGAACCAGTTATTTTCTTAATGTCCATCCCAAACCCATTTTACAAGTTGAAGTACCCATCTTTTACACCCATAACTTTACTTTACAGCTTTTTGAATGCTCCAACACCAAGCAATACTTTTCAAAGGGAATTTCAGAACAATTTCTTTTCTTAATGTCCTTTCCTAAACCCATTTTACAAGTTAAAGTACCCATCCTTTTCACACACAACTTTAATTTACAGATTTTTGAATGCTCCAACACCAAGCACTACTTTTCAAAGGCATTTCAGAACCAGTTATTTTCTTAATGTCCATCCCAAACCCATTTTACAAGTTGAAGTACCCATCTTTTACACCCATACTTTACTTTACAGCTTTTTGAATGCTCCAACACCAAGCAATACTTTTCAAAGGGCATTTCAGAACAAGTTATTTTCATAATGTCCCTCCTAAACCCATTTTACAAATTGAAGTACCCATCCTTTTCACCCACAACTTTACTTTACAGCTTTTTGAATGCCCAACACCAAGCAATACTTTTCAAAAGGCATTTCAGAACAATTTCTTTTCTTAATGTCCTTTCCTAAACCCATTTTACAAGTTGAAGTACCCATCCTTTTCACACACAACTTTACTTTACAGCTTTTTGAATGTCCAACACCAAGCAATACTTTTCAAAGGCATTTCAGAACAAGTTCTTTTCTTAATGTCCTTCCTAAACCCATTTTGCAAGTTGATGTACCCATCCTTTTCACCCACAACTTTAATTTACAGCTTTTTGAATGCTCCAACACCAAGCAGTACTTTTCAAAGGGCATTTCAGAACAAGTTCTTTTCATAATGTCCATCCTAAACCCATTTTTACAAGTTGAAGTACCCATCCTTTTCACCCACAACTTTACTTTACAGCTTTTTGAATGCTCAACACCAAGCAATACTTTTCAAAAGGCATTTCAGAACAAGTTCTTTTCTTAGTGACCGTCCTAAACCCATTTTACAAGTTGAAGTACCCATCCTTTTCACCCACAACTTTACTTTACAGCTTGTTGAATGCTCCAACACCGAAACAATACTTTTCAAAGGGCATTTCAGAACAATTTCTTTTCTTAATGTCCTTCCTAAACCCATTTTACAAATTGAAGTACCCATACTTTTCACACACAACTTTACTTTACAGCTTTTTGAATGCTCCAACACCAAGCAATACTTTTCAAAAGGCATTTCAGAACAATTTCTTTTCTTAATGTCCTTCCTAAACCCATTTTACAAGTTGAAGTACCCATCCTTTTCACCCACAACTTTACTATACTGCCTTTTTGAATGCTCCAACACCAAGCAATACTTTTCAAATGGCATTTCAGAACAAGTTATTTTCTTAATGTCATTCCTAAACCCATTTTACAAGTTGAAGTACCCATCCTTTTCACCCACAACTTTACTTTACAGCTTTTTGAATGCCCAACACCAAGCAATACTTTTCAAATGGCATTTCAGAACAAGTATTTTCTTAATGTCATTCCTAAACCCATTTTACAAGTTGAAGTACCCATCCTTTTCACCCGCAACTTTACTTTACAGCTTTTTGAATGCCTCAACACCAAGCAGTACTTTTCAAAGACTTTATTATATCTTTTCAGAACAAGTTCTTTACGTAATGTCCTTCCTAAACCAATTTTACAAGTTGAAGTACTCATCTTTTCCCCTACAACTTTACTATAAGACTTTTTGAATACCCCAACATCAAGCAATACTTTTCAAAAGACTTTACTATATCTTTTCAGAACAAGTTCTTTACGTAATTTTCTTCCTAAACCCATTTTACAAGTTAAAGTACTTATCTTTTCCCCCCCACAACTTTACTTTTCAACTTTTTTGCACATCCAAAAAATCAAGCAATACTTTCCAAAAGACTTTATTATATCTTTCAGATTAAGTTTTTTTCTTAATGTCTTCATAAACCAATTTTACAAGTTGAAAAAGTTATCTTTTTCACCACAACTTTACTTTACGACTTTTTTGCACACCCCAAGAGCAAGCAATACTTTTCTAAAGGTTTTATTATATCTTTTCAGAACAAGTTCTTTTCTTAATATGCTTCTTAAACCAATTTTACAAATTCTAAATTTGTCCTTAGTAGATAGAAAAAGCTATATCATAGCTGTGAATATTTTCTCGAAAGATAAGCAATTCTATTTCAATTTTAAATTTTCTCAATGAAGTGAAGAAATGTTCAAGTTCTCTTCTGAATTTTTCTCAATGAAAAAGAAATTAGTTTTTAATCAATTCTATTTTTCCAAAATAATATAAAAAATTTTCCACTTCGGTTCAGATTTTCACAAAGTGATGAAAAAATTTAAAATACTGTTCCAAATTTTCATAGAAGATAAAAAAGTTCAAGTTTCTCTTCTGAATTTTACCAAAGAACACAATTCAATTCTAATTTCTCCAGAGAAAATAAAAATCTTCCACTTCAGTTCTTTATTTCACAAAGACATAAAGAAATTTAAAGTTCAATTCTAAATTTTTCGGTGAAAGATAGAAAAAGTAATACCATACTTGTGAATATTTTCCCGGAAGATAAAAAGTTCTAGTTCAATTTGAAACTTTCTCAACGAAGAGAAGAAAAGTTCAAGTTCTCTTCTGAATTTTTCCAAAGAACACAATTCCATTCTAATTTCACCATAGAAAATAAAAATCTTCCACTTCAGTTCCTTATTTCACAAAGACATAAAGAAATTTAAAGTTCAATTCTAAATTTTTCGGTGGAAGATAGAAAAAGTAATACCATACTTGTGAATATTTTCCCGGAAGATAAAAAGTTCTAGTTGAATTTAAAATTTTCTCAACGAAGTGAAGAAAAGTTCAAGTTCTCTTCTGAATTTTACCAAAGAACACATAATTCAATTCTAATTTCTCCAGAGAATATAAAAAAGCTTCCACGTCAGTTTTAAGTTGCCAAAGAAATAAAGAAATTTAAAGTTCTATTCTAAATTTTTATATGGAAGATAGAAAAAGTAATACTATGATTGTGATTATTTTCCTGGAAGATAAAAATTTCTAGTTCAATTTAAAATTTTCTCAATGCAGTGAAGAAAAAGTTCAAGTTCTCTTCTGAATTTTACCAAAGAACACAATTCAATTCTAATTTCACCAGAGAAAATAAAAACCTTCCACTTCAGTTCTTTATTTCACAAAGACATAAAGAAATTTAAAGTTCTGTTCCAAATTTTTCATAGAAGATAGAAAAAGTTATACATTGATTGTGAATATTCGACATGAAGATAAGGAACTCCACTTTAAATCTGAGTTTTCTCGAAGAAGTGCAAATTGTTCAAGTTCTCTTCTAAATTTTCTTAAAGAAGAGAAAAAAGTTAGCTCAATTCTGAATTTTACCAATGAAAATGAAAAAATCTTCAACTTCAGTTCTTAATTTTTCAAAGACATAAAAAATTTAAAGTTCAGTTCTAAATTTTTCTGTAGAAGATAGGAAAAGTTATACTATGATGTGATTATTTTCCAGTGAAGATAAAAAGTTTCACTTTAATTCTAATTTTCTTAAATTCAGTTCCGATTTTTTGTAAAGGGATGAAAAATTTAAAGTTCTGTTCCAAATTTTTCATAGAAGATAGAAAAAGTTATACATTGATTGTGAATATTCGACATGATGATAAGGAGCACCACATTAATTCTGAGTTTTCTCGAAGAAGTGCAAAATGTTCAAGTTCTCTTCTGAATTTTCTTAAAGAAGAGAAAAAAGTTAGCTCAATTCTGAATTTTACCAATGAAAATGAAAAAAGCTTCCACTTCAGTTCTTAATTTCTCAAAGACATAAAAATTTAAAGTTCAGTTCTAACTTTTTTCCGTAGAAGATAGGAAAAGTTATACTATGATTGTGATTATTTTCCAATGAAGATAAAAAGTTTCACTTTAATTCTAAATTTTCTTAAATACAGTTCCGATTTTTCTAAAGGAGATGAAAAAAATTAAAGTTCTGTTCCAAGTTTTTCATAGAAGATAGAAGAAGTTATACATTGATCGTGAATATTCACCATGAAGATTAAAATTTCCACTTTAATTCCAAATTTTCTCAATGAAGTGCAAAATGTTCAAGTTCTCTTCTAATTTTTCCAAGAAAATAAAAAGGTTCCACTTCAGTTCTGGTTTTTTTTTCTCAAAGAGATGAAAAAAAGTTCTATTCTAATTTTAAATTAAATTTTAGCTCCTTTGTCTTATGGATTTACCCCTCAAATTTTTAAATTAGAAAATGAGTGACTCGTTTTATTATTAAAGACAATCGTTCAAACTCGTTCATCTAACCTCCAAAACAATAGGTTAGGTTAGGTATAAATAAATATTAATAAAATAAATTGAAACATTTCTACATGTTTAAGTTAGGTTAGGTTAGGTTAACTTATCATGAGCGCTCATGATAAGTTAACCTACTAACCTTTTCCGGCGAGTATGGTTAGGTTTGGCTAGATTAAGTTAGGTTAGATTAGGTTAGGGTAAGTTAGGTTAGGTTAGCCTACGTACGCTTCACTTAGGTTAGCTTAGGTTAGGTGAGAAACAGGCAAAAAGTTAGGTGTATGATTAGGTTAGGTTAGATTAAGTTAGGTTAGGTTAAGTTAGGATCAATGTATAACTTCTTCTATCTTCTATGAAAAACTTGGAACAGAACTTTAAATTTTTTCATCTCTTTGAGAAAAATCGGAACTGTATTTAAGAAATTTAGAATTAAAGTGAAACTTTTTATCTTCATTGGAATATAATCACAATCATAGTATAACTTTTCCTATCTTCTACGGAAAAATTTAGAACTGAACTTTAATTTTTTTATGTCTTTGAGAAATTAAGAACTGAAGTGGAAGCTTTTTTCATTTTCATTGGTAAAATTCAGAATTGAGCTAAATTTTTTCTCTTCTTTAAGAAAATTCAGAAGAGAACTTGAACATTTAGCACTTCTTCGAGAAAACTCAGAATTAAAGTGGTGCTCCTTATCATCATGTCGAATATTCACAATCAATGTATAACTTTTTTCTATCTTCTATGAAAAATTTGGAACAGAACTTTAAATTTTTCATCTCTTTGCAAAAAATTGGAACTGAATTTAAGAAAATTAGAATTAAAGTGAAACTTTTTATCTTCACTGGAAAATAATCACAATCATAGTATAACTTTTCCTATCTTCTACAGAAAAATTTAGAACTGAACTTTAATTTTTTATGTCTTTGAGAAATTAAGAACTGAAGTGGAAGGTTTTTTCATTTTCATTGGTAAAATTCAGAATTGAGCTAACTTTTTTCTCTTCTTTAAGAAAATTCAGAAGAGAACTTGAACAATTTGCACTTCTTCGAGAAAGCTCAGAATTAAAGTGGAGTTCCTTATCTTCATGTCGAATGTTCACAATCAATGTATAACTTTATCTATCTTCTATGAAAAATTTGGAACAGAACTTTAAATTTCTTTATGTCTTTGTGAAATAAAGAACTGAAGTGGAAGATTTTTATTTTCTCTGGTGAAATTGGAATTGAATTGTATTCTTTGGTAAAATTCAGAAGAGAACTTGAACTTTTCTTCACTTCATTGAGAAAATTTTAAATTGAACTAGGACTTTTTATCTTCCGGGAAAATAATCACAATCATAGTATTACTTTTTCTATCTTCCATCTAAAAATTAGAATAGAACTTTAAATTTCTTTATTTCTTTTGGGGAACTTAAAACTGACGTGGAAGCTTTTTATTTTCTCTGGAGCAATTAGAATTGAATTATGTTCTTTGGTAAAATTCAGAAGAGAACTTGAACCATTCTTCACTTCGTTGAGAAAATTTTAAATTGAACTAGAACTTTTTATCTTTCGGGAAAATATTCACAAGTATGGTATTACTTTTTCTATCTTCCACCGAAAAAATTTAGAATTGAACTTTAAATTTCTTTATGTCTTTGTGAAATAAAGAACTGAAGTGGAAGATTTTTATTTTCTCTGGAGAAATTAGAATTGAATTGTGTTCTTTGGTAAAATTCAGAGGAGAACTTGAACTTTTCTTCACTTCGTTGAGAAATTTTTAATTGAACTAGAACTTTTTATCTTCCGGGAAAATATTCACAAGTATGGTATTACTTTTTCTATCTTCCACCGAAAAATTTAGAATTGAACTTTAAATTTCTTTATGTCTTTGTGAAAAATAAAGAACTGAAGTGGAAGATTTTTATTTTCTCTGGTGAAATTAGAATTGAATTGTGTTCTTTGGTAAAATTCAGAAGAGAAATTGAACTTTTCTTCACTTCGTTGAGAAAATTTAAATTGAACTAGAACTTTTTATCTTCCGAGAAAATATTCACTAGTATGGTATTAGTTTTTCTATCTTCCACACCGAAAAATTTAGAATTGAACTTTAAATTTCTTTATGTCTTTGTGAAATAAAGAACTGAAGTGGAAGATTTTTATTTTCTCTGGAGAAATTAGAATTGAATTGTGTTCTTTGGTAAAATTCAGAAGAGACCTTGAACTTTTTTATCCTCTGTGAAAAATTTGGAACAGTATTTTAAATTTTTCATCTCTTCGAGACAGATCTGAACTAAAGTGGAAAATTTTTATATTATTTGGAAAAATAGAAATGATCAATAACTAATTTCTTTTTCATTGAGAAAATTCAGAATAGAACTTGAATTTTCCTTGACTTCGTTGAGAAAATTAAAAATTGAACTAGAACTTTTTGTCTTCCGGGAAAATATTCGCAACTATGCTATAGCTTTTTCTATCTACTACAGATAAATTTAGAATAGAACTTTAAATTTCTTTATGTCTTTGGTGAACTTAAAACTGAAGTGGAAGATTTTTATTTTTCTCTGGAGAAATTAGAATTGAATTATGTTCTTTGGTAAAATTCAGAAGAGAACTTGAACTTTTCTTCACTTCGTTGAGAAAATTTTAAATTGAACTAGAACTTTTTATCTTTCGGGAAAACATTCACAAGTATGGTATTACTTTTTCTATCTTCCACCGAAAAATTTAGAATTGAACTTTAAATTTCTTTATGTCTTTGTGAAATAAAGAACTGAAGTGGAAGATTTCTATTTTCTCTGGTGAAATTAGAATTGAATTGTGTTCTTTGGTAAAATTCAGAAGAGAACTTGAACTTTTTTATCTTCTGTGAAAAATTTGGAACAGTATTTTAAATTTTTTCATCTCTTCGAGACAGATCTGAACTAAAGTGGAAAATTTTTATATTATTTTGAAAAAATAGAAATAATCAATAACTAATTTCTTTTTCATTGAGAAAATTCAGAATAGAACTTGAACTTTCCTTGACTTCGTTGAGAAAATTAAAAATGAACTAGAACTTTTTGTCTTCCGGGAAAATATTCGCAACTATGCTATTGCTTTTTCTATCTACTACAGAAAAATTTAGAATAGAACTTTAAATTTCTTTATGTCTTTGGTGAACATAAAACTGAAGTGGAAGATTTTTATTTTCTCTGGAGAAATTAGAATTGAAGTGTGTTCTTTGGTAAAATTCAGAAGAGAACTTGAACTTTTCTTCTCTTCGTTGAGAAAATTTTAAATTGAACTAGAACTTTTTATCTTCCGGGAAAATAATCACAATCATAGTATTACTTTTTCTATCTTCCACCGAAAAATTTAGAATTGAACTTTAAATTTCTTTATGTCTTTGTGAAATAAAGAACTGAAGTGGAAGATTTTTATTTTCTCTGGTGAAATTAGAATTGAATTGTGTTCTTTGGTAAATTCAGAAGAGAACTTGAACTATTCTTCACTTCGTTGAGAAAATTTTAAATTGAACTAGAACTTTTTATCTTCCGTGAAAATAATCACAAGTATGGTATTACTTTTTCTATCTTCCACCGAAAAATTTAGAATTGAAATTTAAATTTCTTTATGTCTTTGTGAAATAAAGAACTGAAGTGGAAGATTTTTATTTTCTCTGGAGAAATTAGAATTGAATTATGTTCTTTGGTAAAATTCAGAAGAGAACTTGAACTTTTCTTCACTTCGTTGAGAAAATTTTAATTGAACTAGAACTTTTTATCTTTCGGGAAAACATTCACAAGTATGGTATTACTTTTTCTATCTTCCACCGAAAAATTTAGAATTGAACTTTAAATTTCTTTATGTCTTTGTGAAATAAAGAACTGAAGTGGAAGATTTCTATTTTCTCTGGTGAAATTAGAATTGAATTGTGTTCTTTGGTAAAATTCAGAAGAGAACTTGAACTTTTTTATCTTCTGTGAAAAATTTGGAACAGTATTTTAAATTTTTCATCTCTTCGAGACAGATCTGAACTAAAGTGGAAAATTTTTATATTATTTGAAAAATAGAAATAATCAATAACTAATTTCTTTTTCATTGAGAAAATTCAGAATAGAACTTGAACTTTCCTTGACTTCGTTGAGAAAATTAAAAATTGAACTAGAACTTTTTGTCTTCCGGGAAAATATTCGCAACTATGCTATTGCTTTTTCTATCTACTACAGAAAAATTTAGAATAGAACTTTAAAATTTTTATGTCTTTGGTGAACATAAAACTGAAGTGGAAAGATTTTTATTTTCTCTGGAGAAATTAGAATTGAAGTGTGTTCTTTGGTAAAATTCAGAAGAGAACTTGAACTTTTCTTCTCTTCGTTGAGAAATTTTAAATTGAACTAGAACTTTTTATCTTCCGGAAAATAATCACAATCATAGTATTACTTTTTCTATCTTCCACCGAAAAATTTAGAATTGAACTTTAAATTTCTTTATGTCTTTGTGAAATAAAGAACTGAAGTGGAAGATTTTTATTTTTCTCTGGTGAAATTAGAATTGAATTGTGTTCTTTGGTAAAATTCAGAAGAGAACTTGAACTATTCTTCACTTCGTTGAGAAAATTTTAAATTGAACTAGAACTTTTTATCTTCCGTGAAAATAATCACAAGTATGGTATTACTTTTTCTATCTTCCACCGAAAAATTTAGAATTGAACTTTAAATTTCTTTATGTCTTTGTGAAATAAAGAACTGAAGTGGAAGATTTTTATTTTCTCTGGAGAAATTAGAATTGAATTATGTTCTTTGGTAAAATTCAGAAGAGAACTTGAACTTTTCTTCACTTCGTTGAGAAAATTTTAAATTGAACTAGAACTTTTTATCTTTCGGGAAAACATTCACAAGTATGGTATTACTTTTTCTATCTTCACCGAAAAATTTAGAATTGAACTTTAAAATTCTTTATGTCTTTGTGAAATAAAGAACTGAAGTGGAAGATTTCTATTTTCTCTGGTGAAATTAGAATTGAATTGTGTTCTTTGGTAAAATTCAGAAGAGAACTTGAACTTTTTTTATCTTCTGTGAAAAAATTTGGAACAGTATTTTAAATTTTTCATCTCTTCGAGACAGATCTGAACTAAAGTGGAAAATTTTTATATTATTTGAAAAATAGAAATAATCAATAACTAATTTCTTTTTCATTGAGAAAATTCAGAATAGAACTTGAACTTTCCTTGACTTCGTTGAGAAAATTAAAAATTGAACTAGAAACTTTTTGTCTTCCGGGAAAATATTCGCAACTATGCTATTGCTTTTTCTATCTACTACAGAAAAATTTAGAATAGAACTTTAAATTTCTTTATGTCTTTGGTGAACATAAAACTGAAGTGGAAGATTTTTATTTTCTCTGGAGAAATTAGAATTGAAGTGTGTTCTTTGGTAAAATTCAGAAGAGAACTTGAACTTTTCTTCTCTTCGTTGAGAAAATTTTAAATTGAACTAGAACTTTTTATCTTCCGGGAAAATAATCACAATCATAGTATTACTTTTTTCTATCTTCCACCGAAAAATTTAGAATTGAACTTTAAATTTCTTTATGTCTTTGTGAAATAAAGAACTGAAGTGGGAAGATTTTTTTTTCTCTGGTGAAATTAGAATTGAATTGTGTTCTTTGGTAAAATTCAGAAGAGAACTTGACTATTCTTCACTTCGTTGAGAAAATTTTAAATTGAACTAGAACTTTTTATCTTCCGGGAAAATATTCACAAGTATGGTATTACTTTTTCTATCTTCCACCGAAAAATTTAGAATTGAACTTTAAATTTCTTTATGTCTTTGTGAAATAAAGAACTGAAGTGGAAGATTTTTATTTTCTCTGGAGAAATTAGAATTGAATTGTGTTCTTTGGTAAAATTCAGAAGAGAACTTGAACTTTTTTATCTTCTGTGAAAAATTTGGAACAGTATTTTAAATTTTTCATCTCTTCGAGACAGATCTGAACTAAAGTGGAAAATTTTTATATTATTTGAAAAATAGAAATAATCAATAACTAATTTCTTTTTCATTGAGAAAATTCAGAATAGAACTTGAACTTTCCTTGACTTCGTTGAGAAAATTAAAAATTGAACTAGAACTTTTTGTCTTCCGGGAAAATATTCGCAACTATGCTATTGCTTTTTCTATCTACTACAGAAAAATTTAGAATAGAACTTTAAATTTCTTTATGTCTTTGGTGAACATAAAACTGAAGTGGAAGATTTTTATTTTCTCTGGAGAAATTAGAATTGAAGTGTGTTCTTTGGTAAAATTCAGAAGAGAACTTGAACTTTTCTTTCTCTTCGTTGAGAAAATTTTAAATTGAACTAGAATTTTTTATCTTCCGGGAAAATAATCACAATCATAGTATTACTTTTTCTATCTTCCACCGAAAAATTTAGAATTGAACTTTAAATTTCTTTATGTCTTTGTGAAATAAAGAACTGAAGTGGAAGATTTTTATTTTCTCTGGTGAAATTAGAATTGAATTGTGTTCTTTGGTAAAATTCAGAAGAGAACTTGAACTATTCTTCACTTCGTTGAGAAAATTTTAAATTGAACTAGAACTTTTTATCTTCCGGGAAAATATTCACAAGTATGGTATTACTTTTTCTATCTTCCACCGAAAAAATTTAGAATTGAACTTTAATTTCTTTATGTCTTTGTGAAATAAAGAACTGAAGTGGAAGATTTTTATTTTCTCTGGAGAAATTAGAATTGAATTGTGTTCTTTGGTAAAATTCAGAAGAGAACTTGAACTTTTTTATCTTCTGTGAAAAATTTGGAACATTATTTTAAATTTTTCATCTCTTCGAGACAGATCTGAACTAAAGTGGAAAATTTTTATATTATTTGCAAAATAGAATGATCAATAACTAATTTCTTTTTCATTGAGAAAATTCAGAATAGAACTTGAACTTTCCTTGACTTCGTTGAAAAAATTTAAAATTGAAGTAGAACTTTTTGTCTTCTGGGAAAATATTTGCAACAATGGTATAGCTTTTTTTCTATCTACTACAGATAAATTTAGAATAGAACTTTAATTTCTTTATGTCTTTTGGTAAACTTAAAACTGAAGTGGAAGATTTTTATTTTCTCTGGAGAAATTAGAATTGAAATGTGTTCTTTAGTAAAATTCAGAAGAAACTTGAACTTTTCTATCTTCTATGAAAAATTTGGAACAGTATTTTAAATTTTTCATCACTTTGAGAAAAATCTGAACCGAAGTGGAAAATTTTTATATTATTTGGAAAATAGAATTGACTAAAAAACTAATTCCTTTTTCATTGAGAAAATTCAGAAGAGAACTTGAACTTTTCTTCACTTCGTTGAGAAAATTTAAAATTGAAATAGAATTGCTTATCTCGAGAAAATATTCACAGCTATGATATAGCTTTTTCTATCTACTAAGGAAAAATTTAGAATTTGTAAAATTGGTTTAAGAAGCATATTAAGAAAAGAACTTGTTCTGAAAAGATATAATAAAACCTTTAGAAAAGTATTGCTTGATCTTGGGGTGTGCAAAAAAGTCGTAAAGTAAAGTTGTGGTGAAAAAGATAACTACTTCAACTTGTTAAATTGGTTTATGAAGGACATTAAGAAAAAAACTTAATCTGAAAGATATAATAAAGTCTTTTGGAAAGTATTGCTTGATGTTTGGATGTGCAAAAAAGTCGTAAAGTAAAGTTGTGGGAAGAAGATAAGTACTTCAACTTGTAAAAAGGGTTTAGGAAGAAAATTACGTAAAGAACTTGTTCTGAAAAAGATATAATAAAGTCTTTTGAAAAGTATTTCTTGATGTTGGGGTATTCGAAAAGCCTTATAGCAGTAAAGCTGTGGGGGAAAAGATGAGTACTTCAACTTGTAAAATTGGTTTAGGAAGGACATTACGTAAAGAACTTGTTTTGAAAAGATATAATAAAGTCTTTGAAAAGTACTGCTTGGTGTTGGGGCATTCAAAAAGCTATAAAGTAAAGTTGTGGGTGAAAAGGATGGGTACTTCAACTTGTAAAACGGGTTTAGGAATGGCATTAAGAAAATAACTTGTTCTGAAATGCCATTTGAAAAGTATTGCTTGGTGTTGGGGCATTCAAAAAGCTGTAAAGTAAAGTTGTGGGTGAAAAGAATGGTACTTCAAACTTGTAAAACGGGTTTAGGAATGGCATTAAGAAAATAACTTGTTCTGAAATGCCATTTGAAAAGTATTGCTTGGTGTTGGGGCATTCAAAAAGCTGTAAAGTAAAGTTGTGGGTGCAAAGGATGGGTACTTCAACTTGTAAAATGGGTTTAGGAATGACATTAAGAAAATAACTTGTTCTGAAATGCCATTTGAAAAGTATTGCTTGGTGTTGGAGCATTCAAAAAGGCAGTATAGTAAAGTTGTGGGTGAAAAGGATGGGTACTTCAACTTGTAAAATGGGTTTAGGAAGGACATTAAGAAAAGAAATTGTTCTGAAATGCCTTTTGAAAAGTGTTGCTTGGTGTTGGAGCATTCAAAAAGCTGTAAAGTAAAGTTTGTGTGTGAAAAGGATGGGTACTTCAATTTGTAAAATGGGTTTAGGAAGGACACTAAGAAAAGAAATTGTTCTGAAATGCCCTTTGAAAAGTATTGTTCGATGTTGGAGCATTCAAAAAGCTGTAAAGTAAAGTTGTGGGTGAAAAGGATGGGTACTTCAACTTGTAAAATGGGTTTAGGAAGGACATTAAGAAAATAACTGGTTCTGAAATGCCTTTGAAAAGTATCGCTTGGTGTTGGAGCATTCAAAAAGCTGTAAAGTAAAGTTGTGTGTGAAAGGGACTTCAACTTGTAAAATGTGTTTAGGAAGGACATTAAGAAAAGAACTTGTTCTGAAATGTCTCTTTTGAAAAGTATTGCTTGGTGTTGGGCATTCAAAAAGCTGTAAAGTAAAGTTGTGGGTGAAAAGGATGGGTACTTCAACTTGTAAAATGAGTTTAGGAAGGACATTATGAAAAGAACTTGTTCTGAAATACCCTTTGAAAAGTATTGCTTGGTGTTGGAGCATTCAAAAAGCTGTAAAGTAAAGTTGTGGGTGTAAAGGATGGGTACTTCAACTTGTAAAATGGGTTTAGGATGAACATTATGAAAAGAACTTGTTCTGAAATGCCCTTTGAAAAGTATTGCTTTGTGTTGGAGCATTCAAAAAGCTGTAAATTAAAGTTTTGGGTGAAAAGGACGGGTAATTCAACTTGTAAAATAGGTTTAGGAAGGACATTAAAAAGAACTTTTTCTGAAATGCCTTTGAAAAGTATTGCTTGGTGTTGGACATTCAAAAAGCTGTAAAGTAAAGTTTGTGTGTGAAAAGGATGGGTACTTCAACTTGTAAAATGGGTTTAGGAAAGGACATTAAGAAAGAAATTGTTCTGAAATGCCTTTTGAAAAGTATTGCTTGGTGTTGGGCATTCAAAAAGCTGTAAAGTAAAGTTTTGGGTGAAAAGGATGTGTACTTCAATTTGTAAAATGGGTTTAGGAGGGACATTATGAAAGAACTTGTTCTGAAATGCCCTTTTGAAAAGTATTGCTTGGTGTTGGAGCATTCAAAAAGCTGTAAATTAAAGTTTTGGGTGAAAAGGATGGGTACTTCAACTTGTAAAATGGGTTTAGGAAGGCCATTGAGAAAAAAACTTGTTCTGAAATGCCTTTTGAAAAGTTTTTGCTTGGTGTTGGACATTCAAAAAGCTGTAAAGTAAAGTTGTGTGTGAAAAGGATGGGTACTTCAACTTGTAAAATGGGTTTAGGATGGACATTAAGAAAAGAACTTGTTCTGAAATGCCTTTTGAAAAGTATTGCTTGGTGTTGGGCATTCAAAAAGCTGTAAAGTAAAGTTGTGTGTAAAAAGGATGGGTACTTCAATTTGTAAAATGGGTTTTAGGAGGGACATTAAGAAAAGAACTGGTTCTGAAATGCCTTTGAAAAGTATTGCTTGGTGTTGGAGCATTCAAAAAAGCAGTATAGTAAAGATGTGGGTGAAAAGGATGGGTACTTCAACTTGTAAAATGGGTTTAGGATGGACATTAGGAAAATAACTTGTTCTGAAAAGATATAATAAAGCCTTAAAAAGTATTAAAATATGGGGGCTCAGGGGCCTTTGGGGGTCCGAGGGCCCTTTTGGAGCCCTGGGGGACATTTGAGGACCGGGGGCTTCCTTCGGGGTTGAGGTAGGGGGATCGGAGCCATTTGGGGTTGGGGTAGGGGACCTCACGACACTGTTCAAATGGAACTTGTGTATTATAACGACCACAGAGTTTCACCCTCAAATCCTCTTCTAAAACCTCTTCTAAAATCATCTTTTAAAATGTCTTTAACTGTTTCGCCGAAATAATTCCCTAAAATGTCTAAAACGGTTTCGCTCAAATAACCCCTAAATGTAATTTTAGAGTGTTCCTTTTGTTTTTGGCATCCCTGCGCTGTCACATTTCAAATTACTGGGAAACCCTTTCCCGCGTTAATCTCTTCATCTCTAAGATCAAAACATTCGCCCGGAAACAATCAACCTTGACGTCATCTGTCAGACATTAATAAATTTCGTCCCGGAAACAATTCTCTTGGAAATACATCAAAGACATTAATAAACTTTGCCCGGAGACATTTCTCGGAAACGTGTTCTCGCTGGGGATTCCATGCCCATATTTTGTGCCCCGTCGGGACTGACAGTACAGGTGTTCTCCCTAGGGACTCTATGCCCATATTTGGTGTACTCGTGGGAGTCAATAAGGCCTTTCTACTCCCGTCCTGAACTGGTTTCTAGGACTATTGCTTTTCCTGAGTCCAAAATAATTTCTATAATTTGAAGAATATGACAAATGCAACTTGGAATATTACGACGTTAAAAAATAACTCATATTCGACGTTTTGACTAACTAATTCAGACGCTTCGAACTGTATATTAGGAGTTTCAGAAGCTCATGTCCCAGAGGTAGGAAACAAAAATTAGGTAATGTAGAATTTATTTACTCTAGGGGAACTGGGAACTGTAGGGAACAGGGAACTGTGTTTCATACGCTTGTATGATCTTATAAACTGTCAAATAACCGGTCACACCTGAGTAGTAACATTGCTGAATCATATTCTTATGACCCTGGAAGATAAGAGGGAGGTGGTTTATAATAGTAGAGAGTGCTTCAATAAACTTGCTGTATAGGTCTGGGTCAAGTCCTGCTACTAATTTGGAATGTATGAGTTTAAAGGTTTCAACTGGTTTTCAGCAACTATCCCTGCCCCGACCAACTTATTAAACCTGACTTTACTCTCTGATCTGTTGAATGCTACGGCAAAGAAAACCCATGAGAGAGATTGAGGAATCCATGCCACTAACTTATGGGTACTCGCATGTTCCTCACCTAATGTGAATAGGACAATAAGTCGGGATATATCAGTTAAATTATTTGTAAAACCTGTGTCCCCCGGAAACTTGACTTCAGACCATCAGGGAGCTTCTTATCAGATGTAGGAGACACAGCTGCTGCTATATTCTTAATAGCTGTTTCATTACTGTCTTTATAAGTATATCCTGTAGCAAAATAAGATTCGAACCTTTCCTTAAAATCAACTTCTGACTCATACTCTACATTGTCTACATTATTGCAAAGGTCATCATAAATTCTCTAAACTACCTAACCACTAACCATTCAGTTGTTAACTGGGTTGTACTCCTAGTCCTACATTGCTCATCTAGATGGATTAAAACCGTCCATCCCAATCTCATCGCATCATCTTCCAAAATATCCTTCTTGGATGTGTTCGCCTTTTGATAAAACCTCTCGAATGTAGACAAATAATTGTATGCAATTCATTTACACGTTGCCACGGAATTTTCAAATACCCCGGTGAACGATGAGGTAGTAAGCAACGCAGAATTAGCAAATCTATCAGTACGTAATACAGGGAAAAGACTCATAGTGATAATAAAATTAAATAAACAATTTTTAAATCTGTTGTTGTGAATTAGTTAACACTAGTTAAGAATCACTATTTAACACTAATTAATCACTAGTTAACACACTTATTAATTACTAGTTAACACTTATTAATCACTAGTTAACGCTATGATTTTTTCCTCTCCTTTGTGCAAATCTTCAAACTCGCGAATCCGTTCTTCAGCTTTCCAGCCGCAGCGTTCTTTGCGGAGGCGTCAACGTAAATAACAAAACACCTCTGCAACACTGGCTAATTTTTTATCATTTACTCAGGTGAATTTCGAACGTATCAAACAGTTCGTGGTAACGAAGGAGTGACCCGGCTCAATAGTAACCAAAACTCTAGAAAAGCGGAATTTTGATACCAGTAGATACATCAAAAGAATTGGGTTTTAATGCTGATTTCAAATATAAAAAGTTTCTTCAAGTTTAGTCTTACCCCCCATCAAAAGTTACCAGCATAAAAAAATTTGCTTTATTTTCAAAAAAAAGGGAGAAACACCCCCTAAAAAAAGATAGAATCTTAATGAAAATCACACCATCAGATTCAGCGTATCAGGAACCCAACTGTACAGGTTTTAAGCTCCTATCTGCAAAAATGTGGAATTTTGTATTTTTTGCAAGAAGGAAGATCACGGATGCGTGTTTTTTTCCCAGGGGTGATCGTATCGATCCAGTGGTCCTAGAATATCGTGAGAGGTCTCATTCGAACGGAAATTAGAAGTTCTAGTACTCATTTTAAGTGACCAAAAAAATTGGAGGCCAACTAGGCGCCGGATTTCCCAGCATTATTTAAAACACGATCAGAAATTAAATAAAAAAAAACAAGTTTTTTAAACTGAAAGTAAGGATTCTTTCATCAAGGCTACATTAAAACTTAAAACGAACAGAAATTATTACGCATATGAGGGGTTTGCCCCTAGTCAATACCTTGCTCTTTACGCTAATAATTTTTTAGTGCTTTCAAAAGAGCTATCTATTCTAATTAAACGGCTTTTTTTATTCAGGGGTTTGTGATTCGAACAAAATTTGAACTTTAGCGTAACATCTCTCGTCAAGTCTCTTATCCCAAGTCTCGTAGTCCAGGGGGCAGGATTTACCTGGTGCGGTAACAAAGTCGTGTTTCTTACTCCATTCATAAAGAGTAGCCTTGGCATAATCATTTTTTAAATTTCCTGGCAGCAACATCCACTTGTAGTTGTGTAAGAGTAACAATTGTTGGTTTTGAACTTCCAATTCTTCCCTTCTTACTGAAAATCCAATACAGTTTACTTGAAGTACAAAAGAATCAGACGTTATTACCAGACAAAAAAAAACCTAATGAGATAGGATAACAGTTTGATAGCCCATAGCAACCCGAAATTAAAATAAACATTTGAAATAAAACTTCTAAAGTTTTTTATTGTTTAAAAAAATAAAGTTGTGAGAAAGAATTAAACTTTAGCGTAAAGAGCGAGGCGTTGAAGAGGGGACATCCCCTTTCATATACGGAATAATTTCTGTTCGTTTTAATTTTTAATGTCACTCCTTACTTTCAGTTAAAAAAAACATGTTTTATTTATTTAATAATACCAAGAGACACTCTACTTGGAAGTCTCTATCATCATATTAATTTTTTTTCTTATTGCATCTAAAAAATTAAGCAAGAAAAAACGGATTTTAATTTCAACAAAGCAGTGGAGCAAAAGTGAATAAAAACAAGACAAAACTTTAATTAAACAATGTTCCGAATATTTCGGCCCACGTCCGGGAACCTTCCTCAATGGAAAAAAAAACAAAAAGAACGAAAAAAAATGTTTGAAAAAAATAACACATAAAAAAATACGACAAACTAAAACACGAAGAAAAAATATATATAAATAAATAAGAACAACAAACAATACAAACAAACTTCAAGCACTGACGTCATAACACATGAACAAAACCAAGCGATTGTCTATAGTGAAACCATGGGTCACTCTCCTCTTAACAATCAGTGTATAAATGGGAATCTATTGTAAGTGAAGACTATATCTACTCGAACAAACAAAAAAGGGTCACCTAACCCCAGGTCCGTCATATCTAACTAAATCTCACAGTTAATCAACAAATTCATGAATTATAAATTGAATGCATTTTTTCGTCTGCTAGTTTAGCTGCAGTCCGTTGACTTTTTCCTGCTTTTACCTCATTCTGACCTTTGTTCGCAAAGTTGTCATTTGTTTCAGGACGATTATGTAAATCACTAATGGTTGAAAACTACCCGCTCCTTAGGAGCTCGCAAATCTGTTCTCTCAGCTTTTCAGCCGTAGCGTTGTTTGCGGATGCGTCAACGTAAATAATAAACACCTCTGCGGCACTGGTTAACTTTTTATCATTTGCTCAGGTGAATTTCGAACTTCTAATACTAAGAGACACTCTACTTGGATATCTCTATCATCATATTTAATTTTTTTTTCTTATTGCATCTGAAATATCCTGGAGTTGACTTGCTTTGGAATCCCAATGTTTTCCATAGCCCAGAATATTCCAACACGCATTTTGAGATGTACTGCATTTCCTTCACTTAAATCCTTATTTTATCATTATTCAAATAACAATATTTAATGAGACAAAATAATAAGAACTCACTGATTTAGCTGAACAATAAGAAGATATGGGTATCTAACTAGTTAACAATCACTACTTAACACTAATTAATCACTGGTCAACACTATGATGTTTGTCTCTTGTTTGTGCAAATCTCCAAACTGGTGAATCTGTTCTCTCAGCTTTTCAGCCATTGCGTTGTTTGCGGATGTATCAACGTGTTGTAAAGCGTATTTTATGGTATTTGGGGGTTGTAGTCGTAGATGCCTTTATTCTCCCTTTATAAAGGAGATAAACTATGGCCCTAAGGTAATTAAACTTTGGTAGAGTGCCTTAGGCTATGACCGGACTAATGAGGCGTACCGACTGGGTATGTTCGAGGGGCTAAAGGTAGATCGTAGAGAGGTTGTCTAAAATACAATACTTTTATTCAATTTACATATAATATTCCAGATATAGATATTCTACTGGGACTGGCTGTCCCAAGTAGACCACAAGTCTCAGAAACTACAATAGTCGTGCTGGTAAATTTTTCGTCAATAGGGTTAGAAACTCTAACTCCAATTGATTAAATTCATGAGATATTTCCATGATGGCACTAGATAATAACTGTAGAGCCATCTGAAGATTTATATCTTCTAGTATTTGACTTTGATTTCCTATTATTCGTTTTAGAGTTATGAATACTGAATTGTGTTATCTCCCTTTTAAAAATGGAAAGCGTATTGATTGTTTGATTAACTTTTTCTTCGATTTGGGATATCCTTGTTTCGTGATGTTTTAAGATTGTTAGTTGTTTGTCTACCAAGTGTAGAAGATTTTGATTTGTTACTTCGACTTTCCCTATTTGTTTTTCTGCTTCCTTCCACGTTGTCTCAGATACCGTACCGAATATATGTTCTGAGATTTCCCCTATAATACCGATTAAGCTTCTTTTCTTTTTGGCCAATGTATTGTATGGCTCGTTTTTGTTTTGTTTTTGTTTTTGCAGCGTAATTATCATTTCTTTTTATATCTTCTAAAAACCCCCTTAATTTGGTTGTTCAGTACATTGAACAACAAAGTTGCCTGAGTTTGAAATAATGATACTTTTATTTCTTTTTCTTTTACCTGAGGGGGTGTGAAAGGAGGCGGGTTAAGAGTTTTTTTTCAATTCTCTTCTTGTCCTTCCCAGATTATTTGCAAGTATCGTTACTTGGTTCTGGAGGGTATGTAAGGCTGAAGCATCAAACCTAATCGCGATTTGCCAGTAGCCTTCCATGGGTTTGATTGTATTCATTCTGCGAAACGATACTCCTTTTACAAACCCTAAATTCGGCCGCAATAAGCTGGAGAAGCTTAAAAACGCAAATTATTGTCCAAATTCTCATTTGTAATAAATATTCCTTATATAGATCATATATAAACACTAAAAACAAAAAAATTTGAACATGTTGTAAATTAACGCGTAATCCCTGCGTATTCTGCATATTCTTGGATCATTTACAATTGCCTTGGCGTTATCGTCAATTCTTGTAATTCGGTTACTTCCTGTCTGACACCTTGTATTTTACTCTTTTGATAAATAATCCAAACTTTTAAAAGTGTAAATAGACTTACACATACTGTGCCCATTATACACCCTACTAAAAATAATTCATTGAATTGAATGCTTTCTTCCCTTATTACTCTCAGTGTAACTTCTGCTTGACTAATGGCTATTTCTTGTTCTTGTTTATATCTTTCAGCATTTGGGCCCAACTAATAGGTTCTTTAAAATTCTTTTTCCAAATTTCTACTAGATGTTTACTACCTTTTTTGAAAATAATTTCTAATTTGCCTGGTAAATTGTTTTTAATTTTTAATGGAGTTAATTTATTAGTGTTTTCTTCTGATCTTTGTCTATTTTCTCTTTAAGAATGAAATTTGTATCTTAGTACCATAGATTACATTCTGACATTGTCGATATAACTAGCGGAAAATTTGGTATTTCTCTGTCTGAACACAAGTTCCATCTAGCGTAACATTATTTGAAACTAATATTTCTGATACGCTTGCTTTTATAATTCCTTCAGTTGTTTCTGAAGGTTTAGAGAGTCCCAATGGCATGTTTTTTGAATGCATTGTCGATTTTCTAGAATTATGTTTTCCCAGCAATTTAAACTATTCCCATTTTGTGTCCTTTTTAGTCCTTTTTTGGTCAGTTCTAGCTTAAAAATACCATTTTCTAAAACGTCCATGACCCAAATTTTTTCTAGAGAAATTATTCTTTCTCGGTTGTTTTCTACTAGTACATACGCTGAAGTTGATGTCATGGTGATTACTACTCCCTGTAGGCCCCCTGTTGCCATGGGAAAAGTTTGATACATTGTAAATACGCTATTTTTCTGAACTAGGGGTATTTTCACATTTATTCGGAGGTTTCCCGCTAATATAAAATAAGACGCTTTAATAGCTTAGCATACCAGCTTAAGGGTTCTATCGGGTCTAACCCCGAAGGTAATTCATAGTACCCTTCCTTTAATACAAAATACTGTATGTTTTGCAAGATCTCTTTTAACTCCTTTGGAGGCAACAGAAGTTTCGGAATTTGTCCTAACTGTAATAACCCTAATGCTCTCTGATCTTCTATTGTATAATCACTTAAAATTTGTAGATGTGTCATTAGCTCTAACATGCTTGCGGCTAAATATTCTCCATAAAACGGCTTATCTTCTTTACTTTCATTAATCAATAAATTCTCTATTCTACTGAATATATTGTAAATTTCCCCTAGAGTCCAATTTAAACTGGAGATTTTTTCATTCTGTGCTAGCCATAACGATTTTTTTTTTCTTTTTCGATACGAAAATGTTTTGCTCGATATTTTTGTCTTTTCTTCCTCCGGGATATTTGCATGTATTATTTCCAAATAATATTTTTGTATATCTTCGAAAGCTATATTCGTTTTATTTTGTTCTTCTATTAGTGATTGACCATTAACATTTGTACGGTGTTTCGTCACATGCATTATCGCTTCTACTTGTCTGTTTATTGCGTACAATTTTGCAAGCACTGATTGCTCGAAGCTATGGGATATATTTGCAATTTTTCATATCTGGTTTTTCGCAAAATTATTTTTTTCTTCTCGGTTACTAGTTTTCACAAAAAGGGTTCGATTATCTTTTGATAAGAGTCCTTTTTTAATCTTATGGTATCTAGCATTTTTTGTAAATGTTCTAAATCTTTCAAATAGGAGTTGCCATTAATTCTCTACAATTCTCACCTGGCGTATTTGTATTATAATTCCTCCGTCAACTACTTGTACTTTCTCGCCCTCTAATTTTGTTTTTGTCATCTTAGCACTTTCTCCCAAGAATAATATCGATAAAACAGCCCACCAGTAAAGCTTCCACATTGTCTACAAGAACAAATTGATATTACCCTATGTCCCTCCGTATTCTTATAAAGGTTTTTTTTCCTCCCGCAATATGCTGTCTTACGCTTTATAGGGCTCTCCAGCATATTAGGGGTTCTAAACAAAAATTTGGAAAATAAGTTCGTAGCCTTGACAATTCATTGGTTACTATTTACCCGTTATCTTTGTATACTGTTTTCCTTAACGGGTCCAGACTATGTATCACTTCACAGGAGTGATTTGAAAGCCTGAGTATCCATTTTATATCACTTTTTTGAAACATCTCTATCAGTTTCTTGAATCTGCTTGTTCTTTTAAAGCTTGTAATAATTCTTTGTTTTCTTTCGTTATTTTTGTGTTGGTTTTTACCACCCTTTTTAACTTTTGCAAAAAGCTGATATTAGGATATTTTCCTACCTCTGAGAGAATTCGTATTAAAACGGTTAACATACATTCTTTTGAAAAGTCTTCTGTCACTACGGGGTGGCGCCTACTGGCTTTAATGAATTTATTTAAACCCTCTTTGTTGCTTATTGGAGTTGAGAATTCGTGTGTCATGCCCTATAATTTTATGTATTCACGTATAAATAAATTTTATTTATTCATGAAATTTTTTTTAACGATATTCTGATTTCCACAAAATTGTGTGGGTTTTCATCGCAGACACATATTCCATATCTGTGGTATTTCACCAAAAATTAGTGCCTATTTCGTGCCAAAAGTTGTTTAGAGATAGGGGTTATCATCACCTATTGTGGTTTCCCTATAAACTTTTATATTACTCGTGTCTGGTATTATCCTCAGTTTAATTTGCGCCTTAGTTTTATGCAGTCACTGAGTGCAATTTTTCCCTTTCGTGATTCTTTGACTATTACCCTGTTCTACAAGTTTATGGGTTTAGTGCCAGCATAAAATCTTTCCTCTTGCTATTTATTTTAGCAAGAAGGATTTTACGTGAACATTCAGCCCAAACCTTCTCCAGTTTGACCGATATTTCTAATATCAATTTGGTTAGCTTGGTGGATCCCCCCCAATGACAAGACGTTTAGCAGTTTCGTTTTTAAATGCCAATTGTCCTATCATTGGTGTCACCTGCAATATCCTCGACCTGGTTATTTCTGTTAATGGTGCGACGTGAATTTATTTAATATGTGAAATTATTTATACCTGAAAAAAACTTTGTTTTACACGGTGCTATACTTTTTAAATTGTGACCCATTTTATCTACGGCTTCTTGTTTATATACACCGCTTATTGGTAAGTGTTTAATTTATTATATCTTCTACTATTTATAATAAGATTACAGCTAGCTTGTACATGTAGAGCACTTAATGTAAACTCTTGCTGTTTTTCCCATTATAATAATTTTAAAATTCTTAAAAAACTTTTTTTTTAATTATACCCCCCCCCCAATTTTTTTTTTTCAATATACATATCAAAAGAATCGCCTTTTAATGCTGATTCTAAATATGTGTAATTTAATTAGTTTCACTGCACCTATTTAAAATTGCGTGTCACCTATTAACGCCCTGTGTAATTGTTTCCGTGATAAGCTTTCTGTTGGTTTTCTAGGCACAATCTATTTGTCGACTAATTGGGATATAAGGGACTATTGGCTTCACTCTATTTGATTTGCACTATCAGATCGTATTTATCTGATATAAAATCTATCTGATATTCGACTAAACTCTACTGATTTATAATCAGACTAGACTTGAGGATGATTCGTCATTGAGTAACCGTAAGAGCGGACCAGAGTTATCAATATTAGCTATTCCAAAAGGATGCATTGCCTTCTCTGTTTGTCCTAATGTGGCTTATGTTCTTTGTAAACAAGCATGAACACTGGCTTGTTTTACATCTACATGGCTCAAAAGCAGCCATGGTTTAAAAATTCAAATTTGAACTTTCTTGTGACTCATTTCGCGGAGCTAATTCAGAATTTGAACTTTTTTTAACACCATTATTCAGACGAAGGTCCTCTGTGTAGGTAAAGGAGACCCTTTTTAAGACCTATCCCCATGCCTCCATTTTCTGTGATTAACGGTTTCTTTCGCCGAACTTCTTGCCTTATGCAGAGTTCCCATCACAGCTGGGTAACAACTCTTTTTTTACTTCCTTCGGCGACTTTTGCTAAGCTTCCACATTTGTTTTCTTACTTATAAGGTTACTTTTCTCGTTTTTCTTTTCATTCCTTTCCTGAAGTACTTTAATTATATATTTATATATTTTTCCTTCCCTTTGCTTGTGAAACTACACAACTAACCTAGTATTTGTTAGCTTTAACAAAGTTAATTCTATTGCTTATTACGTCGGAAAATGCCATATTTTCGAAGCATCTCTACTCCTAAAACACTCGGAAATGGCAGCTTCTAACCTATAAATGCTCGGACCACAATTTATGTGCTTCCTTTGCTAAATCGTAGCAGTGTTATCCTTGAAAAAGAAGTCCATAGCCTGTACCTGTAGTAAGGCTGAATTAGGACCCTATTTTCTACTATTATGCCTAAAATTCTTCTGTTTCTACCAACGTTTCATCGGTCCAGCTATATTTTGTTTTTCTTTGCGTATTATTTTTTATTTTATTCTTTCAATTCACGGTACAAAACTTTATTATTTAGTAATATACGGCACTACTATATTGCATTTATTACTAACACTAAAAAACTAATAATTATACACTTGCTTCTACTTGCTAAAAACTAGATACTGTATTTTTTTCTATTTTACAATTTTTGATCGATCCTTTTTTCCATTTTATCTATTGTGCCCAAATCTTTGAGGGGATACAAATCTATTTCTAATAGCCAAAGTTCGAGCAAAGCTGCTCGAAGTTTTGCTAATTTGAGCGCCGCTAAAAGCAAAGTAAATTTACTTTCCCCCTCTAATACGGTCATTTCGATTTTTTTTTATTTTGCAACCTTATTTAGTCTACTCAACTCAGTTTTTCCAACAGCCACCAGTTGTTGTAAAGCGTATTTTATGGTATTTGGGGGTTGTAGTCGTAGATGCCTTTATTCTCCCTTTATAGGGGAGATAAACTATGGCCCTAAGGTAATTAAACTTTGGTAGCGTGCCTTAGGCTATGACCGGACTAATGAGGCGTACACCGACTGGGTATGTTCGAGGGGCTAAAGGTAGATCGTAGAGAGGTTGTCTAAAATACAATACTTTTATTCAATTTACATATAATATTCCAGATATAGATATTCTACTGGGACTGGCTGTCCCAAGTAGACCACATGTCTCAGAAACTACAATAATATATAATAAGATACAGACACTTACAGTGATCCGACAAGATCCCAAGGTATTTCTAACAAGATAATAAACGGGCAGAGGTTCGCCCTGCAAGTCAAAAAGTCTGTTCTCAGTCTCAAAAATCTGAGTATATATATGAAAAACCAACCACGTCTTTCCGGTTCATTGACGAATTTAGCCAGGAAATTGGTTATTGAGCAAGTTCCCTCCTAGCTTACACATTCCACGATTTGTATCTTTATCTTAATAAGAAAGTGGTATTTTGAAACTTTGTATTTGCGTCTTAATATATTTTTACTAAATTATTAATTAACTAAATTAGAAAGCTTTACCAAAAAACGTAAATAATAAAAACCTCTACAACACTGGCTAATTTTTATCATTTGTTCAGGTGAATTTCGAATGTCTAATGCCAAGAGACACTCTACTTGGATGTTTCTATCATCATATTTCATTTTTTTTTTTTTCTTATTGCATCTAAAATATCCTGGAGTTGACTTTCTTCGGGAATCCCGATGTTTTCTATATTCCCCAATACTCCAACACGCATTTTCAGATGTACTGCATTTCCTTCGTTCAAATCCTTAACTAATCATCATTCAAATTACAATATTTAATAAGACGAAATAAGAAAAAACTCATTGATTTAGCTGAACAATAAGAAGGTTTGGGTATCCAACTATATTTGTCTATATTTCGCAAGCTTTATCGCCACATTTCTCGTAATAGCTAAAAATACGAAATACAGAAAAACAGACAAACAAAATCACTAGTTAACACTAGTTAACAATCACTAGTTAACACTAATTAATCTCTCGTTAATTCTATGATTTTTGATCTTCTTTGTGCAGATCTCTAAACTGGTGAATCTGTTCTTTCAGCTTTTCAGCCGCAGAGTTGTTTGCGGATCCGTCAACTTAAATATTAAACACCTAAGGAGCACTGGTTAATTTTTTATCATTTGCTCAGGAAATTCGAACGTCTAATACCAATAGACACTCTACTTTGACATCACTATCATCATATCTCTATCATCCTTCTTATTGCATCTAAAATATCCTGGAGTTGACTTTCTTTGGGAATCCCGATGTTTTATATTCCAGAATATTCCAACATCTATTTTCCAGTAAGTGTTGGAAATCCCAGAATATTCCAACACGAATATTCCAACTCACTTTTGGCTGTTAGGGTGAACATTGAACTTTAATCATTTTTAATTTTGGGTTGTCATTGGTTTAATTTTTTATTTATTTTTTTTACATTGACTCTCCACCTTTGGTTTTTCTCTGTCTCTGTCTTTTTTGGCATTTTCATTGATTTTTTTTTGCTTGAGCTAAAAGAAGAGACGCGGTTGTCTTATCGAAACATTCGCTTTGTTTTTTCTTAATAATTTTCGTTTGGCCTTGAAAAGAAACGTTTTGTGAAAAATTTTGTGGCAGTTGATCTTTTACATAATCTTATTATATTGTCTTACAACTCACCAAATGCAATAGGCAACGAGTGCGTAACCTTCCCTCTGACTGAGATCACCTCTGATTGGCCAACGAATATCGACGTTTAGTGGCAATCAAGTCCTCGACAAAGTTTCTCAATGCCTTGTGCAAGTTTCAAAGTGAGCCCGTTGATCTTTCGTTGTGTTACATAAGGTTGATCACGCCAAAATTTTGTTCGACTCGTAAAAACGATACGAAATGCAGATGAATGATTTTTAACTTGTTTTTAAAAGTTTTTTTTTTTGCTATCCCCGAATAAAATCCAGGAATGGTTAATATGACATAAAATCAATGTTGGGCACGACTCTTTACAGTGTCCATTTTTGGGAATTGCTTTTCCTTTTCTTCCTCTTTTTGTTGCTCGATATCGATATGTATTATTTTTCTTGAGCTAGTAACTTTAAAGGTAGGGGGATAGTTATTCTGGAAAGCAATCCTGTTTGAAACCATGGGTTTCATTTATATAACTCATATCCACAAATTCACCAGGGTCCATGGGACTTTGTAAACCTATCTTTTCGTTATTTTGAAATAATTTTCTACTGATGCATTTATATGCCTAGTAAATCTATCATTTAGCATTATTGCAGTTGTTAAAGGGCATAGTTTCAAAATTATTTGTTCTAGCCTATGACAAACCTTCAAACTATAATAACGGTTTTAATTCCCTGTCCCTACTATTATCCTCTGAGCAATCATCATGAAAATTATCGAAACAAATTGGCGAAACACTGATACTTTCATTCATGTGTCTTGACGTACCCATTATGTTATGGACCCAAAAGTATATTTTACCATGACGAATCGTATGATTAGGCATAGAATTAATGACTTTTACTTATAGGTTCTAAAGCCCCAGAGTTGGATACACTCGACGTAGTAGAATACGAAGTAGAAGCAATGCTTCAACAGGGGAAGTTTACTACTTAATATTTCAGCTGGGATGCTCAGTGATGAAGACTCTTAGAAGAAGCTCGTTATGGCAAGTTTATTGTGACAATGTCTAATCTATGTAACTTTTTGAATTTTCTGACAGATGTCTCATTTTGAGCCAGTTTATGATATCTGCTCTATTTATGTTGTTTGGAGGGTTTTTTTATAGAAGTTTTTTTTTCATATAAACTTAATATAGAAGTGTTGTTGGCCACGGTGTGAGTTTTGAAAGGATCTTTGATGGTATGATTTGTTTTGAGATTCTGCAATAACTGTTTATAATAGTCGCTTTTTCTTTGGGAGGCATAGTTTCTTGCTGTTTATCAATATTATTATTTGGAATTTGGATTGGAATTGTGCCGTCCTGAATTTTTATTACTTTTGAATTTTGCTTTGTTGATTGTAGTTTTTGATGTAACTTAATTGTTGGGGCCCGTGCCCGCTTTATTATTAGATAAACATCTCTTCTCCTTTTTGCTTAGGTTTACCTACAGTAAAAGTTTTATATAGAATATAAACTTTGTTCTCGGAAACAATTTCGCAAAAGAAAGTAAGATGGCTTCGTATAAAATTCTGTATGAATGATTACAGGGGCATATTAAATTCCAGACCATTGATTCTGAATTTATGGACAAGGCAAATTCAGTTTTGGGGTTTGATATATTCAAATTGCCTGTGTCTAGACTAGACCACGCCAGAGGCAACTTTCCTTTTTGTGTTGATATATAATTTTTAAGTTAGATCTAGTTCATATTGAAAGTATATAATAGATAGATCGTTGGAGTGGAGATTGGAAGTACAAGTGAGTTTTTTTTTACGATTGTATTTGACTTTTGTCCCGAACCCTGGTGGGGTTAGGAAGAGAATATTGAAAATTGTTGTCATTGTAGTATCTACCGGAAGAACCGTTCCCCTGCTAGGATATATTTATTAGTGGTGACACAGGTCGTGGTTCCTCAGGCTAAATAGTGTTGCCCTTACTACCCCTACAGGTATATCAGCGTGGAAGAGCTGGTAGAACCCTTTAGACTGCTCGACTATGGTACAATACTCTAGCGGAGACCACTTTTTAACAGTAACAGTAACACTGGGTTATTTAAAAATAAAGTATGCATCTTCGATTCCCTGAAGCCAACTTGTACGGGAGAAGATCCTCCTACTAAAACACGAAAAAAAAAATTAGAGCTCAACCTACTGGTCCTGAAAACCACCGAACGTTCAAATAACACCCAACAAATTTATAATATTTATATTCATTCACATATTCAGCTGTAACTAAACCCTCCTCAAAAACTTCACTTAACTGGCCCAGAATAATCCATCCAAAATATACACATCAAAGCAATGGTTATTTAACAATTTACGAAATTCCTGCAAACCCCCAACATTCCTCAACTCCTCTGGCAAAGTCTCCTAAACTAACGGAACAAAATGACGTTGTGAAAACCCAGACCTAGACGTGACCATAGCTGGTCTTCTCACCAACTGAGAAGATCGTGTCAAATTATCGTGAATACTGTACGCAAGACTAAACATTCCCGAAAAAACATGATGGTAACTCCGAAGCTAAATATTTAAACATAAAAACAAAGCATTATAGAATACGCGTATTCCTGCAAACGGTAGAATCTTATACTTGCGGTAAAGGTGCCTCGCCGATACAGAAAGGTCAACTTTATCACCATACAAAAATCTAATTGCTATATTCTGCGTTACACGGAGCGGATGGAGGTGAGTTACGAATGTTTTCGACCAAACCATACGACAGTAAATGAGCCCTCTCGCTGAAGTTTTTATACGAGTATTCCTTCCATAAGAACCATATATACCCCCAGGGCATAACTTATATAACCCTTGCCCCTGAAGACTGTGGAGGGAGTGTCCTGCTCAAACATATAATTTCCAGAACTTTCAACTACGTTGAACAAAAAGGCTATATCAAAATTTTGATTGGATGTGTTTGGGGAAATGGTGGGAAAAACCAACAAAGAGAAAAATCTCAAAAAAAAACAAACAAACGAGACTATGGCCAGTGGAGAGAAAAGAAAACAACAAAAACAAACAATGCGGATATTTCGCCTTTATACAAACAAGGCGTCTTCAGCACGAAAATGTGCTGAAGACGCCTGTTGGGGTGTCAGTTGCCCTAAAATCACTTTCGACTATTAAAAGGGAGCTAGCCATTTAAATTTCCAATCGAATGAGCCCTTTCTGAAGTTTCTACGACGACGCTGTCTATACAAAACCTTATATGTCCCCAGGCATATATTATTGACTTTCTAGGTTATTATTTGTTTTAGATTTGGTTCGTTTTGGATTTCGTTTATTCTTTCATATGGTATTTTTTTTTTTGGCGCTTCTAATTTTGAATAGTTACTGGGCAGTCTGGGCTTCATTGTTCTTGTCTTCCGTTTTAATTTTGCTTTTATCTGAAATACCTCTTTGCAGGTAGTTTTGTTTTTAAATTAATTCATGTTTACGTCTATTATTGATCATTTTTTTTTATAGATGCATCTACAGCACCAACTGTATAAAAGCTTGTTTTTGCATAAAAGTGTTTCTGATCCATAGTTCTCTAAATGCTCTATAAGCCTTGGGACAGTACTCAAAAATCTAAATGAATTAATTTAAGTATATTTCCAATGTATCCAATAGTTTAACTGGTTGTATTAATGTATCTTTTCAAACTTTGCAGTCAAAAAAAAAAAAAAAAAAAAAAAAAAAAAAAAAAAAAAAAAAAAAAACACCAGTGTATATTTATGGTGGGTTTTAGATATATTAAAATTAACAGATTTAAGCTCTTGTATCAAAAGCTACAAGCCTGAGAATATTTGCTTTCAGGGCCACATCCAGTATTTTTAATACGTTACACTATTTTTTCGGGGGGGGGGGCCTGGATTAGGGGGTTTGTACCTTTCATGGAAGGGGAGGAGGTTTAAAACAACGTAAAAATCAGACACATATTTTTTTGGAAAAGTATTAAGACGGGGGGGGGTTAAACCTATTAAGTCCCTGGATTCAGCCTTGTTTACCTGATTTTGAAAAAGTTTGTGAAAAACCCCGAGAGAGTAAGTAATCTTCATGGAAATTTCGGCATTGAATTTAGCCCTTCAAAGAGTCCTATTTTATAGATATTCTATAAATTTTTGGGATATAGTACTTTTTAGAAGGAACATCAAGGTTTTGAGTTTTACACGGTTGAGTATAATTTGCAAATTTCTCCCAAGTGGGGCGGTGGGGGGTTCTTTGGGATTTTAGTCTTGGAAGTGGGTTTTTCTTAGAAATTCCTTATTGCTTTTTAGGGATTTTGAAAAATTTGCTGTGAAAACAACACAAGAGGGGTAAGCTTTATGTTGCAAGGTAATGAACCTTTGGCAATACAAAAATCCTAAAATTTCTCTACTTCACAGAATAAAAAATTATTGAATTTCAAAATTGTCCCTGACTATCCTCTCCCTCCCTCCTCCGGTCCACACAAATTCAGCATGTCCTACCCTTCACCAAACCTACTTTGATACTTGCACTCTTTGCAATAAAAACTTTAATTGACTGAATGCATTATAATTGCCGATTTTGCATTTATTTTCTGAATACAGGCCAATGTGTAAAGCGAAAACAAACAGGTAGATTCCTATTCTTCAAATAATAACAAATATTGTAATCTGCTTAATTGCATCCTTTTTTGTTTATGACATTAAGTACATGTTTAACTGGCTGTGTTCTAATTCGTAATAAAGAAAACCGGTTATCTATTATTGTGTCTAAACTCGATTAGATGTTGACAGTTAAAATGGACGGCATTCATCGACAGTTCAAAATGAAAAATAGTCTTCAATTCTTGACAGTTGGGGAGGGGCAAAATGTATTTTTTTTTTTCAAAATATAGGGGCGGTGGAACTGTATTTAAGGTTTTTCCCGAAAATACTAAAAAAAAGCATTTGCCAATTAAATCACCCAGAAAATATTTTCAAAATTGAGAGGGGGGGGGAGGACAAAAAATATACGACGGACAATATACCCGCTGTCCCTTCTTAGCAGATTTCACTGAACGCGGAGCTTCTTGGAGCTACCCGTTCATTTTTTTCAGGTAATTTTTTTTTTCAGGCAAAAAGAGAATCTTACCTTTTTATTCTCATATCTCATTTTTGTCCCCCACGTGTGATTTTAGAAAACTATCAAAATGGACCCAACGTGATAGATACTAGACAATACAGCTACCAATTTTTTCTTTTTTTCTCATTATTTATTTGCTGTATTAGATTATTGTCAGTTTTTAAATGGCTTACCCGAATTCAAGTTGTTACATTACTTTGAAGATGCGGGGTGACCGCAAAAAATCAACATCGGAATTTTTTAGTCTTAAACCCAAAAAATGATTATCCTTTCCAGATATTGAGAGGGCCAAAATTTGGGCTCGATGAAACGACGTGCGTTGCTCAAAGTTTGAAAAAATCGAAATTTTGGGCCAAATAGCTGACATATCGAGCCATAGCACCAGAACTGTAAATAATAAAAACCCACTTAATGTGTCAAACGAAAGTTAATTTTTTTAGTGAAAATTTATATTCTATACATAATTGTTGTTATTTTAAGTCAAACAGTTACGTGACCTGTTGCACCTCAAACAGTGTTTTTTTTAGTCTTAACCCCAAAGTGTTTTTAGTCGGAATTTCTTAGTCTTAACCCCAAAAAATGATTATCCTTTCCAGATATTGAGATGGCCGAAATTTGGGCTCGATCAAACGACGTGCGTTGCTCAAAGTTTGAAAAAAAAATCGAAATTTTGGGCCAAATAGCTGACATATCAAGCCATAGCACCAGAACTGTAAATAATAAAAAAAACCCACTTAATGTGGCAAACGAAAGTTAATTTTGTTAATGAAAATTTATATTCTATACATAATTGTTGTTATTTTAAGTCAAACAGTTACGTGACCTGTTGCACCTCAAACAGTGTTTTTTTAGTCTTAACCCCAAAGTGTTTTTTAGTCGGAATTTTTAGTCTTAACCCCAAAAAAATGATTATCCTTTCCAGATATTGAGATGGCCGAAATTTGGGCTCGATCAAACGACGTGCGTCGCTCAAAGTTTGAAAAAATCTAAATTTTGGGTCAAAAACCTACATATCGAGCCATAGCGCCATAAGGGTAAATAATAAAAACCCGCTTAATGTGTCAAATAGAAATTAATTTTGTTAATGAAAATTTATATTCTATATATAATTGTTATTATTTTAAGTCAAACAGAGTTGCAACAGCCTTTAGCCCCAATAACGTGACCTGACACCACTAGGAGCCAGTTTTTACAAGAATTTTACGGCTTTCTACATACTCCCTCTCGCAATTAACATTTGTTTTATTAAAAAGTATGGAAATCAGTAAGCTGAGTGGTGTAAAGCGACGATACAACGAGTCATAAAAGAAAAAATTGTACGTTGGTTATAACACTGTACACTGTCTACGCTAAAACGTAGACAATAACAGTGCCTACTAAGTAAGTAAAATAGTAGTAGATACTTTTTGGCTATGGTATCGAAAAACAATTCATAATTAGCTATTAACAGAGGTATAAAAACGATTTAAAAAACATTTTTTTTTAGTAAAAAAAACGATTTATTTTTGATAATTTTCTAATCGTCGTTTTGTATTCCAATACTTCCATAATTCTCTCCAACCCGTTCCTGACATAAATTCTTCTATGTACCTCTTTATGCAACTGAAGTCCAGTGTTTTCACACTAGAAAAACGAAAAACCCGTTATTTTTCGGTAAAAAATCCTATTGTAACAGTCCAAAATTTTTCTTGGCAAGCATAGGCTGCTTAGATTTTACTTCTTGCTAATATAAATTCGTTTTTTAATATTGCAATATGGCTTCTTAAACCAGACCTGGCAATCAGACAGTTCGAAGAGCCTAGCTGACTGACATTTTCGACATTTTTACGCCAAGAAAAGTCAGGTTTATCCCAAAACGCATTTATCCTTTTTGACGCATACAGAGCAAAAACAGCGGGAACTCATACAAAAAAATGTTGAAATCACAGAAAAAATTAGTTCTCACATTCATCAGCTGTAGCTGATGCCTTGGCTTCTTTAATATCTTAAGAAGACTTTTGTCAGGAAATAGAGACGAAACTTCTAGCTTTGCCCTCTTCAAGCCCAGTTTAACCTGTGGTATAGATATAAAATCGACAGTTTAGCCATGTGCTAAACTCTGGGATTTTAACCAGCCAGCCCTAAATTTTGGTTTTAAACGTTCGCGAATGATTTTCATCTAAACCTTCCCAAATAGTCGTCTATCACTCTTCTCTCCCCCCTTCCTTGGCCTTTTTTCACCACTAAGATACCCATTGATCGACTCATCTTCAGCATTTGACGAAGATTTATCAGTTTCAAAAGACGCATCCATCATAATCAGACTGTGAAATAAATATATGTATAAGTTGGAGGACAAAGCTTCATCCTTAAATCTGGTGTTTTTACTGTTTGGCAAAGTCCCCTCACACCGAAATTTTTCAAACGGCTTAGTCATTATTTAATTTCTTGTTCTTACTTTCACTTACTTGAATGTAAGAGCATCTGGTAGAAATTTCTCGTTTAAGAGACAATTTCTAATAGTAAAGTACTATCATGAGAAATAGAATAGACTGCTAAGACAATGTAGCACTTACTTTGTAATATGCCACATGTTTATATTAAACAGATTATCATGTTTCCTTCCATTGTCATCAATATTTATACATCATTGTTAAAAGTCTTAAATTCCTATGCAATCAGATTGGGTGAAAGCTTTTGATCAATCAGAGCAACAAATATTATATTTGAAAAGAAAGTTTATTAGGAAATGGAATCGTGCTGTTTTTTTATTATTAAAGTGTTCCCTTCAGATGAGCCGCTCTTCTAAACTTTTTCCGATATTTTTCTTCCCTTTTGGTAAAATTTCTTTTCACCTTCATTTCTACCATTGCCGCACTATATATTCAAGCCGTTAAATAATGTTCACATTGAGCCAAAAGCCAGGCAAACAAATAAGAAGAGGGGGTACGGATTTGGGGGTAAATGCCCCCCAATACTTTGAAAAAAACTTTTTTGCACTTTCATCTTAAAAATCGAAAATATTCCTTGTGCTACCTTCTTCATTTTCATGAATTAGTGACCCTATACTGGAAGGGTCTTCAGATCCGGTCTCCGGGTCTCCGAAAATTTAAAGATTTTTACAATTATCCTAACAATTTGGTAATTTTATAGCTTTTGTATTATTTTGTTAGGTAAAAACACAACTTTAAACGTCTTTCTATGATCTTTCAAAATATATCCTACAAGTCGCTTGCTTCGCAAGTTCCATTGTAAGCTCTTAGAGGGCGCTAAAATAAACCATACTATTTCTTATTATTTTCTTGAAGTAACTGGGTATCCAAAATAGCAAAAAATAAATTTTAAAGTATAAAAAACTTTAACTTTACCCAAGCTAGTATGTTCTGGTCTAACCCAGGCCCGTCGGTGCCAACGAAGGAATGACATTAGTAGGGAGATCATTGACACCTATTTCTAGGTCATAAGGTGATGATGACAGCAACATTCATTTAAACATTTGCCTCTCAATTACTTGGACTATCTGTCTTGGCTTTTCTCTGTCTACAATTACCCAGCCCAGTCTAGACGCAACCTATGCAACCTATTGCCCAAAATACTTGATAACTTCAATTCAAAATCAACGGACTCGGTTAATTCTTGGTCAACCTTCTTAAGACCATAGGCGGGTGTGCCTTGTTTGCCTCTTTTTTAAATTAAATAAAAAAAACAAGTTTTTTTAACTGAAAGTAAGGAACGACGTTAAAACTTAAAACGAACAGAAATTATTCCGTATATGAAGGGGGCTGTCCCCTCCTTAACGCCTCGCTCTTTACGCTAAAGTTTTTTTATTGTTTAAAAAAATAGAGTTGTGAGAAAGTCAAGCTTTAGCGTAAAGAGCGAGGCGTTGAGGAGGGGACAGCCCCCTTCATATACGGAATAATTTCTGTCGGTTCGTTTTAAGTTTTAACGTCGTTCCTTACTTTCAGTTAAAAAAACTTGTTTTTTTAATTTAATTTTTGAACGTTTTTGAATTTATGCAGGTTTTGATTTTGGCTCACCGTACATGAATAATTAAAACAAAATTTGCATATTATATTTGGTTAAATGGCTTTCTCGAAACTTGTTTAATTTTATTTACGAACGTTTTTATTAGTAATAAATATACGTAACTTAGAATTAACTTACGTAACGAACTTCTATATTCATAAATTTTTAACACGTATATTAGGGGGTTCGCCCCCTAGTCAATACCCTGCTCTTTAAACTATAGTTCAAATTTTTTTTCCAGTTCTTTAAAAATGACCTCTTAATCACAATCAGTTGATCAGTTGAAAAACTTGTTTTTTTTTTATTTAATTCCTGATCTTTTTCTTTAATAATGCTGGGAAATCCGGCGCCCCCTTCATAGCGATGTCCCTTCCCCCATGAAAACTTCCTTCATGGAAAGATCCTTCCATATAGCCCCCGACCCTCTCCTTCCCCCACCTACCAGAAAAAATCTCCTCTGAAAAAGTCTGTATACTTCCCAATAACCAATACTATATGTTAAAATTGAGTAAAGTTCATAACTTTCAGCCCTCTCCCTGGGGACTTTGGGGGATCAAGTCATCCTAAAAGACATTTTTATCATATTTTCGACCATGCTGAACAAAATGGCTATCTCAAAATTTTGATCGGGTGACTTTGGGAAAAAAATGAGCGTGGGAGGGGGCCTAGTTGCCCTCCATTTTTTTTGGTCACTTAAAAAAGGACACTAGAACTTTTAATTTCCGTTCCAATGAGCCCTCCCATGATATTCTAGGACCACTGGGTCGATACGATCACCCCTGGGGAAAAAAAAAACAACAAACAAACAAACAAACAAACAAACAAACAAAATAAACACGCATCCGTGATCTTTCTTCTGGCAAAAAATGCAAAAATCCACATTTTTGTAGATAGGAGCTTGAAACCTCTACAGTAGGGTTCTCTGATACGCTGAATATGATGGTGTGATTTTCATTAAGGTTCTATAACTTTTAGGGGGTCTTTCCCCCTTTTTTTGAAAATCAGCCAAATTTTCTCAGGCGCGTAACTTTTGATGGGTAGCTCTAAACTTGATGAAAGTTATATATTTGAAATCAGCATTGAAATTGGATTCTTTTGATATATCTATTGGTATCAAAACCCGTTTTCTAGAGTTTCGGTTACCATTGAGCCGGGTCGCTCCTTACTTACAGTTCGTTACCACGAACTGTTTGATTCTTGATCAGCATGCCTAAGACTCTAGGCAGGCATGCCTTTCCAAAAAACAAACCTGACAAGTATGTGTCCAATAAGAGAGTCATTCATACTCCTGCCATTTTTGCTACAAGTAACACAGCTTATGACAGAATTTTTCTCTGATAATAAATTTAGCTATTAAGTCTCTTTTAACGTTTTCTATGTAATTTTTAAAAATTATTTCAAAACACTTTATTTTCAAATATGATAATATTAATAACGTGTTTTGTTCACTATTTTCACATAATGGCTCATACAATTATCACTACACCTTTAGAGAGCGGATATCATGGGGTGTTATTTCCATTCATCCTTATCGGACTCATCGTTGCTCATCCAGATTCGATGGTCCCATGAAATGGGTTGTGTTTTATTTAGCATTAGGGGATATCTAACACACATGTCCACATGTGATATCTTTTCAGGTACACATTGCACACAAAACCTCACTTCATCAATGGGACGGTGAATCGCATTGGGGTATTTTTCTAAGCCAAAGTCCTCTAAGTTAAAAAGTCCTCTATGGTAAATGTCTATTTCTCTACGATATTCACCCAGTAATAAAAAGACAAACTCGAAAATTACTCCACAAGATGAATGTTTTATACCAATATATTCTGAATCGATCACACCGTACATGATGAAATGAATTATTTTATAATTGTGTGTCTCTCTTCTAAGCATAGAATTGGAGAACAAACTCCTTTTGACATTGGTTGACAGTCAGGACAAAGAGAGTCAGGGAAAAAGCTCCATCGACACATCTGTCAGAAAAGCAAGAGGATCCGTTTGGACACTGAGTGAGGTCACATCCGTCTCCTTTCTACTTATTTCTTGAACGCCCAGTGCTTGAACTAATCACAACTGAAACATCGTTGTTGTATACATTTTTTTTATTAATAAACAAATTCGCATACATTCTTTAAGCACTTTACTCATAGGACACTAAGATCATTTTGTTTTATTTTCAAAGACAGCACTTATTGCAAAGGTTCATTACTCATGTCAACTATGATAGGGGTTTTGCATCTTCTACGCTTAAGACAGAATACGTTCGCACATGTGCTTATGCTCAGCAATTTGAAAATTGTAGACCGGCATTTACGACAAAATGGGTTATTCCAAGCTTGAGGGGTATATTCGATAGGAAATTTCACAGATTTATCCTGAAAGAAGATCAAACATGATTAAAAACTATAGGTTCACACAAACCAATAGTTTAAAAACATCTGATTTTATTAATAACATTTTTTTAATAAAGTTGGGTTTGATCCAAGTCCTTTATTGGGTACATTTTTGCATATTTTTTTGAATTTTGTGTGTTTTCTTAAGAAAATGATTACGGAGATTATACAATTTTTTCTAGATTTGCAGATACATCATCGGCATTACCAGTTAATTTTCTTTCCTTGCTTAATGCTTATATATATATATATATATATATATATATATATATATATATATATATATATATATATATATATATATATATATATATATATATATGTATATATATATATATATATATGTATATATATATATATATATATATATATATATATATATATATATATATATATATATATATATATATATATATATATATATATATATATATATATATATATATATATATATATATATATATATATATATATATATATATATATATATATATATATATATATATATATATATATATATATATATATATATATATATATATATATATATTACGGCATAGTTGGTCATCGGCATAACGGTTAATTTTTTTTCCTTGTTTAATGCTTCCTTTTTTATATAATTAATTACAATATTACGGTCTTACTAATCGAGAACTGATTAGAAACCAATATATAGAGTACTATATTCATTCAAAGCCTTGGAAAAAGGTTAATACCCTTTGAATTTCGGACAATCAAGTTTCATTTTCTTGGAGAAAGAGAATATGCATGAATAATAATGATAATAATAATATTAAAAAAATTAAGAGTTATATAATCGACCGACATGGAGCATAAAGTAGCTAATAATATAATTCTTTACAATACCAGAGACAAATTTCAGTAAAATGAGGGTGTTATTTTTCAAATCTGGGCTAAATATAGCCACAATTCCAAAATGGAAGTCTTTCATTACATTTAAAGATTTTCTAAGTTTAGTAAAATTATAGTTTAGAAGAATGAATATAGTACTCTATATATTGGTTCTAATCAGTTCTCGATTAGTGAGACCTATATAGTGCAATTAATTATAAAAAGAGTAAGCATTAAACAAGGAAAGAAAATTAACTGGTAATGCCGATGATCAATTATGCCGTAATATATATATATATATATATATATATATATATATATATATATATATATATATATATATATATATATATATATATATATATATATATATATATATATATATATATATATATATATATATATATATATATATATATATATATATATATATATATATATATATATATATATATATATATATATATATATATATATACATATATATATGTATATATATATATATATATATATATATATATATATATATATAATATATATATATATATATATATATATATATATATATATATATATATATATATATATATATAGTGAACTGTAAGTAAGGAGTGATCTGTGTAGATCAATTTTTTTTGTATAATTTTACTAAACTTAGAAAATCTTTAAATGTAATGAAAGATTTTGGAATTGTGGCTATAGTTAGTCAAGATTTGAAAAACAACACCCTCATTTTACTGAAATTTGTCTCTGGTATTGTAAAGGAATCATATTATTAGCTGCTTTATGCTCCATGTCGTTCGATTTTAATAACTTTTAATTTTATTATTATTATTATTATTATTATCATTATTATTCATGCATATTCTCTTTCTCCAAGAAAATGAAACTTGATTGTCCGAAATTCAAAGGGTATTAACCTTTTTCCAAGGCTTTGAATGAATATAGTACTCTATATATTGGTTCTAATCAGTTCTCGATTAGTGAGACCTTTATATTGTAATTAATTATATAATGGGTAAGCATTAAACAAGGAAAGAAAATTAACTGGTAATGGCGATAATGTATCTGCAAATCTAGAAAAAAATTGTATAGCCTCCGTAATAATTTTTTTTAAGAAAAAACACAAAATTGGAAAAAAAATATCTAAAAATGTACCCAATAAGGACTTGGATCAACCCCAACTTTATTAAAAAAAAAATAATCATGTTATTAATAAAATCAGATGTTTTAAAACTATGGTTTTGTGTGAACCTATAGTTTTTAATCATGTTTGATCTTCTTTCAGGATAAATCTGTGAAATTTCCTATCGAATATACCCCTCAGGCTTGGAATAACCCATTTTGTCGTAAATGCCGGTCTACAATGTTCGAATTGCTGAGCATAAGCACACGTGCGAACGTATTCCGTCTTAAGTGTAGAAGATGCAAAACTCCTGTCATAGATGACATGAGTAATGAACCTTTGCAATAAGTGCTGTCTTTGAAAATAAAACAAAATGATTTTAGTGTCCTATGAGTAAAGTGCTTAAAAAATGTATGCGAATTTGTTTATTAATAAAAAAAATGTATACAACAACGATGTTTTTATGTTTCAGTTGTCATTAGTTCAAGCACTGGGCGTTCAAGAAATAAGTAGAAAGGAGACGGATGTGACCTCACTCAGTGTCCAAACGGATCCTCTAGCTTTTCTGACAGATGTGTCGATGGAGCTTTTTCCCTGACTCTCTTTGTCCTGATTCTCAACCAATGTCAAAAGGAGTTTGTTCTTCAATTCTATGCCTAGAATAGAGACACACAATTATAAAATAATTCATTTCATCATGTACGGTGTGATCGATTCAGAATATATTGGCATAAAACATTCATCTTGTGGAGTAATTAAATAAAAAACAAGTTTTTTTTAAACTGAAAGTAAGGAGCGACATTAAAACTTAAAACGAACAGAAATTATTCCGTATATGAAAGGGGCTGTCCCCTCCTCAACGCCTCGCTCTTTACGCTAAAAGTTTTTTATTGTTTTAAAAAATAAAGTTGTGAGACAGAGTCAAACTTTAGCGTAAAGAGCGAGGCGTTGAGGAGGGGACAGCCCCTTTCATATACGGAATAATTTCTGTTCTTTTTAAGTTTTAATGTCGTCCTTACTTTCAGTTTAAAAAACTTGTTTTTTTATTTAATTTCTGATCGTTTTTTAGTTAGTGCAGCTTTTATTTTGGCTCGCCGTCATTGAATAAGTAAACAAAATTTGCATAAAAATTTTACTTTTCTTTTGCTAAATGGCTGTCTCTAAATTTGGTTCTGACGTAATTTACAAATTAACTTACGTAACGAACTTCTATATTCGTATATTTTTCTTCTGGCAAAAAATACAAAGTTGCAGATTTTTGCAGATATGAGCTTGAAACCTATGTTATAGGGTTTTCTGATACGCTGAATCTGACGGTGTGATTTTCATTAAAAATTTTTTCACTTTTAGGGGGTGTTTCCCCCCTCTTTAAAAAATCAGGTGAGTTTTCTGAGACTCGTAGCCTTTGATGAGTAATACTAAACTTAATAAAATTCATATATTTAGAATCAGCATTATAAGCCCATTCTTTTGATACATTTATTGAAATCAAAGTTCCGTTTTTATAAGTTTCGATAACTATTGAGCCGTATCGCTTGTTTTTTTTTATTGTTTTTTTTTTTATTATGTATATGTTATTGCGTATATGATGGGGTTCTCCCCTTAGTCAATACCACGCTCTTTATGTTAAAAGTTAAAAAAAAATTTAATTCACAAACCCCTGAATCACAAAGGCCGTTTAATTAGAATAGATAGCTCTTTTGAAAGCACTAAAAAAAAAACTGTAGCGTAAAGAGCGAAGTATTGACTTGGGGGAGAACCCCCTCATATACGTAATAATTTCTGTTCATTTTAAGTTCTAATGTTGCTTCTTACTTTCAGTTGAAAGTACTTGTTTTTTTTAATTTAATTCTGATCGTTTTTTAAATAATGCTTGGAAATCAGGCGCCCCCTTCATAGAAATGTCCCTTACCCCAAAGAAACATCCTCCACAGAAAGATTCTCCCGAGTAACCCCCTCCTCCAGCCCCCTCCCCCCCCCCACCAGAAAAAAATTATTCCTGAAAATGTCTGTATACTTCCCAATAACCAATACAATATGTAAGCAATGGGCAAAGTTCATAACTTGCAGCCCTTCCCCTGGGAACTGTGGGGGATTAAGTCATCTTAAACGACATATTTATTAGATTTTTGACTATGCTAAACACAATGGCTATCTCAAAATTTTAATTGGGTGACTGTGTGAGAAAAAAATGAGCGTGGGAGGGGGCCTAGTTGCCCTCCATTTTTTTTTTTGGTCACTTAAAAAGGGAACTAGAACTTTTAATTTCCGTTCCAATGAGCCCTCTTACGATATTCTAGGACCACTGGGTCAATACGATTACCCCTGGGGAAAAAAAACAAAAACAAATAAACACGCACCCGTGATCTTTCTTCTGGCAAAAAATGCAAAATTCCACATTTTTGTAGATAGGAGCTTGAAACCTCTGCAGAAAGGGTTATCTGATACGCTGAATATGATGGTGTGAATTTCATTAAGGTTCTATAGCTTTTAGGGGGTCTTTCCCCCTTTTTTGGGAAATCAGCCAAATTTTCTCAGGCGCGTAACTTTTGATGGGTATAATTAAACTTGATGAAACTTATATTTTTGAAATCAGAATTAAAATCTGATTCTTTTGATGTATCTATTGGCACCAAAATTTCGTTTTTAGAGTTTCGGTTACCATTGAGCCGGGTCGCTCCTTACTTACAGTTCGTTACCACGAACTGTTTGATTTTCGAGTTTGTCTTTTTATTACTGGGTGAATATCGTAGAGAAATAGACATTTACTATTGGGATGTTAACTATAACTTGTTTGATTATGATAAACGCTTATGGAGTACTACATTACGCCGTATAAACAGACTAGGATTCTACGATAGAAAAAAAAACCATTTAATAAAAATGGTACAGAATTAAAGCATGTACAAGAGGAAGTCAGTGAAATCTGCAGCTTTTTTGGAGTAAAAGCGCTATATGTTAAAGGGAATGTCCCTACCGATAAGCTCATGATCGTAGAATGTGACGTTAATATCCCCCTTTTTAACTTAGAGGACTTTGGCTGTGAAAAATACCCCAATGCGATTCACCGTCCCATTGATGAAGCGAGGGTTTTTGTGCAATGGCTACCTGAAAAGATATCACATGTTGAAATGTGTGTTAGATATCCCCTAATGCAAAATAAAACACAACCCATTTTATGGGACCATCGAATTTGGATGAGCAACGATGAGTTCGATAAGGATGAATGGAGATAACACCCCCCATGATATCCGCTCTCTAAAGGTGTAGTGATAATTGTATGAGCCATTATGTGAAAATAGTGAAAAAAAAAAACACGTTATTAATATTATTACACACAAATCAGAAAAAATGTTAAATGTTCCTTTATTAGCTACGCAATGGGGTTGGGGAGAGATGGCCCCTGGTGGTTGAGGTCCATTGTGGTTAGAGTCATTAATGGTTCATACTCATAATTCTCTCACTAATCCAATATTGTGAACTTGAGTATTATAAGGACCACAGAGTTTCACCCCAAATCATCCTCTAAAATGTCTTAAACTGTTTCACTCAAAAAAATTCCTAAAATGTCGATTAATTTGTTTCGCCCAAATAATCCCCTAAAAGTAATTTCTGAATGTTCCTTTGTTTTCGGCATCCTTTTGTGGTGTAAGAGAAACCTTATGACCTAGAAATAGGTGTCAATGATCTTGTCCCGTTAGTGGATCAATAACATTGTCTATGTGGTTAGGTACCGTTAGACTCGACTATAGATGGCAGCAGTTTTGCCCCGTAGCGGTAATACCTGGCTCCCTACTGACATTTCTCCCTCCTAATTTTAAAAAATTCTTTTTTATTTTTTTATCAAAAACCTATTTTTTGATATTTTCCTTCAAAACATTAGAAAACAATGGCCTGGTAAATTTGAAGTGGTTGAGTCCATCTAAAGGGAAATTGCTAATAAAAGTATTATTGCTAGATTCCTTACTGAATACAAATATTAGGATCAATTTTCTTATAATGCAACCCCTCCTCGTCCCTTACGGTCCAATATAGCCCTAGGACATAGACCTGGGAAAGATATTGTATTTGGAAAGAGCATAAAACAAGGATATAACGGTACTATTTTTTATTATATTAGCGTGCTCCCTTTTTATGTCATCAATCATCATACTTTTGTTGTTTACCCCCCCCCCCCCCCTCCAAAAAAAAACTACAACAAAAAAAAAATACATCAACCTCCCTATATTTCCGTGAATTAGTGTAACTGTCTTACCCATTTTCCTTCCAAAATATTAAGATATTCTCACAAATAAATCTGATTCTTCAACTGTTTTCCTATGGTTCTAGGCGTTTACCTCCCGGGCTATTACCCCCAGAAAATCTCCCCCGGTAAATACCCCCCAGAAAATACCCCCCGCCCGTGGAAATTAAGGCTTTGCAAATTTGAGAATTTTATTTGAGTTTAATTTTTTTTCCGTAGGGGGGAACGAATTTTGGTACTAAAATTCGAGAGCACATCAGTTTTTTCCGTTACTTTAGCAATACAATTTGGGCTATAGATTTGCATAAAATTCGAGGGCAGCATTAGGATCAATTTTTTTTCCCTTCCTCGGGTACGGAATACTAGCCCATTTCCGAGAGCACCAATCCAGATTTTTTCCGTGAAATTAAGTTACTTTAGCAATAAAATTTGGGCTATAGATTTTTTATTAGGGGGGGTAGGGGTAGAGTATAGTGTGGTCTGCATGCCAAAAATGTGTTTGGTACAATTATTCTGCATATTAGATAGATAGATAGATAGAGAAGTGTTTTTAAAGCCAAAATATACGGGCCACTAACAATAGTAAAAATAAGACGCCAATTTAAATGAAAAGGAACAAATAACATAAACTTTGATCAGCGATCATCATAAAACACACTTAAATGAAACACTACATTAACCTAATAATAGTGCTTAATACTTGGAAAACCGGTTCATTGAAAAAAAAAACACTTTAACACTTGGAACAAACACATAAATGAAAAATTACATTTACTTTATTCTGGGACTTTTTTTTTTTTTTTTTTTTTTTTTTTTTTTTTTTTTTTTTTTTTTTTTTTTTTTTTTTTTTTTAGTTTACAAAATTTTCAAATACCTCGCTATTCTTCTGTAATTTTTTGGTGGCCATACCTAGAAGGAATGTTTTGTGACGTCAAACTGTCCAAATATTTTACCCCACCCCCTATGAGCAAATATATGGCCCAAATTATATATTTACCATCTATTCTGTCACTTGTCTTTGTCTTGTCTCATGCTAAGATGAAAGAAACCAACGAAGAAACTGGGTTGTTCTCGAGTTTTACACAGCATTAACTTGAGTGAGTGGCGCAAAATGCACAAGCACCAAAATTCCTTCCCCCCTACGGGAAATAAAAAAAAAAAAAAAACTCAAATAAAATTCTCAAATTTGGCAAGCCTTATTTTCCACGGGGGGAGGGGGGGGGGGGGGGGGTATTTTCCGGTTTTTTTTATTTTTGGTATTTTACGGTTTTTTTTTGCTGGGGGGTGTTTTCCGTGGGGGGGGTATTTTCTGAGGGGGTATTTTTCGGGGGGTGGGTATTTTCCGCTGGGGGTATTTTTCGGGAGATTATTTTTCCGCGGGGGAGGGGGGGGGGAATCACCGAGGGGTTAAACACCGGCCACCGTTTCCTATATATCCTCTTAAAATAGTCATTTTCCATATACATTACAGTCCTATCAACGATTTTCTTAAGTTCTCGCCTGAGCTTAGCTATAAACGAATTTTCTTCCACTCTTCGATTTCTTATGCTCTACTGCTCGATTCTCTACCAGTGTGGTCAGGGCAGGGGCCTGATATGAGATAGCGCAGCCAGAGAAAAGAAAATACGGAATCGGTGTATTTTTGCTTTTTTCGTTTTTATGTGTTCTGGCTTAGAAATTATGGTAAAATTACATAGTGCAAGTAGTATTGATGCTATTGATATCAACCCTACAAGAAAACCTACGCCTGAGGCAGTGCATTTTGACGTGCACATTGCAAAAAGCGACCAATCCTTTTATATTGTATACCTATAAAGTGATCAAACAGGTTTTGGAAGTATAATTGAGATTGTATAACGCAAGCAGACTGGTTTTTGAGACACTTTCATCATAGCGTGTTTTTTTTTTGTTTTTTTTTAACCAAAAACTAGAAATTGTCAACCGTTTCAAAGAGAGTGAGTAGAACCTGTCAAAGAGTTTGATAACCTCTAGCTTAAAGGCATCTCATCGAGTTTGATTAAGAATGCAATATGTCTAGAATTGATGCCATATGCTGTTGAATCGTTTACCAAAAAAATAACTCTATTTGCAAAAAAAGGTTTAGCATTTGCGAATTGGACTCTATGAACGATATTAATTAATGTTTGAATAATAGGAGCGTGAATGATTCTAATTAGTGATTGGATCGTATTAAGATGGAGAAAAAGGGTTAAACTCATTACCAGTTAAGGTAACCCTGAAGAGTATGTTAACTCATAGCTTATTTATTATAAATTTGGAACAATATCAATCTATGGAAATGGTTAACGATGATAAAATGGTCTTATGACTTGACCTAGCTTTACTTCTTCGATGTGTTCTGTATAATACACAAGTGTCGTTTGAACAGTGTTGTCAATTTAAAATAGAGTTTAACGTTATAGTATACTAAAAAGTTGATACTAAGAGAGATGTAGATGGCAAAAAAAGAATTTTAATAATGGATAGCTTTACTTCTTCGATGTGTTCTGTATAATAAAGAAGTAGCGTTTGAACAGTGTTTTCAGTTTAAAATAGAGTCTAACGTTTTAGTATACTAAAAAGTTGATACTAAGAGAGATGTAGAGGGCAAGAAAAGAATTTTAATAATGAAATTCAGAACCAAACCTTACTTTCGTAATAAAGGAACATTTAGTATATTTTTTAATTTATTTTTTGTTTAAGAAAATACCCAATCTTTAAACAAATTTAGCCTTAACTAGTTAAAACTGTGCATAAATTCTTCAATTTTAGTTGTATTGCACAGCTAGTAAAGGAACATTTAGTATTTTTTCTAATTTAAGTGTTTTTTTTAAGAAAATGGCCTACCTTTAACAAATATAGCCATAGCTAGTTGAAACTGTGCATAAATTCTTGATTTTTTGTCGTGTTACTTAGGTAATAAAGGAACATTTAGTATTTTTTCTAATTTAAGTGTTTTCTTAAGAAAATGGCCTATCTTTAACAAATACAGCCATAGCTAGTTGAAACTGTGCATAAATTCTTGATTTTTTGTCGTGTTACTTAGGTAATAAAGAAACATTTGGTATTTTTTCCTAATTTTGAGTTTTTTTTTAAGAAAAATGGCCCATCTTTAACAAATTTAGCCTTAGCTAGTTAAAACTGTGCATAAATTCTTCAATTTTAGTTGTGTTAAACAGCTAATAAAGGAACATTTAGAATTTTTTTCTAACTTAGTGCGTTTTTCTTAAGAAGATGACCCATCTTTAACAAACTTAGCCTTAGCTAGTTGAAACTGCCCATAAATTCTTCATTTTTTGTCGTGTTACTTTCGTAATAAAGGAACATTTAGTTTATTTTTTTAATTTATTTTTGTTTAAGAAAATGCCTCATCTTTAACAAATTTAGCCCTAACTAGTTAAAACTGTGAATAAATTCTTAAATTTTTAGTTGTGTTAAACAGCTAATAAAGGAACATTTAGTATTTCTTCTAATTTTGTGTGTTTTCTTAAGAAAATGACCCATTTTTTACAAACTTAGCCTTAGCTAGTTGAAAATGCCCATAAATTCTTCATTTTTATCGTGCTACTTTCGTAACACAAAATATATTCTTGTGCATACCCATACTCCTATTGATGAGGACTGATGGTTCTAATTCAATGTTTTTTTCATGAAAGCACTTTTTTTTTAACTAAATCTTTTTGGACTTCGAAATTATTCAACTTTTTTTTTACATCTCTAAATCATATCAGAAAAATAGAATGACACTTTTGATTTAAATTTTAAAATATATTCTTGTGCATACCCATATTCCTATTGATGACAACTGATGATTTTAATTCAATATTTTTTTTCATAAAAAACAAACTATTTTTTTTAACTAATTTTTTTTTGACTTCGAGATTATTCAACTTTTTTTTACATCTCCAAATCATATCAGAAAAATAGAATGACCCTTTTGATTTAAATTTTAAAATATATTCTTGTGCATACTCATACTCCTATTGATGAGGACTGATGGTTCTCATTCAATATTTTTTCATGAAAACAAACTATTTTTTTGAACAAAATTTTTTTTGGACTTCGAAATTATTCAACTTTTTTTACATCTCCAGATCATATCAGAAAAATAGAATGACCCTTTTGATTTAAATTTTAAAATATATTCTTGTGCATACCCATACTCCTATTGATGTGGACTGGTGGTTCTAATTCAGCGTTTTTTTCATGGAAACAAACTACTTTTTTTTAACTAAATTTTTTTTTGGACTTCGAAATTATTCAACTTTTTTCTTTTTACATCTCTAAAACATATCAGAAAAATAGAATGACACTTTTGATTTAAATTTTTAAATATATTTCTTGTGCATACCCATACTCCTAATGATGAGGGCTGATGGTCCTAATTCAATATTTTTTAATAAAAAACAAACTATTTTTATTTATTTAAACTTCGAAATTATTCAACTTTTATTTTTTTTTTGTACGTATCTTAAAATGAAAAAATATGCTTACGGCTCTAACAATTGTACTTTATGCTGGCTCAGAGACGCGATATGTGTTTTCCACTGGTACTCTATGGCCAGTTATCGACACTACCTAGTCTATTGCATGTATTAAATCAATATTTTTTTTTATGCAGTGGAACGATAAACACATAAGTCATATCTTTAAAAAAGTGAAGATGGAGCATTTTAATAAAGTGTGTTCACATGACCATGTTATTGTAGCATTGAATGCCAACAAGGAGAAGTATTTAAACTATGAAACAAGAACAAGTGGTAGCACTATTGGAAATGTATGCATGCATTGTCATGACAGTAAGGAATTAAGTTTCTTTGGAGTACCGAAAAAGTTCAACTCTTATGTTGGTGGATATGCGAGATTGAGATCTCCAGAGATGATTGCACTCAAAGAGAATTCCAACATAAAAATAATCGTTGATGATAGAGGACAACTCCTTGCTACAGTTGCAGGTAACGCATTACCTACTGATACATCCTATCGTCTGCTTTCGGGTATTAGCATTCAACGGAAGGTCAAAAAAAGAAAGGCCTACTCTTCTACTAATATCATAAACCATATCTTGTCTACGTGCCGAAACTGTTACCTGTGTAAAAAATAATGTGATAATAGACAGTGAAATTGCCAGAAAAATAAAAAGGGCAATGGCAGAAAATATCACTATGAAATATAAAGATGAATCGATGAATGCTGGTACTTTGTTACCAGCAAACGTTACTGCCATTGATCAAACAGTCAATGAACCAAATAATACCAAAGACGAAAAGCATATTGAGCCTGTCGATGACACGCCAGTAAAAGTTGTGTATGACTCAAAATGGAATAATGATTATTCTACTGATTACAAACTAAGAGAAGACAATAGCTACAATATCAAGAGGAGAACATGGTGAACTATTTTATGGAACAGATTCATAATGCCCAAAAGTTGATCATTGATGCTAATAATGTATCATAATATATTTTTGTATTAATATTCTACATAGCATTATTTCATTAAAAATATATTATGCATTACATTGTAATGTGTTCATTATTTTTAGAATATGCTAGCATATCAATTGTTTTGAATGTCTATTAAAATATCGGAGATGTAAGAAAAGGAATTTGCATATATCTATTGTCAGACACATGTTATAACATTGAAAAAATCTAGGTATCAGAATGAATAAATTCTTTATCAACATCTGTTGTTGGATATGTCATTATGAAAAAATTGTAAGTAAGTAAGTAACAAACTCTTTCTTGAATTCACCTCTTGGATACACAATACAGAAATTTAATTCAGGAAATTATGAAAAAAAATTGAACAAATTCTTTATTAACATTCATTATCGATTGAAGTCGCATCCTGGACAGGCAATACAGCAATTTCACAAAATCTAAGCATAAAAGTGATTAAATTCTATATCAACATCCATTTCTCGGATAAATAGGAAAAAATTGACAAAATCTAAGTGTTAGAGTGAACAAGTTTGTTTTTTTATCAACATCCTTTGTCAGATACATCGAATAAATTGACAAAATCTAAATATCAGAATGAATAAATGCTTTAACAAGATCCCTTATCGGATATGTCGGATAAAATTTACAAAATCTAAGTATCAGAGTGATTAAATTCTAAATCAACATCCTTTTCTCGGATACATAGATTAAAACTGACAAAATCTAAGGGTTAGAGTGAATATTTTTTATATCAACATCCTTTGCCAGTTACATCGGATAAAATTGACAAAATCTAAGCGTCAGAGTGAATAAATTCATTATCAACATCCTTTGTCGAATATGTCAATAAAATTGATAAAATCTAAGCATCAGAGTGATTAAATTCCATATCAACATCATTTTCTCGGATACATGGGATAAAATTGACAAAATCCAAGTATCAGAGTGAACAAAAGCTTCATCAACATCCTTTAAATTCGTTATCAACATCATTTGTCAGATATATCGGATAGAATTGACAAAATCTAAGTATCAGATTGATTAAATTCTATATCAACATCCCTTTCTCGGGTACATGGGATAAAATTGACAAAATCTAAGTATCAGAGTGACTAATTTATTTTTTATCAATATCTTTTATCAGTTACAACAATTTTAATTAACAAAATCTAAATATCAGAGTGAATAAATGCTTTTTCAGCATCCTTTGTTGGATATGTTGAATAAAATTGACTAAATCTAAATATCAGAATGAATAAATGCTTTAACAACATCCTTTGTCGGATATGTTGGATAAAAATTGTTGGATAATATGTTAGATAATTGACAAAATCTAAGTGTCAGAGTGAATAAATTTTTTTTATCAACATCCTCTGTCAGATGCATCGGATAAAATTGACAAAATCTAAGTATCAGATTGAATAAATGCTTTATCAACATCATTGTCGAATATGTCAGATAAAATTGACAAAATCTAAGTACCAGAGTGAATAAATTCCATATCAACATCCCTTTCTCGGATACATAGATTAAAATTGACAAAATCTAAGTGTTAGAGTGAATATTTTTTTATCAACATCCTTTGTCAGTTACATCGGATAAAATTGACAAAATCTAAGCGTCAGAGTGAATAAATTCATTATCAACATCCTTTGCCGGATATGTCGATAAAATTGATAAAATCTAAGTATCAGAGTGATTAAATTCCATATCAACATCATTTTCTTGGATACATGGGATAAAATTGACAAAATCTAAGTATCAGAGTGTGAACAAATGCTTTATCAACATCCTTTAAATGCATTATCAACATCATTTGTCAGATATGTTGGATAAAATTGACAAAATCTAAGCATCAGATTGATTAAATTCTATATCAACAATCTCTTTCTCGGGCACATGGGATAAAATTGACAAAATCTAAGTATCAGAGTGACTAATTTATTTTTTTATCAATATCTTTTATCAGTTACAACAATTATAATTAACAAAATCTAAATATCAGAGTGAATAAAAGCTTTTTTTTCAGCATCCTTTGTTGAATATGTTGAATAAAATTGAAAAAACCTAAATATCAGAATGAATAAATGCTTTAACAACATCCTTTGTCGGATATGTTGGATAAAAATTGTTGGATAATATGTTGGATAATTGACAAAATCTAAGTGTCAGAGTGAATAAATTTTTTTTATCAACATCCTCTGTCAGATGCATCGGATAAAATTGACAAAATCTAAGTATCAGATTGAATAAATGTTTTATCAACATCATTGTCGAATATGTCGGATAAAATTGACAAAATCTAAGTACTAGAGTGAATAAATTCCATATCAACATCCCTTTCTCGGATACATGGGATAAAATTGACAAAATCTAAGTATCAGAGTGAATAAATGCTTTATCAACATCCTTTAAATGCATTATCAACATCATTTGTCTGATAATTCGGATAAAATTGACAAAATCTAAGTATCAGATTGATTAAATTCTATATCAACATCCTTTGTCAAATATGTCGGATAAAATTAAACAGAATCTAAGTATCAGAGTTATTAAATTCTATATCAACATTCCTTTCTCGGATACATGGGATAAAGTTGACAAATTCTAAGTATCAGAATGAATAAATTCATTATCAACATCCTTTGTCGGATATGTCGGATAAAACTGACAGAATCTAAGTATCAGAGTGATTAAATTCCATATCAACATCCCTTTCTCAGATACATGGGATAAAATTGACAAAATCTAAGCATCAGAGTGAATAAATGCTTTATCAACATCCTTTAAATGCATTATCAACATCATTTGTCGGCTATATCAGATAAAATTGACAAAATCTAGGTATCAGATTGATTAAATTCTACATCAACATCCCTTTCTTGAATACATGGGATAAACTTGACAAAATCTAAGTATCAGAGTTATTAAATTCTATATCAACATCCCTTTCTCAGATACATGGGATAAAATTGACAAAATCTAAGCATCAGAGTAATAAATGCTTTATCAGTACCCCTTAAATGCATTATCAACATTGTTGGAAACCCTTGGTCCCAGTTTTGTCAGATAAATGTCCCTCCCAGATTCATTTCTTTGGGCCCCTTCATTATTTTCCTTCTTTAAATAATAAATATTAATTTTCCTATTATTTTTCTTTGACGCCATTTTGGGTCCTTTTTAGCTGCGTACGTGCTTAATTGACCACGAGGGAAAAAAGTGCGCAGTTAGGGAGATTGGGCCAGTATGGGAGGAGCTCTGGGATTGGCTGGAAAGAGTTTTTACCACCCCTAGTAACCTCACCGCGTGCTGCGGCTAGCCCAAATCCATTTTTTAGTTAGTTCATTTTATACTCGTGACTGTGAAATATAGTAAGCCTTTTTCTATGTACTCTTTTTAACTTTTCAGCTTAGGGCGAATCTAAAAGAGTTAATTAGAAATCTTATCGGTAAACTTTGGCTTTAAAATGGGGCCATAGACCATCCGATCACATTAGTATAAAGGAACCGTTGGAGTAATCACGGAAATCCCACTAATTTGGGGCCAAAGAGGGATCGTCCCCCTCCAGTAAGTGGCATAGCAACTCTTTGCGCCATTTTTGCCTTTAAAAGTGGTGACCCCGCACAAAGAACCTCCAATAAGTGGTTGCCAGCGGTACCCACACATCCAATAAGTGGTGGCAGCAAGTTAAGGTCCTATAAGTAAATCTGATAATTAAAAGAATTCCGCACTTTCGAGGAGACAGGGTAATTTAGCCTACAAAAGTAGCCTATTGTAGTTACAGAGGCTATATATAAAAATCGTAAGGAGAAAATTTTTATCTGATTTGTGCTTAGTCGGATAATAATAAGTGATAAAATTTAATAATCAATAAATCACGCGAATAATTAACTTGTGAGACAAGGGAGGCTGCGCCGCTGCCTAACCTGACAAGGCGGGGAGGTGGACCGGCCCATAAAAACAAATTGGGAGGCTGTGCCACCCTGTCGGAAAAACGAAATACTTGATACTCGGGTTCAAAATGTTGATAATCCACAAAAAGGGGATGCGGAAGTAAAAAGACCACAAAATATTGAAAAAAAGACGCGCGAAATTGATTTTTCAGGACAATTTACAAATAATAGAAAACTTGAGAACACTTTTAATGAATATGAGACGATAACAAGTACAGGCCAAAATGAAATGCTGATTGTACCAGAGAATAAGGAGACGAAATTTATTGTACGCGCTTTTCCTCGGAAAGTTCGAGAAATTTTTGGTAGAATATGAAAAACCAAATGTCGGAGTTCAATTCCCATTTGATAACGAAATATTTGTTTCGGCGGTAAGAATAAAGAAGACTATAAAAGAGAGAAAAAAAAAGATTTAACGGACCTACAATGAAGTTAGGCAGTCAAAGATAATGGACACCGGAGTCCAAATCAGTTTTAACGATGATTTATTATTTTGCGCGAATGACAGAATTGAGAAAAGTAGAGACAAAAAGAGGAATGCAAAGAAGAGACAACTTTTAGAGATTCAGCCTGCAGTGGTGAAAAATAAAAAAATATTGGATGAGCTGTGCTTTGAAAACATAGATAATAAGGGGGGAAAAGAGGTCAAAGACCCATGGGAATAAAAGAAGATGGTTACAAAATAGAGATGGATGACATACAACGGGTTGGGGGAAAGTTGGGAGATATTGAATGTCGAGTCGGACTGGAAAAATTTGGAAATGACACTGAGATTAGTATTATCAATTCAAAGATATGTCGATCCTTTATGAGGGGGAGGAATCCCTTGGGGCAGATCCCCTGCGGGAAGTTGCAAAAGATAGCCATTTTCCTCTAATGCACAACTGGCGGACAAGTTGTGATCCCTTTACCGAGATTTTGCCTTTCTGATCTGAAGTCCATGGGGATACTCTGTCACAGTCACTTCATACTTCACCCAAACCGTTGTCCAGCAACCCTATTCAGAGCTGTTATTCTTCATGGGAACCGACAATTATTTTCGGCAAATTGTATTCAGTGGGAGATGTATCCAAATTTCATTTTCAATTAGCATCAACATATATTCGTCAGTTAATTATCCAGGGGGAGGGAAACCAGAAAAAAGCGATTCATGGTTCGCTCAGATTTTTACTTCATTTTCCTAAACCCCTATCGTTTTCACTGGCCTGTGTATTTTCGCCTTAGATTATTTGAAATTATGCCAAGGTGCAATTTACTTTTTTATCGAGATTTGGGTTGTTTCCACAGATGGAAAATAAGAAGCTAGTGCAGCCAATTTTTCACGATGGCTGGCATCATCGAAAGTGCCAGAAACTGATTCTCTGTCCTCTCAAATGTAAATTCGTGAGAGTGAGAAAATTTGTTGTTTTTGATTTGTGCTGTGCACAATGAATTCATACGAATCTTGGGGACTTGGATTTTCAAAACCGAATGCGCATGTTAGATGATCTAGACCATGGTGGTCCTATAATGGAGACGTGTCGAGGACGACGGATCCAGAGCCAAGCAGAGGAAGCACAGGCATTGGTAGAAGAGAAGATACAAGTCTAATGATTTTGAGTTTAGTGTTATGATATTGTGTTTGAATTTCAAGCCAATCCAATGGGGATGTGGGCCATTTATCTTAGGGGGGAGATGTTGGAACCCTTGGTCACCCCAGTTTTGTCAGATAAATGTCCCTCCAGATTCATTTCCTTGGGCCCTTCATTATTTTCGTTCTTTAAATAATAAATATTAATTTTCCTATTATTTTCTTTGACGCCATTTTGGGTCCTTTTAACTGCGCATGTGCTTAATTGACCACGAGGGAAAAAAGTGCGCAGTTAGGGAGATTGGCCAGTATGGGAGGAGCTCTGGGATTGGCTAGAAAGAGTTTTTACCACCCCTAGTAACCCCACCGCGTGCTGCGGCTAGCCCAAATCCATTTTTTAGTTAGTTCATTTATACTCGTGACTGTGAAATATAGTAAGCCTTTTTCTATGTACTCTTTTTAACTTTTCAGCTTAGGGCGAATCTAAAAGAGTTAATTAGAATCTTATCGGTAAACTTTGGCTTTAAATGTGGCCATAGACCATCTGATCACGTTAGTATAAAGGAACCGTTGGAGTAATCGCGGAAATCCCACTAATTGGGGCCAAAGAGGGATCGTCCCCCTCCAGTAAGTGGCATAGCAACTCTTTGTGCCATTTTTGCCTTTAAAAGTGGTGACTCTGCACAAAGAACCTCCAATAAACATCACGTGTCAGATACATTGGATAAAATTGACAAAATCTAAGTACCAGAAAAGAATAACTTTGTTTTCAAAGTTTTTATCGGATACATCAGATAACAGTCATAAAATCCAAGTTCTATTCATTTTGACTTCTTGCGTGGTTACGTTGAATTTAGGTTAGACTGGTTATAGATGGTAGCACACCCGCTCAGCCACACAGTCATAGTGAGAGAGATATTCAAAAAGTTGAGTTAATTTAGGTTCATTTACAGTGGTAATGAACATTCACTCGAAAAAACAAAACGAACCAGCAATTAAATAGGTTGGAAAACTATGTCGTTTGATTTCGGATTTTAATTAAGGCACGTGATGATAAACGTATTGTCCAGCACTACAGAGAAGCTGTTGAAATTTATAAATACCAACATTTAGGTCTAGCTTTAAACAGAGATTCAGGTGATTTAAGAGTAAACGAGTCATATTTCGGTTTTTCTCAAAAGAGAAGCCGATATGTTAGTAATCCCTGAAATAAACCTTGAACCACTTTCCCAGTCATCTAATCAAAACACGTGAACAACCCCTTAGGTCTCAAAGGGTGTCTGCAAGAAAATGCCTTAATTAAAATCCGAAATCAAACGAAATAGTTTTCCAACTTATTTAATTGCTGGTTCGTTTTGTTTTTTCGAGTGAATGAATTGATTCCTTTCATTTGTCAGTTGCTCGCTAGTATCCGTCGATGGCAGTTCATGTTTTTTTTGGATTTTGTGCAAATCGCGGATATTGGTGAATAACTCGCTTTTATGGTTGTTAGGTAGTTGGTTTTAATTCTTTTAATTTTTGGCTTTTATTGATACATCGTTTCGTTTCGCGCTGAAGAAGAGAGGCGTTTGTCCTCTCGAAATATTCGCTTTGTTTTTTCAGTATCGTCATTTGGCCTATAAAAACCCCATTTTTGCTCGTTTTTCTTTCTTTTATGAGTGGTAATGACTTTATCATGTAGATAGATAGATAGATAGATATATTTATTTTCCATATACCAGTAAAATAATTACATAACAATCTACAAATCCCCACACATTCTCCTTAAGGCTCCATGGCCTGTAGGAGGGGGATTATGAAAAGATCAAATAAACATTAAACATTTAAACGCTTAAGATTTAAACAATATGAACATAACATTAATATTTAAACATAAGCATTTTAACTTTTAGCATGTAAAGCATTTGCTTAATAAAAAAAAAAAAAAAAAAAAAGGAGAGTTCACTAAATAAGCTTTATCAAACCACAGTGAAATCACAACATCTATATATATATAAAAAAAATTAAATGAAAAAAACTATTGGCAGCAGGCAAAAGTAAAGAAAATTAATCACATGAAAACAAATATTTTTTTACTAGTCTTTTGAAGGTGCCAAACGAGTGGCATTCTCGAGCCGAATCGGGAAGGGTGTTCCATGTCAAATAACACGCAACAAGAGGATTAAAATCGGATCTTATTGTTGGTGTATGGGGAATTTGGATATTTAGAGAACTACGGAGTTGATAATTTGACCGATCAGATACAAAAGCAAACGTAAATCTAAGGGACCTAGGAATATCACCATGGGAGCTGAAGAAAAGCGAAAGACGCACAGGAAAGAATATAAAGTTTTTTTAATATCAAGTAACGGTTTAGTTGCCGAACGATTTACATCCTGGATAAGATTTATAGCTTTATCATAAGTATTCGAAAGCGGTTTGAGAAAAGAAGGGAAAGTAGACATCCATATGACTGAACAATAGGAAACATAAGAATGAATTAAGCTATGAAATAGGATTCTTAGAATTGTCCCTGGAAAGATATGTTTTAGTTTTCTTAGAATACCGAGGTTTCTGCATACCTTCATTTTAATCAAAAAATCAATATGGTGTTTAAAAGATAAATTTTCATCTAGGAGGATACCTAGGAAACGGACATGGCCATCCTTTGGTCTACTAATAAAGCCTTTGGATATATGAATTTCAGATAATTGAGGACAAGCCTGGGATATATGAGAAAAAACTAAAAAACTAGTTTTAGAAACATTTAAGGCAAGAGAGTTAGCATCAAACCAAATTGAAACTCTCTCAAAGAGGTCCACTAACTTTGTACGAACCTCATCCTCTGTTCTCCCAGAAGTAATAAGGGTGGTATCATCGGCAAAAGTAACAAGAGAATCCGAGGTATGCAAACTATAGTTGTGGGTAAGGGAGACTGTTGGATGACATAGACGACAGCAATAAAGAGGATTTTTATTTCTAACTGCAAAAATTAGGTCATTTATATAAATTAAAAACAGTGCCGGCCCTAAAACTGACCCTTGAGGGACCCCCTGGTCAACACTTGATGGTGAGCGAAAAAAAAAAGTGGATCAACAGAAATTATTCTACCATACAAGAAAGACTTGAACCAATCAAACGCACTACCTCTTACGCCAAAATGAGAAAGTTTAAAAATAGAAGAACACTGTGGGTTAAAGAATCAAAGGCTTTACGAACATCCAGAAACAAAGCAGCAGGAATCAAATGGGAATCTATGGCAGAGTGAAGATAATTCAATAAAACTGCACAAGCATGCTCAGTCGAATGATTTGCTCGAAAACCAAATTGAAAATTGTGAAAAAATCTTTAGAAGTAAGAAAATTATTAAGACGAGAATGTGCACACACTTTCTTCGAATAATTCATTTTCACTTCTTTTTTTTAAATATGGTATCGGTGTTTATCCCTCCAATGGGAAAAAATTATTGATTTAATACGCTCAATAAACTAGATAGTCTCAATAACCTACCATGGAGTACCACTGGGAAAGCACCTCGGAAATATCAAACACAATTGCTTATGTTAGGTTAGCTTACGTGTGCGTGCGTAAGCTAACCTAATCTAACCTAACCTAACCTATGGTTTTGCTATTTCCGAGGTGCTTTCCCAGTGGTACTCCATGGTAGGTTATTGAGACTATCTAGTTTATTGCGCGTATTAAATCAATATTTTTTTTAAATAAAAAATACATATTTTTTTTTATAAAAAAGAATTGGAGGGGATAAACACCGATACCATATTTTTTTTTTAAAAAAGAAGTAGTAAAAATGAATTATTCGAAGAAAGTGTGTGCACATGATAAAGTCATTACCACTCTAAGTGAACCTAAATTAACTCAACTTTTTGAATATCTCTCTCACTATGACTCTGTGTCTGAGCAGGTTTGCTACCATCTATAACCAGTCTAACCTAAATTCAAACGTAACGACACAAGAAGTCAAAAATGAATAGAACTTGGATTTTATGACTGTTATCTGATGTATCCGATAAAAAACTTTGAAAACGAAATTATTCTTTCTGGTACTTAGATTTTGTCAATTTAATCCTGATGTATGTGACATGTGATGTTGATAATGCATTTAAGGGGTATTGATAAAGCATTTATTCACTCTGATACTTAGATTTTGTCAATTTTATTCCATGTATTCGAGAAAGGATGTTGATATAGAATTTAATAAAGTCTGATACTTAATTTTGTCTGTTTTATAAAATAAAAGAAAGGGATTTTGTATAGAATTTAATCAGTCTGATACTTATATTTTGTCAATTTTATCCGATATAGCCGACAAATGATGTTGATAATGCATTTAAAGGATGTTGATAAAGCATTTATTCAATCTGAAACTTAGATTTTGTCAATTTTATCCCATGTATCCGAGAAAGGGATGTTGATATAGAATTTAATCATTCTGATACTTAGATTTCTGTCAGTTTCATCCGACATATCCGACAAAGGATGTTGATAATGAATTTATTCATTCTGATATTTAGATTTTGTCAATTTTATCCCATGTATCCGAGAAAGGGATGTTGATATAGAAATTAATAAACTCTGATACTTAGATTCTGTCAATTTTATCCAACATATCCGACAAAGGATGTTGATATAGAATTTAATCAGTCTGATACTTAGATTTTGTCAAATTTTTATCCGATATATCAGACAAATGATGCTGATAATGCATTTAAAGGATGTTGATAAAGCATTTATTCACTCTGATACTTAGATTTTGTTTAACTTTATCCCATGTATCCGAGAAAGGGATGTTAATATGGAATTTATTCACTCTGGTACTTAGATTTGGTCAATTTTATCCGACATATTTGACAATGATGTTGATAAAGCATTTATTCAATCTGATACTTAGATTTTGTCAATTTTATCCGATGCATCTGACAGAGGATGTTAATAAAAAAATTTATTCACTCTGACACTTGGATTTTGTCAATTTTATCCAACATATCCGACAAAGGATGTTGTTAAAGCATTTATTCATTCTGATATTTAGATTTTGTCAATTTTATTCAAAATATCCAACAAAGGATGCTGAAAAAGCATTTATTCACTCTGATATTTAGATTTTGTTAATTGTAATTGTTGTAACTGATAAAAGATATTGATAAAAAATAAATTATTAACTCTGATACTTAGATTTTGTCAATTTTTATCCCATGTACCCGAGAAAGGGATGTTGATGTATAATTTTAATCAATATGATACTTAGATTTTGTCAATTTCATCCGATATATCTGACAAATGATGTTGATAATGCATTTAAAGGATGTTGATAAAGCATTTTATTCACTCTGATACTTAGATTTTTTGTCAATTTTATCCTATATATCCGAGAAAATGATGTTGATATGGAATTTAATCACTCTGATACTTAGATTTTTTATCAGTTTTATCCGTCATATCCGACAAAGGATGTTGATAATGAATTTATTCACTGTGACGCTTAGATTTTGTCAATTTTATCCGATGTAACTGGCAAAGGATGTTGATAAAAAAAAATATTCACTCTAACACTTATATTTTTGTCAATTTTAATCTATGTATCCGAGAAAAGGATGTTGGTATAGAATTTAATCACTCTGATACTTAGATTTTGTCAATTTTATCCGACATATCCGATAAAGGATGTTGTTAAAATATTTATTCATTCTGATATTTAGATTTTTGTCAATTTTTTTATTTGATGTATCTGACAAAGGATGTTGATAAAAAAAATTGTTCACTCTAACTCTTTGATTTTGTCAATTTTTTTTCTATGTATCCGAGAAATGGATGTTGATATAGAAATTAATCACTCTTATGCTTATATTTTGTGAAATTGCTGTATTGCCTGTCCAGGAAGCGACTTCAATCGATAATAAATATTAATAAAGAATTTGTTCAATTTTTTTTTCATAATTTTCCTGAATTAAATTTCTCTATTGTGTATCCAAGAGGTGAATTCAAGAAAGAGTTTGTTACTTACTTACTTACTTACAATTCTTTTTTTTTCATAATGACATATCCAACGACGGATGTTGATAAAGAATTTATTCATTCTGATACCTAGATTTTGTCAATGTTATCCCATGTGTGTGACAATAGATGTATGCAAATTCCTTTTCTTACATCACCGATGTTTTAATAGACATTCAAAACAATTGATATGCTAGCATAATCTAAAAATAATGAACACATAAACAATGTAATGCATAATATATTTTTAATGAAATAATGCTATGTAGAATATTAATACAAAAATATATTATGATACATTATTAATATCATTGATCAAGTTTTGGACATTTTGAATCTGTTCCATAAAATAGTTCACCATGTTCTCTCTTGATATTGTAGCTATTGTCTTCTCTTAGTTCGTAATCAGTAGAATAATCATTATTCCATTTTGAGTCATACACAAACTTTTACTGGCGTGTCATCAACAGGCTCAATATGCTTTTCGTCTTTGGTATTATTTGGTTCATTGACTGTTTGATCAATGGCAGTAACAGTTGCTGGTACTTTTTTTTTCATCGATTCATCTTTATATTCCATAGTGATATTTTCTGCCATTGCCCTTTTTATTTTTCTGACAATTTCACTGTCTATTATCACATTATTTTTACACAGGTAACAGTTTCGGCACGTAGAGAAGACATGGTTTATGATATTAGTAGAAAATTTAGCCTTTCCTTTTTTGATCTTCCGTTGAATGCTAATACCCGAAAGCTGACGATAGGATGTATCAGTAGGTAATGTGTTACCTGCAACAGTAGCAAGGAGTTGTCCTCTATCATCAACGATTATTTTTATGTTGGCATTCTCTTTGAGTGCAATCATCTCTGGAGATCTCAATCTCGCATATCCACCAACATAAGAGTTGAATTTTTTCGGTACTTCAAAGAAATTTAATTCCTTACTGTCATGACAATGCATGCATACATTTCCAATAGTGCTACTACTTGTACTTGTTTCATAGTTTAAATACTTCTCCTTGTCGGAATTCAATGCTACAATAACATTGTCATGTGAACAAACTTTATTAAAATGCTCCATCTTCACTTTTTTAAAGATATGACTTATGTGTTTATCGTTCCACTGCGTAAAAAATATTGATTTAATACATGCAATAGACTAGGTAGCGTCGATAACCGGCCATAGACTACCAGTGGGAAACCCACATTGTGTCTTTGAGCAAGCATAAAGTACAATTGTTAGAGCCGTAAGCATATTTTGTCATTTTAAGGTACGTACAAAAAAAATAAAATAAAAAAAAATAAAGTTGAATAATTTCAAAGTTGAAATAAAAAAAACAGTTTGTTTTTTATGAAAAAATTTTGATTTAGGACCATCAGTCCTCATCATTAGGAGTATGGGTATGCACAAGAATATATTTAAAAATTCAAATCAAAGTGTCATTCTATTTTTTCTGATATGATTTAGAGAAGTAAAAACAAAAGTTGAATGATTTCGAAGTCCAAAATTTTTTTTTTAAATAGTTTGTTTTTTTTATGATAAAAAATATTGAATTAGAACCATCAGTCCTAATCATTAGGAGTATGGGTATGCACAAGAATATATTTTAAAATTTAAATCAAAAGTGTCATTCTATTTTTCTAATAGGATTTAGAGATGTAAAAAAAAAAGTTGAATAATTTCGAAGTCCAAAAAAAATTTAGTTAAAAAATAAATTGTTTTCATGACAAAAATATTGAATTAGAACCATCAGTCCTCATCAATAGGAGTATGGGTATGCACAAGAATATATTTTAAAATTTAAATCAAAAGGGTCATTCTATTTTTCTGATATGATTTGGAGATGTAAAAAAAAAGTTGAATAATCTCGAAGTCCAAAAAAAATTTAGTTAAAAAAAATAGTTTGTTTTTTATGAAAAAAAAATATTACATTAGAATCATCAGTCGTCATCAATAAGGAGTATGGGTATGCACAGGAATATATTTTTAAAATTTAAATCAAAAGTGTCATTCTATTTTTCTGATATGATTTAGAGATGTAAAAAAAGTTGAATAATTTCGAAGTCCAAAAAAATTTAGTTAAAAAAAAAAGTTTGCTTTCATGCAAAAAATATTGAATTAGAACCATCAGTCCTCATCAATAGGAGTATGGGTATGCACAAGAATATTTGTTAAAATTCAAATCAAAAGGGTCATTCTATTTTTCTGATATGATTTAGAGATGTAAAAAAAAGTTGAATAATTTCGAAGTCAAAAAAAAAAATTAGTTAAAAAAAAAATAGTTTGCTTTCATGAAAAATATTGAATTAGAACCATCAGTCCTCATCAATAGGAGTATGGGTATGAACAAGAATATATTTTGTATTACGAAAGTAACACGAAAAAAAATGAAGAATTTATGTGCAGTTTCAAACTAGCTAAGGCTAATTTTGTTAAAGATGGGTCATTTTCTTAAGAAAACACACTAAATTAGAAAAAAATACTAAATGTTCCTTTATTAGCTGTTTAACACCACTAAAGTTGAAGAATTTATGCACAGTTTTAACTAGTTAAGGCTAAATTTGTTAAAGATGAGGCATTTTCTTAAACAAAAATAAATTAAAAAAATACACTATATGTTCCTTTATTACGAAGGTTAAAACGACAAAAATTTAACACAACTAAATTGAAGAATTTATGCACAGTTTTAACTAGCTAAGGCTAAATTTGTTAAAGATGGGCCATTTTCTTAAAAAAAACTCAAAATTAGGAAAAATACCAAATGTTTCTTTAATACCTAAGTAACACGACAAAAAAATCAAAAATTTATGCACAGTTTCAACTAGCTATGGCTATATTTGTTAAAAGATGGGCCATTTTCTTAAGAAAACACTTAAATTAGAAAAAAAATACTAAATTTTTCTTTATTACCTAAGTAACACGACAAAAAATTAAGAATTTATGCAAAGTTTCAACTAGCTATGGCTATATTTGTTAAAGATGGGCCATTTTCTTAAGAAAACACTTAAATTAGAAAAAAATACTAAATGTTCCTTTACTAGCTGTGCAATACAACTAAAATTGAAGAATTTATGCACAGTTTTAACTAGTTAAGGCTAAATTTGTTAAAGATGGGGCATTTTCTTAAACAAAAATAAATTTAAAAAATATACTAAATGTTCCTTTATTACGAAAGTAAGGTTTGTTCTGAATTTCATTATTAAAATTCTTTTCTTGCCATCTACATCTCTCTTAGTATCAACTTTTCAGTATACTATAACGTTAGACTCTATTTTAAACTGACAACACTGTTCAAACGCCACTTGTGTACTATACAGAACACATCGAAGAAGTAAAGCTATCCATTATTAAAATTCTTTTCTTCCCATCTACATCTCTCTTAGTATCAACTTTTTAGTATACTATAAAGTTAAACTCTATTTTAAATTGACAACACTGTTCAAACGTCACTTCTGTATTATACAGAACATATCGAAGAAGTAAAGCTAGGTCAAGTCATAAGACCATTTTATCATCGTTAACCATTTCCATAGATTGATATTGTTCCAAATTTATAATAAATAAGCTATGAGTTAACATGCTCTTCGGGGTTACCTTAACTGCTAATCAGTTTAACCCTTTTTCTCCATCTTCATACGATCCAATCACTAATTAGAATCATTCACGCTCCTATTATTCAAACATTAATTAATATCGTTCATAGAGTCCAATTCGCAAATGCTAAACACTTTTTTTGCAAATAATTTTTTTGGTAAATGATTCAACAGCATATGGCATCAATTCTAGACATGTTGCATTCTTAATCAAACTCGATGAGATGCCTTTAAGCTAGAGGTTATCAAACTCTTTGACAGGTTCTACTCGCTCTCTTTGAAAAGGTTGACAATTTCTAGTTTTTGGTTAAAAAAAAAAAAACAAAAAAAAAACACGTTATGATGAAAGTGTCTCAAAAAAACCAGTCTGCTTGCGTTATACAATCTCAATTATACTTTCAAAACCTGTTTGATCACTTTATAGGTATATAATATAAAAGGATTGGTCAGTTTTTGCAATGTGCACTTCAAACTGCACTGCTTCAGGCGTAGGTTTCCTTGTAGGGTTGATATCAATAGCATCAATACTACTAGTGCAGTCATGAGTGCAAAAAACAAAGGAAAAAACAAGGAAGTTTTTAAAAGATGGGGGTATTAGAATATAATTTGAACAAGCATTGTCGGTTTAATATACATATGCTGATATTTATTCCTTAAAATCTTAATTAATGTTTGTTTTCTTAAAGTTTATAAGTGAAAACATTTAAAAGAATTTTTTCAGTGAAGTACGGGTTATATTCTAGCTTTTAGAAAGCATAGGGTTTAGAACCCTGCTCAAATTAATTTCTGCTCGTTTTGAGTTTGACTTATTTTAATTTCTGTTCGTTTTGGGTTTCATTTATTCTTGATGCTGATTTGTGGTAGCTGTATGCTTGGTAGATTATTTGATTCTATTTTTGTTCATTTTTGGCTTTTACTTTTATAACTTTAGTAAATCAAATAATATTAACATTTTGAATACTAAATATCAGTATATATATATTAAACTGACAATGCACATTCATTTATATTTTTTCAGTAAAGTACAAATTATGTTGTAGCCTTGGAAAGGCATAGGGGTTTTGAGGACTACTCATGTTAATTTCTGCTCGTTTTGAGTTTGACTCGGCTATCTATTGTAAGTTCTGTTCGTTTTGGGTTTCATTTATTTATCAATGCTGATTCGAGGTAGTTTCACGCTTGGTAGATTATTTGATTTGATTTTTTGCTAATTTTTGCGTTTAATGGAGTTCTTTACTTTTCTTTGAAACTTTATTTTGTGGTGGAAAAAGTTGTTTTTTAATTAATCTAATAAAGAGATTTTCAATAAGATCGCTTGCTTTATTATTTTTTTTTGGGGGGGGGGGTCCCTTTTTTCAAAAAATCTGGGAAATTTCTCAGATTTTTGGTACGATAAGATATTTATTTCAAAAAATGACTATCACAAGCCCCGAAGAGCCGAATTCGCATTTCGGGGTCATATAATAAAAAAAGACATAGAAATAGCACAACAACTAAAAAACTGGTTAAACAATGCCAAAAACAACAATATCAGAAAGGTAAAAGCCCATTCATTAGTCTAAAAAACAAAAAGTGTCAAATGTAAGAAAAGTTAAAAAGGCACAAATTAAAACAAAAACCGAAAAAAATTGACATAAAAATAGTGTGTTAAAAAGGTTTAAAAGAGAGTATATAAAATTTTTTTTTTTTTTTTTTAGGGGAGGGATCGGAAGAGCCAAACGGACACCAGCATAAAAAAAAACTAGTGGTTTATTTGATCAGTAATGAAGGGGACAAAGTTTTTTTCATATCTGGAGGTTAAACAACGGATGGGGGACAAGATAGGGATGGGTTCAGAAACAGTACGTGGCAGGCGGTGTCTAGAGGGGAGTGTCTTTTGGGGAAAATGTTTCCGTGCGAGGGTTTATTATTACATTTTATGCAAAACGGAGGCACAGCGTTCCTCTCCTGTGCTATAGAGTTTCCAGCTTGGCCTTTTCTAGAAGGAGTGAATATGGTACCAAAGTTTCTTTAAAAATTATTCTTAGGGCTCTTTTTTGAATAGATTCAATTTTATCTGATTCATCACGGGAGATGCCAGGATGCCAAACTGGACAAGCATATTCAAGATGCGGGCGGACAAAGGAGGTATAAATCCTTAAAGAATGGGATGGGGGGATGTTAAATTTATTCAAGAGCTTAAGGAGAGACATGGACGCATTAGCTCTACGGACAATATCTTTCACGTGGATATCCCACTTTAAATTAGAGGAAATTGTAACCCCAGTAATTTAAAGGAAGACACAGAATATCTGGGGGGATAGGGTCAAGGAGGCGGGAATAGATTTCAAGAAATTTATCGTCATTATATTTGACTTAGTGGAATTTACTTTCATATTTAGGTTCTTAGCTTTATCCGAAATGTGGGACGATGTTGGCGCAATGTATTATTTCTTTTTGGTTTAGATCAGGGCACTTGGTATCGAAGGAGATGTCGTAGAAACTTTGAAAAGGGCTCATTCGATTGAAATTGGAATGGCTAGTGACGTTTTAAATAGTCGAAAGTGATAGGAAGGCAACTAACACACTTTCCACACCAACCATTTTCCCAAACACATCCAATCAAAAATTTGAGATAGCCATTTTGTTCAACGCAGTTGAACAAAAATTCGTATAAATATTTTCACTTTTCTAACTTTAAGACATCAAAATTCAATTAAGATTCTAAGGAATAATTATCAGCATATGTATATTAAACTGACAATGCAAATTTTTTTCAGTAAATTCATTTGAATTTTTTTGCAGTAAAGTACAAATTATATTGTGGCTTTTAGAAAGCTTGGGGCTTAGAACCCTACTCATATTAATTTCTGTTCTTTTGAGTTTGACTCTTATTTATTTTAGTTTCTGTTTGTTTTGGGTTTCATTTATTTATTGATACTGATTTGTGGCAGTTGTATTCTTGGTGGATTTTTTTATTCTTTTTTTGTTTGTTGTTTTGGTTTAATGGTGTTCTCTAATTTTTGTTAAAACTTATTTTGTTAAAAAAGTTTTTTTAATTAATCAGCATAAAAAATCCAATACTGCTGGTGCAGCAATTTTCATGAGAATTTTATTTTAGTTTTAGTGAATTCATTTCATTTTTCAAGTCACTTTTTACCTCCAGTTTTTTTTTCATCATAAACTATTTGATAAGATTCTCTTGTGACAGATTTTGTTTGAACCTGTTCATTTTATTTAGTTGAATGGGAAAATGAAAAGAAAGAGGGTCAATTTGGCAGTTGGTTAGTAAGTTTAAGTTTTGTTTTTCTTTCGCTATTCGATTTTTTTTTTTTTTTTTTAATGTCCGAATATATATGGGATTTAAGTTCGAGGGGAGAATTGTCCTGTTATGAAAGAGATACATTTGACGTGGCCGTTATAAAATCATGGTAAGTAATTACTCTTACGTCTTAGACCTAACTTATTTCTCTATAAAATAAAAATATATACTATACTTAGTACTTATACTTATACTAATTAAAAATTTTATGCTTATACTATACTATTACTCCGACTAAGGTTGCAAAGTTCATTCTTCCTGTCATCATTTCTGCCCTCAGGAGACTTATCAATCTTTCCTTTGAAAATGGTGTTTTCCCAAGTACTTTAAAGCGTGCTCGCGTTATTATTCTTTTTAAAGGTGGAATAAGGAATGATCCTGCAAATTATTGTCCCATATCCCTTTTATCAGTGTTTATTAAAATATTTGAAAAAGCTAAACTTTCTCGACTTCTTAATTTTCTTAATTTCAAACACTTTTTCATGATTTTCAGTTTGGTTTTAGGGCGAAGCACTCAACTGAGCATGCATGCGCAACTCTTTTGAATTATTTACATTCAGTTCTTGACTCTGATCTGATACTTGCTGCTCTTTTTCTCGATGTGCGAAAAGCATTCGACTCATTAACACACAAGGTCCTTCTTTGGAAACTGTCCCATATTGGTATAAGAGGGGATGCTTATTCTCGGTTTCTATCATATTTATCTGGTCGAGTCATCTCGGTTGATCCGCACTTTTCTAACCCTTCGGAATAGAGTTTGGTGTTCCACAAGGATCTGTTATTGGGCCGATACTCTTTTTATCTACGTCAATGACCTTATTAATGCGGTTCAAAATTTAAACCCTACCATTTGCTGTCGTCTATGTCAACCAGCATCCGTCATTAATTGTGACAGGAGTTTGTCCTTACCGGATGCACTTATTGCTTTTGCTGATGACAGAACTCTTGGCACAGCTGGTAGAACTGGGTCTGATCATCTTTCAAAATAAATGCCCGTAGACCTAGGGATCGTTACGTTCGATTCCTAGGCGTCTTGCTTGACGAAAATCTTTCCTTCAAGCATCATATTGACCTGATTAAAATGAAAGTCTCCAGGAGTCTTGGAATCCTTAGAAAGCTCAAATATATATTTCCATGGTCAATTCTTAGAATCTTGTTCTACAGCCTAGTTCAGTCTTATGTTTCATATTGTTCTGTTATTTGGATGTCAACTTTTCCTCGTCTCTGATGCCACTTTCAAAACTTTATGATAAAGCAAGGACTCTTATTAAGGAAACTAACCGATCTTCACTTAAACCCTTGCTTGATTTGAAATCTCTCTATTTTCTTGCTTGTTCTTCCTTCATCTTTTTACAGTTGCACGGCCATCTTCCTGCTGCTCTATGTAATAATATATCTTTTGTTTTTCTGATCAATGGACTTATCATCTCCGCAGTTCCTACCTGCATTTACAGGTTCTTCATACTCCATCAGTGAGGTCTGACTTCAATCCTCTGACAACTTGCAAAAGGATTTGGAACACGCTCCCTGTGTCTGCACGAAGCTGCCACTCGTTTGGTATGTTCAAAAATTATATTAGAGATTTTCTAGCTAGTAGATAAGTTTTTTTCCGGTTTCCCTTGGAGTTGATGTCTCTGGATTGAGTTGGATATATATTTGAGTTGGTGAATTCATGTGTTATCCCCTGCCTAGCTTGTCATTCTGGGAATTATTAAGGTAGAACGACTGGATTTTTTTTTTTTTTTGTTTATATATTTTTTTGTGTTGGTATTTTGTTTACGTATTTTTTGTGTTGGTATTTTGTTTGCATATTTTTTTGTGTTGGTATTTTTTTCCTCCCCTGTTCTTTCCCGACCATGGAGCCTAATGGGGGAGATTTTGTTGATGTAGTTTTTTGTTATGATTTTTATTGTTAAATAAAGAACTCACTCACTCACTATACGATGACGGATGATACAATGCATTGGACTGACAAATGAGCGCCCATAAGAGGGGGGGGGGCAAGGGGGCACCAACCCCCCCCCCCCCCTGGCTGAATGACGGTGTCATATATTTGTATTAATTTAAAATACTTTCCACAGAATAAGTTTTCAAAAAAAAGTAAAGAGCTCTATTAAGCCAAAAAAAATGGGCAGAAATAAAGTCAAATAATCTTCCAAGAGTAAAACTACCACAAATTACTATCAACAATTAAATGAAACTCAAAACGAAAAGAACTTATAATAAATAGTCGAGTCAAACTCAAAACGAGCAAAAAATTAACATTACTAGGGCTGACAACCCCCATGCCTTCTCAAGACCAGAACATAACTCAGGCTTTACTGAAAAAATCAAAAAATGACCGTGGATTGTCAATTTAAATTACGTATACTCATCTTCAACTCCGCTATTTATTCTAATTTCTGTTCATTTTGAGTTTCATTTATTTATCGATAGGGATTTGCGGTAGTTTTACGCTTGGATATACGACTTGACTTCAATTCTGTCCATTTTTGGCTTAATGGAGCTCTTTATTTTTCTTTGAAAAGCTTGTTTTGTGGAAAAAAATTTTTTTAGATGAATTGTTGTTCGTTTTTTATTGACAGTCATTTTTCATGAAAAAAAAACGTTTATATCTTTTTTCTTTTTTTTTAAGCATCCATAATTAGGCATAGTAGTGGGGGTTTGACATTCCCAATACACCTAAAGTCATAGTTTCTGGACCGTTCTACTATGCTGAACAAAATAGTTGTCTCCAAATCTTGACTAGATGTGTTTGGGAAATAAATCGGCTTGAGAGACGGGCTGATTTCCTTCCAATCTCTTTTTACTCTTAGAAAGGACCCTAGAACTTTTAATTTTGAATCGAATTAGCTTCTTTAAATGTTTCAATGATATTTCTAGCTATTATAGAGTGTTGCTGTCTATGATATTGCTTTATGCCTTTTTGAAAACCTGCATCTATACAGTGTTTCCTTTAATTGGAACGCCCCCTAAACACTTCCTAGAAGTTTCACCTTAATACTCTAAGCGTCATTAGTTACAGTAACTGTAGTTGTAGTACTAAAAGTATATACATAGTGCATTCTGGCTAGTTCAAAATCCCCCATAACTTACTCTTAAAGATCTAACTTAATAATATAAATTGTTCTTGAGATATTGCTTTGTCACCATTTTGAAAGTTCACATGCTCATAGTTTGTTTTGATTTAGACCAACGTTCTACCTAAATATTTCTTATATTTGATTACTGAAGACATTGCTATATTCTCTTTGGACTATTGGCTACAAAATGGCTATCTCACAATTTCGATCAAATGTGTTTGGGGAGGAAAAAGAGGATATCAGGAAAGAGGGAGGGGCTATTTTCTCTCCATCACGCTTGATTCTTAAAATGGAACTAGAAGTATACATCCCAATCAAATGATCCTCCTCTAAAATTCACAAGACCCCCTCTTCATAAAAACCTTACATCCCCCCGGAGCATAACTTAAACCCTTATCCCCACACTTTGGGGGGCTGTGTCAACCCTAAAGGCCGTGTTATGAGATCTTTGGACTATTTTTGAAAAAAAAAAAAAATGGCTATCTTAAAATTTCTATCGGATGCATTGGGGGAAAATATGACGTGGGGGGGGTATAGCTGCCCTCCGATAAATTTAACTCTTAAAAATGGCTCTTCAACTTCTGATCTCCGATCCAATGAGCCCCCTCCGAAGTTTAAATTACCACCGTTTCTATTAAAAACCTTAAATGCCCTCGGGGCATACCTTACAACCTTTGCCCTGAGGACTGTGAGGGGGCTCTCATCCTCAAAGACATAATTTCTGGACTTTTAAACTACGTCAAATTAAACAACTATCTCGAAATTTTGACTGGAAGTGTTTGCCAAAATGATGGGTGCGGGAGGGGTGGTTCCCTTCAATCACTTTTGACTATTAAAGAAGGCACTAGCCCTTTCAATTACCAACCGACTGAGCCCTTTTCAAAGTTTTTCTACGACAACAAATGGCCATCTTAAAATTTTTATCAGATACGTTTCTAGAAAATACGACGTGTGTGGGGGGGGGGACTATTTGCCTTCTGATCACTTTGACTCTTATAAAGAGCACTATAGCTTCAGATTACCAATCCAATGAGCCCTCTTTGAAGTTTATACGACCACCATTTCTATAAAAACCTTATATGCCCCCAGGGCGTAACTTACAACTCTTGACCTAAGACCTATATAGGGGGGGGGGGGGTGTTATCTTCAAAGACATAATTTGTGGACCTTTCAACTACACTGAACAAAATGGCTATCTCAAAAATTGTGATTGAATGTGTTTTGGGAAATGATTGATGTAGGGGGGGGGGGAGGCTGCATGACCTCCAATCACTTTTGACTGTTAAAAAGGCCACTAGAGCTTATGATTACCAATCAAATGAGCCCCCTGGGAGGTTTATACGACAACCCTTTCTTTAAAAAACCATATATTCCCCCAGGGCAGTACTTACAACCCTTGCTCTGAGGGTTTTTTTTTTTTGGGGGGGGGGGGGTGTCATTCTCAAAGTCATAATTTCTGGACCTTAAAACTACACTGAACAAAATGGCTATCTCAAAATTTTGATTGGGTGTGTTTGGGAAAGTGATTCACGTTGGGGAGAGGGAGCTGGTTGCCCGCCATGAGCTCTTTTGAAGTTCCTATGACATTTCTTTCTATAAGAAGTGCCCTGGTCTAAAAAGAACAATATATTGTGCCCACATCGATCTTTACTTAGGCAGCGCTATAGCGCTGCCTATGATATTTTGTCTCGAGATTTCAATTATACAGCACTGGAAGTGCCGATTAGACTAGGTAAGCTCCCCCCCTTAAAATTCAGTCTATGGGTGCCCATGGACTGACACAGAGTGTATTGGACTTGTATAATTTGGGCTATATATTTTCACATTACGGTTATAGTTGGGTAGGTTAGAGGCGATGTCTAAATGCTTTACTCTCACCCCCTCACCCTAATGTGCAAATATATAGGCTAAATTCTATTATAATATAAACTAATGGTTATATGAAGGGTATGTCATTAGAATTAACCTAACTTTACTTCTTGAGTGTCTACGGTATTGTTCTGTTAGCTGGAAGCCACGCGATATATTGTATAGTTAAGATGCTAAACAAACTAGTCAAACAGGTACTTTCAACTGAGAAATTATATGCCGAGATTGCAAATAGTGGTCTCTCACTGCGTTTACAATATTTAAACTTTAGGTTTTTGGGGTTTAGGGGGAAAAAGTTACCGAGGTTAGGTTAGGTTACGTATTTAATATATGTTAAGCTTTACCCCCCCCCCCACCCTCCTAGTGTGCAAATATATAGCCTAAATTTGTTTCTAAATATTATGTTTTCATCATATTTTGTTTTATTTAATTAGTACTAACCAAATTTCGCTTCTCGCGTGGCATCCAGCTGCTAGAACAGTACCGTGTTTACTGGCCAAAACACAAGTACCTTTTTCTAGAAGAAAGTTATTTGTGGAGGAGGGGGATATCCTGAAAGGGAGTAATACGCTGGGTAAATTTAACAGTAAGTTCCCACTCTCCCCCTGTACTTACACCCAAAAAAAACTTAAATGTCTGGGTGGTTCTTTTTCAAATCATCACATGAAACTTGTCTTTATTAGGTACTGTTCTATTAGCTGGGACCCACGCATGATAGATGATAAAAGAAACTAGTCAAACAGGTTTCTTTCAACGGACAATTCCTATGCTGAGGATTGCAAACAGTGATTTATCACTGCGTTTAATATGTTTTAAACTTTTGTTTTTTGGGGTTTTTTAGGGGCAAAAAAAAAGGCATCTAGGTTAGGTTAGGTTACGTATTTACTATATGCTAAACTAATATATTTTATCCTGTTTTATTTCATTAGCATTAACCAAACTTCACTTCTTGCGTGGGTCCAAGCAAATAGAACAGTACCCTTTTTTATATTTAACCCCGAAATTTCTTTATTCATCATCCCCCCCAAAAAAAAATAAATTATGGGTATGTTCATGGAGTATGAATTCTCAGAGCTTACATACGTCATGTTAGTGGTATATTATTCATTATAAAGAACCAAGACTTATCAAACAGTTCGTGGTAACGAACTGTAAGTAAGGAGCGACCCGGCTCAATAGTAACCAAAACTCCAAAATACAGAATTTTGATGCCAATAGATATGTCAAAGAAATCATGTTTTTTATGCTGATTTCAAATATATAAGTTTCATCAAGTTTAGTCTTACCCATCAAAAGTTACGCGCCTAAAGAAAATTTGCCTTATTTTCAAAAAAGGAGGAAACACCCCCCCTAAAAGTCATAGAACTTTAATGAAAATCACAACCATCAGATTTCAGAAAAAGACTCACGGATATGCGCTTATTACACTAACGTTTGTTTTATTTTTCCCATTCAGCGTATTAAGAACCCCACAGGATTTTTCACATACGAAGTCACACAAACATTAAAAGTTGTAGAAATGAAAAATTTCAGAAGCTCCTATCCCTATTGTAGAAGCAAAAAACGCAAAAATTTTGTATTTTTTGTCAGAAGAAAGATCACGGATGCGTGTTTATTTGTTTGTTTGTTCGTTTGTTTTATTTTCCCAGGGGTGATTGTATCGATCAAGTAGTCTTAGAATATCGTAAGAGGGCTTACTTGAACGGAAATTAAAAGTTCTAGTGCCCTTTTTTAAGTGACCAAAAAATTGGAGGGCAACTTGGCCCCCTTCTACGCTCATTTTTTTCCCGAAGTCACCCAATTAAAATTTTGAGATAGCCATTTTGTTCAGCACAGTCAAAAATCTAATAAATATGTCTTTTAGGATGACATAATCCCCACAGATCCCGGGGGAAGGGCTGGAATTAATGAACTTTGCCCATTGTTTACATATAGTATTGGTTATTGGGAAGTATACAGACATTTTCAGAAAGGATTTTTTCTGGTGGGGGGGGGGGCTGAAGGAGGGGGTTATTCGGGAGAATCTTTCCGTGGAGGATGTTTTCTTGGGGTAAGGGACATTTCTATGAAGGGGGCGCCGGATTTCTCAGCATTATTTAAAAAACGATCAGAAATTAAATTTTTAAAAAACAAGTTTTTTCAACTGAAAGTAATAATCAACATTAGAACTTAAAACGAACAGAAATTATTACGTGTATGAGGGGGTTCGCCCCCAAGTCAATACTTCACTCTTTACGCTACAGTTTTTTTTTTTTTAGTGCTTTCAAAAGAGCTATATATTCTAATTAAACGGCCTTTGTGATTCAGGGGTTTGTGATTTAAACAAAGTTTTAACTTTAGCGTAAAGAGCGTGGTATTGACTAAGGGGAGAACCCCATCATATACGTAATAACATATACGTAATAAAAAAAAAACAAGCGATACGGCTCAATAGTAATCGAAACATTAAAAAACGGAATTTTGAAGTCAATAAATGTATCAAAAGAATGGGCTTATAATGCTGATTCTAAATATATAAATTCTATTAAGTTTAGTATTACTCATCAAAGGCTACGAGCCCTGAGAAAATTTACCTGATTTTTGAAGAGGGGGAAACATCCTCTACAAGTGAAAGAATTTTAATGAAAATCACACCGTCAGATTCAGCGTATCAGAAAACCCTGTTACATAGGTTTCAAGCTCACATCTGCAAAAATGTGCAACTTTGTATTTTTTGCCAGAAGAAAGATCACGGATGCGTGCTTTTTTTTTTTTTCAGGGGTAATCGTACCGACCCAGTGGTCCAAGAACATCAAGAGAGAGCTCATTCGAACGGTCATTAAAGTTATAGTGCCCTTTTCAGTGACCAAAAATGCTGGAAGGTAACTTGGCTCCCTCCCACGTCCCCTTTTTTCCCAATTTCGTCTGATCAAAATTTTAAGATAGCCATTCTGTTCAGCATGGTTAAAAAACCCCAAAAATATATCTTTGAAGGTAACAAATTTTCCCTAGAGCCCTTATGGAAAGGTCTTAAAGTTTTAAAATTTCCCAATTGTATGCGTATAGTATTTGTTATTGTGAACTATGCATGCATTTTTTTGGGAGGGGGGGGTGAATTTTTCTGCTGGGTTTTTTTCCACAAGGAAGATTTTTTCACGGGGAGGTAAGTTTCCAGGGAGGAAACTTTTCACGGGAAATTTTACACTGGGGGAATTTGCCAGAATTCCAATACGAAATTCTTTTTATGTGTCATGCTTTCATTTTGCCGACTCACTTTTACGCGTGGACATGTTACAGGTAATTGTGTGGGGGTAAAATATCACCAAGATTGAATTATCTAGAGAATATTTCTGTAGGGAGGAGGGATCTTTCTGTGGAGGTGGAGCCAGATTTCCTGGCATTATTTAAAAAACGATCAGAAATTAAATGAAAAAAAAAACAAATTTCTTCAACTGAAAGTAAGAAACATTATTAAAACTTAAAACAAACAGAAATTAGTATTTATATGTGAGGGTTACCCCTCCTCAACACCTTACTCTTTACACTGAAGGTTGAATTTTTGTCCCAATTCTTTATGAACGACGCCTGAAACACAAGGGTTGTTTAGTTAGAACAATTGCAATTTTTTTTTTTAAATATTATAAACTGTAGCATGAAGAGCAAGGTGTTGAAGATGGGCTTACCCACCTCTCATGCAGGAAAAGATAAAAATTAATGTGTTTCAAACAGTTCGTGGTAACGAATTGTTAGTAAGGTGTGACGCGAATCAATAATTTTGATAACAATAGATATATCAAGAGAATTGAATTGATTAAAACATGTAAAGTCCATGAACCTAGCCTGCACCCCCCCCCCCAAGTAAATAAATGTTGTAGTTTAGCTTCTGCATTAAATGCATTTATATTTTTATTTTTTTCGTGACGAAAGCCGAGAATGTCATTTTCTACAACAACAACAGCAATCTTACAGCTAGCCTAAAGCAAAACAAATTAGCCTATCAAACAAATTTGCTGCATACTAACTTAGCCTGGCAAAACAAATTTGTTACAAACAAAAACAAATTAGGATTGTTTTGTTAATTACTCATTTAGTGCTTTGGAACATTGTCCTGCTGGATTTGCTGAATTTAATTTGTGTTTATTTAACTTTTCTTTGTGCATAACCTTAGTTGTACACAACATCAGTGTTTTGTAGCCTAGTGAGTTAGTGAATGTTTGCTTTACTATTTGTTGCTTCACTAAGCTCAATCAAACAGTTCGTGGTAACGAACTGTAAGCAAGGAGCGACCCGGCTCAATAGTAACCAAAACTCTAAAAAACCCGTAATTTTGATACCAATAGATACATCAATAGAATCGGATTTTTATGCTGATTTCAAATATACAAGTTTCATTAAGTTTAGTTTTACCTATCAAAAGTTACGCGAGACAAAAGCTTTCCCGGAGAAAATTTGCCTCATTTTCGAAAAAAAAGGCATAACAGCCCCTAAAAATCATAGAACTTTAATGTAAATCCCACCATCAGATTCAGCGTATTAGAAACCCTTGTATAGAAGTTTCAAGCTCCTATCTGCAAAAATGTGGAGTTTTGTATTTTTTGCCAGAAGAAAGATCACGGATGCGTGTTTGTTTGTTTTTTGTTTTGTTTTTTATTTTATTTTCCCAGGGGTGATCGTATCGATCGAGTAGTCCTAGAATATCGTGAGAGGGCTCATCTGAACGGAATTAAAAGTTCTAGTGCCCTTTTAAAGCAACCAAATAAATTGGAGGGCAACTTGGCCCCCTCCCATGCTCATTTTTTCCCAAAGTCGCCCAATCAAAATTTTAGGATAGCCATTTTGTTCAGCATAGTCGAAAATATGATAAATACGTCTTTAAGGATGACTTAATCCCCCACAGTTCCCGGGGGAAGGGCTGCAAATTATGAACTTTGCCCACTGTTTACTTATACTATTGGTAAATGGGAAGTATACAGACGTTTCAGAAGGGATTTTTATCTGGTGGGGGGGGGGGGGCTGGGGAGGATCTTTCCTAGGAGGATGTTTCCGTGGGGGAAGGGACAGTTTTATGAAGGGGGCGCCGGATTTCCCAGCATTATTTAAAAAACGATCAGAAATTAAATAAAAAAAAAGTTTTTTTTCAACTGAAAGTAAGGAGCAACATTAAAACTTAAAATAAACAGAAACTTTTACGTATATATGAAGGGGTTTGCCCCTTAGTCAATACCTCGCCCTTTACGCTAAATTTTTTAATTAGTGCTTTCAAAAGAGCTATCTATTCTAATTAACCGGCCTTTGTGATTCAGGGTTTTGTCATTCGAACAAAATTTGAACTTTAGCGTAAGGAGCAATGTATTGAATAGGGGTAAACTCCCTAATATACGTAAAAAAAACATAAAAATATAGAAGTTCGTTACGTAAGTTAATTCATAAGTTACGTCACAACAAAATTTCGATAAAGCCATTTAGCCAAAAACAATAAAATTAATATGCAAATTTCATTCTAATTATTCATGTGCGGTGAGCCAAAACTAAAGCTGCATTAATTCAAAAACGTTCAGAAATTAAATAAAAAAACAAGTTTTTTTTAACTGAAAGTAAGGAGCGACATTAAAACTTCAAACGAACTTAAAGCAACAGCCAATGCCGGTAATTACCTATCTGACGCTGTATAAACAAGGCTTTCTCACTCCAGGAACTATATTTAAACTTTAGTTTTTTGGGGTTTAGGGTGAAAAGGGTCCCTAGGTTAGGTTAGGTTCCGTATTTAGTAAATGCTATAGACGCACGTAGCCTCTTCTCTACGCGGGGGGGCAGCTGATTCTGTGATGAAGGGCTGAAGTTATATTGGCTTTTCACAAAACCTTACATTGCCAGCAAGTTCTATCATACCTATGAAATCTTTATTAATCGTTTTATTAATCACAAGTAATCACCAAAAATCATAAATCATCAATAAGCTTCAGCATTAATTAATCTTCTTGGATTAGAGCTAAATCTTTCTAAGACATTATGGATAATTGCTTCTTGTTTGAATTTTATTCTGTCGTTCCAGCTGGGTTTTTTTTCCAGCTTTTTCAACCATCTAACTTTTATCAACTGCTTTTTTAAACCATCTACCTTTTTTTTCAACTGCTTTTTCTACCATATCTAGTGTAAATTTGAAGTTCTAGGGGGGGGGGGGGGCGCCCTCCTTTCCGTACGCCCATGAACAGCACACAACAGTACATTTGTGTCTTTTATCAGCAATTAGATATAAACAAAAAACCTTTACTTTGTCAGTTAATTTAAATCAGTATCTCAAATTCAGTTCTATCTCAAAATTACCACGAGCTGTTAAAGTTTTGTAAACATTGTGACGTCTGAGAAGACGTCTGAAAAAATCTCTCAGTCTGAAAATTCTGTCAAGGAAAAGGAGCTATCTGTCACAGATAAATTAAGATTAGATAATCTAGCTTTAATTGTAATGATACATGCATAATATATATATATATATATATATATATATATATATATAATATATATAATATATATATATATATATATATATATATATATATATATATATATATATATATATATATATATATATATATATATATATATATATATAATATATATACTACTGATGATATTAAGGCTCACCTTATGAAAATTGCCGCTGAGTGGGGGATCAAGAAAAGGTTGTTGCCGTAGTAGCTGATAATGGAGCCAATGTAGTTTTGGGCCATAAAGGATGCTGCATCCCAAGTAGGTACAGGATGGACATATGTTTCGAGCTTCACACATACTCTAAATTTGATGTGGGGGGGTGCTATTAATGATGCTGCTGAATTGTTGCCTCTCGTCCAAAAGGCTAGAAATATTGTCAGCTTTTACAGACGTAATGTTGTAGCTACCGACAAGTTGCGCCAGGTTCAAATCTCCATTGACAATTTTTGCACAAAAAAAATAAAACCTGATGTGACCACTAAATGGAATTCGCTTCTCGCTATGTTGCGTAGTATACAAGACTTGAAAGTCGGTAACAAGCTCGTTTGCACTTCTCGGTAAAGGGGACCTCATACTCACTAATAGTGAGTGGGGTGTTATTTCAAATGTGATTCCGGTGCTTACACCCTTTGAAGAGGCAACTATTGAGCTCTCTTCTAAAAGCTATCCCCATCTCAAAAGTTCTGCCTTAGTCGAGGAATTTTCAGACACCACCTTGTTCAGGTGGTGTTGTCTAGAAATTTTAGAGTTGTCTAAAAAAGATACAATTACCAACAATCTCTTTGTGTAGAGACTTAACTTTCTTTAATACAGATAACAGAGATGATGTGGATTTTTTGTGATGTGGGTAGAGGATGCAGCATACACGAATTTATGATACATGAAACTGGGATTGCTAACCACATTGCCCCTGATTGGCAAAGTTTTTGTCATAAATTGTGTTTAGGCTTTGTAGGGTGGTACAGTGAAAAATTGGGTTGCCCAGGGATGATTGTAGAAATTGACAAAGCCAAAATTGGAGAAAATATAACAGAGGACATTTCATTGAAGGGCAGTGGGTGTTAGGGGACATAGAGAGGGGAACTCAGGAAGGTTTTGCTGTATAAAATGCATTGTAGGTTATGAGCCTTGGTCAAGTCACACCCGTCCCAATTGCCACATATCTTGACCCGCGTTTCAAGAAAATGTATATTTCACCTGACGATCTTCTACAAATTGAGAACAAAATTGCAAACAAGATAGATTTGGCCTTTCTGACTGCTGAATCTCGATCAGACGATACAAGTACCACCACAGTCTCTACGATGCAGTCATATCAGAATCAAGCCAGTTTTGTGGGGTTCACGCGATGAAGTCCTTATAGTCAATGCAGGACATGCTTCGACGCCTGCCGAATATATCATGGCTCTGCAAACTTTCAATAGGGAACCAACAGTTTCAAGAGAAACTCGTCCCCTCAAATGGTGGAAGTTTCGTGCTATGGGGTCCCAAAAACATCTGTACGAAGTTGCAATGAAATTCATGTCTGTGCTCGCTACCAGTGTCCCTTCTGAAACAGTGTTACCAAGGCTGGTTAGATAATCACTGAACGGCGGAACCGACATGCTCATGTTTTGCCATCAGTTTGTTTTTCTCTTCCTGAGCCCGAATAATTCCAAATCTGAGTTTTTATTATATTCATTTATGTAATCGAAGTTTATTATTATTGTTTGATTTTATATTATTTGGATTTTGAAAAAAAAAGTTATACAAAATACCCTTTATTTACCATTTGGGTTACTGAACTTCGTCAAATCCATGAGATAGCAAAAAACTGATCCGAAATATCGATTTCGATATCAAATAACGAAAGTAAAAAAAATCAATATATCGATTAATCAAATTGTCGCCCAACATTAGTACTGGAATATCAAAAATGGATTAGTTAATTGCTATGTACATCAGACTAGACAGACCGGTTTTTAATATACCTGAGTATACGTCACACGGTAGCCAAAATGTTTATATATTTCAGAGATAAACAACGAGTTGTACAATCAACAAGGGTAAAAGCTGAAATTTCTTTAGGTAACCACATATTTATGCTTTAGACAGTAATATAGAATCAAACGTTTAGCAAAAATGTGCAGTAATGTGCAAAATCTCCATTATATAGAAGGAAGGAGGGGATTTAGGGACCGGGGGTGTAATTTTTTCTATGGAGCTGGGGGGGGGGGGGCAACTGCCCCTCCCAGACCTCAGTTTGCCCTCTCTCCTCATCCTCTGTTCGCCCCCCCCGCCCCAACAGAAAATTAGTTTCTCCCAAAATCTTGTCAAAACTAAGATAAACCTACATAATTCAAGCATCAACACAAACAGATCATTTTTTTAGTACATATTTACCTTTATTAAGTGAAGTCACTAAGGGGGGGGCAGTTACCTCCTCTCTGCCTTCCAAATATTAAAAAAAAAAAACTATAATTTCTTAAGTAGCTTTAAAACTGCTTTGCTTGTAGAATTTAAAATGTTTCATTTTAAACGAATTCTCTTGTTTTAAAACTTTCAAAGATGGAAATAGATACACCCTTTACATCTGCAAATAGGACAGAAATGGAATCATTGAAGAATGAGAAGGTAGATATACAGTGAATACAATTTTGTGAATGAAAAAGAAATCATTGAAAAAGAAAATAAGACTTAGTGCTTTTCATAGTGATACTCGTAATATAACTAGATAGGTCAAATCAGTTGTAGTTTGGTTATGGAATTTGGTAGAGGGATATTTACTCCGGGATCCTTTAATTATTTAATTTTTATTTCCAGTATTCAATTGAAACTCTGATTCTCTTATTTGTCATTAAAATGCCTAATAAGCGCTGATAACGTCCTATTCCATATGTTTTGGATTCACATGCTAACCAACAAATGTAGGACTGCCTATATGTACAATACTTTGCTGAATTCTTGCTATTTTCATTTTTCTAAATATTTCTTTTAACCAGCTCCAAAAAAGAAATGACATAAATGTGCTAAGAATTATGACTGAAATTAGTTGTATTTTACACAACACCAGCGCTACTTGTGGGACATTTCTCAGAATTTAGAAATTTTGTGTGCACGTATAAGCGGTACCAACCCATTCTCTGTTTCTATTCTTATCAGTTTATCATACAGCACTATGAGAACAAGGTTTGCTTGTGAAGGGAATTATAGACACAAAAACGATTTTCAGTGTGCCCCCCCCCCCTCTGGAAATGAATACCCCCCCTAATCTTCTAATTTGCAAAAGAAAAGCTTTTGCATAATTTTTTAGAGAATTTCTTTGTTTTTAAACAAAGGCACAAAGGGGAAGATAATTTCCAAACTCAAGAAATTAATTTTCCCTTCAAATTGGCATCCCAGGAAATTTTAAATTAATTTAAGGTTTCTGCCACAGTCATGCCATGAATCAGATTTTCTTGGTATTCATTGTCGAACAATGCCCAATGGATAAATAATAATTATAACCTTAGCTTTTTCAAATATTTTGAAATTTGAAATATGGTCGCTATTTAAATGTGGGGAATATGTCACTATATAATGTTACACAATCTGGGTAATACTTTAACTTATCGTGTATCTTTACATGGGCAGCGCTATTGCGCTGCCTGTGATTTTTGTTTGGCTTTATATGACCTGCTGATATAACACTATTTATTAATATAAATTGGGGAACCTACAACCAAATAAATTTAATATGAAATCATAAATAATATCTCATTAAATCACGTATATTAAAAGTTTAGTACAACAAATTAAATCTTAGAGAGTCAAAATCCATTCAAAATTACGAGCAAATGAATAGCGCGATACTCTAGGCTATTAAAATAGAGTTTGGTTAAAAATTAATGAGATTGAGCATCCTTTGGTGAGCGAGGGGGTTGAGGGAAGTGGAGGGGATATGTACTGCAGCATTATTCGTGAACCTAGATGAAAAAAGCCAAGTGTATACGACATTTACCTTTGCCCACCCAAAAACCAAGCACCAGCACTTATATTTATGACTGTTTAATGTGTAATGTTTATTATTTATGATGTATTGTGTAAGGTTTTTAAATTCACCAAGTAATGTGTTTGTTAAATAGTTACTGTTCTTCACTACTGCTTAAATAGCATCTACTTAATAGCAAATATATTATTGATTAAAATAATTGATCCCTTTACCAGGACTCCTTGCGCTTTAAAATTTACTGTATTTTGCTTCATTTTGCATGCAATTTAATTGCTCTTTGTGTTTGATAGTTTTTTCCTAAAAGTATATAAAAATAAACTTATCCCTACGAAAAAAATTCCTGAAATATATTCCCGGTCACCCAACCACCACTGATATTTGGCGTTTGCCCCCCCCCTCTCCCCCCCTGGAAAATGTTCTGCCATCTCCCTTGCTATAGATACAGGTAGCAGACCAAGCCCATGGTAAGTAGTTACTCGTACTTCTTAGACCTAACTTGTTTCTCTGTAAAATAAAAATATATACTATACGATATCCTACATTATATATCCTATCTATGTCTCAGAATATAAGTAGACATTCCCAAACTCATTTTTTTTCTTCATTTGTTTGTTTGCTTTGTTTTTGCTTTAGTAACTCAATTTTACATATGTGGGGATTTTTTTTTTTTGGGGGGGGGGGGGTTAACTGAAGGAAAGTTGTTCCCCAGGGAATTTTTTGAGGTGCTTGTGTATTATTCAGTAAACACTTGAGAATTACGCTCAGGATATATCTCAGAAAACCGGTTTCGTAGCTACAAAGACAAGTGACGGATGATAGAATGCATTGGACTGACACATGGGTGCCCATAAGGGAGGGGGGCAAGGGAGCGCTAGCCCCCTCCCCCCTGGCTGAATGACGGTATTATATATTTGTATTAATTTAAAAAACTTTACACAGAATAAGTTTTCAAAGAAAAGTAAAGAGCTCTATTAAGCCAAAAATGGGCAGAAATAGAGTTAAATAATCTTCCAAGAGTAAAACTACCACACATCACTATCAACAATTAAATTAAACTTAAAACGAACCGAAATTATAGTAAATTGCCGAGTCAAACTCAAAACGAGCAAAAATTAACATTACTGGGGCTGACAACCCCCATGCCTTTTCAAGACCAGAACATAACTTAGGGTTTACTGCAAAAATAAAGAAATGACCGTGGGTTGTCAGTTTAATTTACCTGTACTGATATTTAACTCCGCTTATTATTCTAATTTCTGCTCATTTTGAGTTTCATTTATTTATTGATAGTGATTTGTGGTAGTGTTACTCTTGGATGATTACTTTACTTTATTTTTGTCCATTTTTGGCTTAATGGAGCTATTTATTTTTCTTTGAAAAGCTTGTTTTTGTGGGAAAAGTTATTTTCGATGAATTTCTGTTCGTTTTATTGACAAAGTCATTTTCAAAAAAAAAACATTTTATATCGTTTCGTTTTTTTTTCTATAAGCATCCATAGTTTGGCATATTTGTGGGGGTTTGACATACCCAATTTCCCTAAAGACATAGTTTTCGGACCGTTCCACTATGCTGAACAAAATAGTTGTCTCAAAATTTTGACTAGATGTGGTTTGGGAAATAATCGGCTTGAGAGACTGATTGCCCTCCAATCTCTTTTTACTCTTAGAAAGGACCCTAGAACTTTTAATTTTGAATCGAATTAGCTTCCTTAAATGTTTCGATGATATTTCTAGCTATTATAGAGTGATGCTGCCTGTGATATTGCTTTTATGCCTTTTTGAAAACCTGCATGTATACAATTTTTTCATTTAATTTGAAGTTTTGCCTTAATACTTCCTAGAAGTTTCACCTTAATACTCTAAGCGTCATTAGTTACAGTAACTGAAGTTGTAGTACTAAAAGTATACAAATACTGCCTTCTGGCTAGTTCAAAATCCCCCACAACTTGCTCTTAAAGATCTAACTTAAAAATATAAATTGTTCTTGAGATATTGCTTTGTCACCTTTTAAAGTTCACATGCTCATAGTTTGTTTTGATTTAGACCAACGTCTACCTAAATATTTCTTATATTTGATTCCTGAAGACATTGTTATATTCTCTTTGGACTATTGGCTACAAAATGACTGTCTCACAATTTCGATCGAATGTGTTTGGGTAAAAGAGGATATCACGGAGAGGGGGGGGGGAATATTTTCTCTCCATCACGCCTGACTCTTAAAATGGAACTAGAAGTGTGTATTTCCAATTAAATGAGCCTCCTCTAAAGTTCACAAGACCCCCTCTTCATAAAAACCTTTCATCCCACCGGAGCATAACTTAAAACCCTCATCCCCATACTTTGGGGAGTTGTGTCAACCCCAAAGGCCGTGTTATGAGATCTTTGGACTATTTTTGAAAAAAAACAGCTAGGAGAAATGATGGGCGTGGGAGGGGTGGTTGCCCTTCAATCACTTTTGACTATTAAAGATGGCACTAGCCCTTTCAATTACCAACCGACTAAGCCCTTTTCGAAGTTTCTACGACAACAAATGGCCATCTTAAAATTTCTATCAGATGTGTTTCTAAAAAATACGACATGTGTTTGTGTTGTGGGGGGGGGCTATTTGCCTTTTGATCACTTTGACTCTTAAAAAGAGCACTATAACTTCTGATTACCAATCCAATGAGCCCTCTTTGAAGTTTGTACGACCCCCATTTCTATAAAAACGTTATATGCCCCCAGGGCGTAACTTACAACCCTTGACCTGAGGGCTATATGGAGGGGGGGTATCTTCAAAGACATAATTTCTGGACCTTTCAACTGCACTGAACAAAATGGCTATCTTAAAAAATATGATTGAATGTGTTTGGGGAAATGATAGGTGTATGGGGGAGGCTGCATGACCTCCAATCACTATTGACTGTTAAAAAGGCCAGTAGAACTTCTGATTACCAATCAAATGAGCTCCCTGTGAGGTTTATACGACCACCCTTTCTTAAAAAACCTTATATCCCCACAGGGCATAACTTACAACCCTTGCTCTGAGGGTTATGGGGGGGGGGGTTGTCATTCTCAAAGTCATAATCTCCAGACCTTAAAACTACACTGAACAAAATGGCTATCTCAAAATTTTGATTGGATGTGTTTGGGGAAGTGATTGACGGTGGGGAGGGGGGAGCTGGTTGCCCTCAATGAGCTCTTTTGAAGTTCCTATGACATTTCTTTCTATAAGAAGTGCCCTGGTCTATAAAGAATAATATATTGTGCAAACATCGATCTTTACTTAGGCAGCGCTATAGCGCTGCCTATGATATTTTGTCTCGAGATTTCACTTATACAGCACTGGAAGTGTCGATTAGACCAGGTAAGCCCCCCCCCCTAATATTCAGTCTATGGGTGCCTATGGACAGACACAAAGTTTTTTGGACTTGTATAGTTTGGGCTATATATTTGCACATTACGGGTAGTGTTGGGTAGGTTAGAGGCGATGTCAAAATGCTTTACTCTCACCCCCTCACCCTAATTTGCAAATATATAGGCTAAATTCTATTATTATATAAACTAAACATGGCGCCCATAAGAGGGGGGGGCAGGGGGCGCCCGACCCCCCTGGCTGAATGATGTTGCCTTATTTTTATATTTTGTTCTGAGATTTCTATTATATAGCATTAAAAGTGCCAATTAGACGAGGTTTGTTGCCCCCCCCCCCTGGAATTCAGCTTATGGGCGCCCATGAAAACTAAAGGTTATATGAAGGGTATTTCATTAGAATTAACCTAACTTTACTTCTTGAGGGTTTACGATATTGTTCTGTTAGCTGGAAGCCACGCGATATATTGTATAGTGAAGATGCTAATTAAGATAGTCAAACAGGTTCTATCAACTGAGAAACATATGCCGAGATTGCAAATAGTGGTTTCTCACTGCGTTTACAATATTTAAACTTAAGGTTTTTGTGGTTTAGGGGGAAGAAGTTACCTAGGTTAGGTTACGTATTTAATATATGCTAGGCCTTACCCCCCGCCCCCTGATTTGAAAATATATAGCCGAAATTCGTTCTTAACTATTATATTTGTATCCTGTTTTATTTTTAGCATTAACCAAACTTGACTTCTTGCGTGGGTCCCATCAAATAGAACAGTACCCTTTTTTATATTGAACCCTAAAAATTTCTTTATTCATCATCCCCCCCCCCCAAAAAAAAATTACGGGTATGTTCCTTGAGTATGAATTCTCAGAGTTTTCATACGTCATGTTAGTGGTATATTATTCATTATACAGAACCAAGACTTCCTTAATTAGGACCGACTTTCCAGATGAAAATTCCCTGTAAATAAATTGGGCACTGTTCTAAAGTATTGGAAACACACGAGAATGCGACTCGAGAAAAGCAGTGACCAGATATCTATTACCGGTAATTACCTACCTGACGCTCAACAAGGGTTTCTCACTCCAGAAACTATATTTAAACTTTAGTTTTTTGGGGTTTAGGGGGAAAAAGGTACCTAGGTTAGGTTAAGTTCCGTCTTTAGTAAATGCTCTGCTTTACCCCCCCCCCCCCCTCCTAAATGCGTAAATATACAGCCCAAATTCGTTGATAAACTGTGTATATTTTCATCCTATTTTGTTTTATTTCATTAGCATTAACCTAACTTCACTTCTCGTGTGTTTCCCATATTTTAGTACCATGTACACAATGTACCCGTATTTTAGTCCCATATTTTAGTACCATGGTACAACAGAACCATAGACCCACGTAGCCTCTTCTCTAGCGGGAGGGGCAGCCGATTCTGTGATGAAGGGTGGGGGGCTGAAGTTATATTGGCAGTTCACAAAACCTTACATTGCCAGCAAGTTCTATCATACCTATGAAATATTTATTAATAAGTAATCACCAAAAATCATAAATCCTCAATAAGCTTCAGCATTAATCAATCTTCTTGAATTAGAGCTAAATCTTTCCAAGACATTATGGATACTTGCATCTTGTTTGAATTTTATTCTGTCATTCCAGCTGTTTATTTTGCAGCATTTTCAACCATCTACCTTTTATCAACTGCTTTTTTAACCATCTACCTTTTTTTAGCTGCTTTTTCTACCATATCTAGTGTAAATCTGAAGTTCTAGGGGGGGGGGGCAGGTGCCCCCCCTCTGCCCCCTTTCCTTACGACCATGAACAGTACACAACAGTACAATTGTGTCTTTTATCAATAATTAGATATAAAAAAAAAACATTTACTTTGTCAGTTAATTTAAATCAGTATCTCTATCACTGTTCTATCTCAAAATTACCACCAGCTATTAAAGTTTTTACACATTGTGATGCTGCAGTACTGGATACTGCTGGGCGATATTTGATATCGATATATCGGAAAAATATCGATACCAAATATCGAAACGTATTATTCGAAACCGATATTTTTTTTTTAGGGGTCTCTAACCCCCTAAATTCCCTGCGGAAAATCCACCACATGAAAATTCTGCAAATTTTCAGAATATATCTTCGAGATTCTTTGCAGGTTTGAATTCTTTCATCTATAATGATTTTATTTATCCTTATCTAACATCTTACACTGGCATCTTTTTTCACAAGAATTCATTTTCGGCTCCCGAATCAGATGCGTGGTGAATTATTACCAACTGAGAATGAAAAGTTCACAACAAATGATGTTCTAATGAAAAGTTCAGATTTTATCAAAGCTAAATTACCGGCCAGATAGGGTAAATTTTCTCAGTCTGAAAAATTCTGTCAAGGAAAAGGAGGTATCTGTCACAGATAAATTAAGATAGGATAATCTAGCATGTTAATATATGTAATATATACATGTATATATATATATATATATATATATATATATATATAATATATATATATATATATATATATATATATATATATATATATATATATATAGATATATATATATATATATATATATATATATATATATATCAGTATATAATTTATATAATTATCCAGTATGATCTTTCCCTATCTCACCCATTATAAAAACCCGGACCGAGGTGCGAGTGCTCCAGAGAACGTTTTTGCAGATATAAACATAAGTGGCATTAGATCTTTTCACGGGTAGACAAAGAATAATCACCTACGGAACAAGTACTGACAAAACCACTTGGCCGGCTCAACAATAAGTGGAGAAATAAGTGGGAGGAGCTTTTTGTTCGCACCGAAAATTAAGAGCCAGAAATCATCTGCGGTAAAACTTACTGGTATATTATATAAACTGTGATATATATATATATATATATATATATGTATATATATATATATATATATATATATATATATATATATATATATATATATATATATATATATATATATATATATATATATATATATATATATATATATATATATATGTATATATATATATATATATATATATATATATATATATATATATATATATATATATATATTATATATATATAATATATATATATATATATATATATATATATCTATATATATATATATATTATATATATATATATAATATCTATATATATATATATATATATATATATATATATATATATATATATATAGTATATATATACATATATACATTATATATATATATTATATATATATACTATATATATATATATATATATATATATATATATATATATATATATATATATATATATATATATATATATATATATATATATATATATATATATATATATATATATATATATATATATATATATATATATATATATACTGCTGATCCTATTAAGACTCACCTTATGAAAATTGCCGCTGAGTGGGGGATCAAGAAAAAGGTTTTGCCACAGTAACTGATAATGGAGCCAATGTAGTTCTGGTCGTAAGGATGCTGCATCCCAAGTAGGTACAGGATGGACATATGTTTTGTGCTTCGTACATACTCTAAATTTGATGTGAGAGGGGGGGGCTAGGAAATATTTTCAGCTTTTTTAGACATAGTGTTGTAGCTACCGACAAGTTAGCCAGGTTCAAATCTCTATTGACAGTTTTTGCACCAAAAAAATAAAACCTGATGTGACCCCTAAATGGAATTCGCTTCTCACTATGTTGCGTAGTATCTACAAGACTTGAAAGTCGGTAACAAGCTCGCTTGCACTTCCCGGTAAAGGGGACCTCATACTCACTGATAGTGAGTGGGGTGTTATTTCAAATGTGATTGCGGTGCTTATACTCATTGAAGAGGCAACCATTGAGCTCTCTTCTAAAATCTATCCCCATCTCAAAAGTCCTGCCTTTGTCGAAGATTTTCAGACACCACCTTGTTCAGGTGGTGTTGTCTAGAAATTTTAGAGTTGTCTAGAAAAGATAAATTTACCAACAATCTCTTTGTGTAGAGACTTAACTTTCTTTAATACAGATAACAGAGATGATGTGGATTTTTTTGTGATGTGGGTAGAGGATGCAGCATACAAGAATTTATGATACATGAAACTGGGATCGTTAACCACATTGCCCCTGATTGGCAAAGTTTTTTGTCATAAATTGTGTTTAGGCTTTGTAGGGTGGTACAGTGAAAAATTGGGTTGCCCAGGGATGATTGTAGAAATTGACGAAGCCAAAATTGAAAAAAAATATAACAGAGGACATTTTTTTTATTGAAGGGCAGTGGGTGTTAGGAGACATAGAGAGGACTTGGGAAGGTTTTGCTGAATAAAATGTATTGTAGGTTATCAGCCTTGGTCAAGTCAAACCCGTCGCAATTGCCACTTATCTTGATCCGCGTTTTCAAGAAAATGTATATTTCAACTGACGATCTTCTACAAATTGAGAACAAAATTACAAACGAGATAGATTTGGCCTTTCCTGGCTGCTTAATCTCGACCAGACGATACAAGTACCACCACAGTCTCTACGAAAATGCAGTCATCATCAGAATCAAGCCAGTTTGTGGGGGTTCACTGCCGGTTCACGCGTAAAGTCCTTACAGTCAATGCAGGACAAGCTTTCGACAGCTGCCGAATATATCATGGCTCTGCAAACTTTTCAAAGGGAAACAACAGTTCCAAGAGAAACTCGTCCCCTAAATGGGTGGAAGTATCGTGCTATGGGGTCCCAAAACATCTGTACGAAGTTTCAATGAAATTCATGTCTGTGCTTGCTACCAGTGTCCCTTCTGAAACAGTTTATTCAAGGCTGGTTAGATAATCACTGAACGGCGGAACCGACATGCTCATGTTTTTGAATTGCCAGCAGTTTTGTTTTTGTCTCTTCCTGAGCCCGAATAATTCCAATCTAGTTTTTATTATATTCATTTATGTAATCGAAGTTTATTATTTTTGTTGATTTTATATTATTTGGATTTGAAAAAAAAAGTTATACAAAAATACCCTTTATTTACCATTTGCGTTACTGAATCTCGCAAATCCATGAGATAGCAAAAACTGATCCGAAATATCGATTTCGTTATATCAAATATCGAAAGTAAAAAAAATCAATATATCGATATATCGATTAATCAAATTATCGCCCAACATTAATACTGGAATATCAAGAATGGATTAGTTAATTGCTATGCCAAACGTCAGACTAGACAAACTGGTTTTTAATATACCTGAGTATACGTCACACGGTGGCCAAAATGTTGATATATTACGGAGATAAATAACGAGTTGTACAATCAACAAGGGTAAAAGCTGAAATTTCTTTAGGTAAGCACATATTTATGCTTTAGACAGTAATATAGAATCAAACGTTTAGCAAAAATGTGCAGTAATGTGCAAAAATCTCCATTATATAGAAGGGAAGGAAGGGATTTAGGGACCAGGGGTTTAATTTCTATGGGAGCTGGGGGGGGGGGGGCAACTGCCCCTCCCAGACCTTGTTTTCCTCTCCCCCCAACTCTGTTCGCCCCCCGCCCCAACAGAAAATTAGTTTCTCCCTAAATCTTGTCAAAAACTAAGATAAACCTACATAATTCAAGCATCAACACAAACAGATCATTTTTTTAGTACATATTTACCTTTATTCAGTGAAGTCACTAAGGGGGGGGGGCAGTTACCTCCTCCCTGCCTTCCAAATTTTTAAAAAAAACTATAATTTCTTAAGTAGCTTTAAAACTGTTGCTTGTTTTAAGAATTTAAAATTTTTCATTTTAAACGAGTTCCCTTGTTTTAAACCTTTCAAAGGTGGAAATGGAAACACCCTTTACATCTGCAAATAGGACAGAAATGGAATCATTGAAGAATTAAAAGGTAGATATACAGTGAATGCAATTTTGTGAATGAAAAAGAAATCATCGAAAAAGAAAATAAGACTTAGTGCTTTTTATAGTGATACTCGTGCTACAACTAGATAGGTCAAATCAGTTGTAGTTTGGTCATGGAATTTGGTAAAGGGATATTCACTCCAGGAATCCTTTAATTATTTAATTTTTATTTCCAGTATTCAATTGAAACTCTGATTCTCTTATTTGTCATTAAAATGCCTAATAAGCGCTGATAACGTCCTATTCCATATGTTTTGGATTCACATGCTAACCAACAAATGTAGGACTGCCTACATGAATAATACTATCTGACTTCTTGCTATTTTCACTTTTCTAAATATTTCTTTTAACCAGCTCCAAAAAAAGAAATGACATAAATGTGCTAAGAATTATGACTGAAATTAGTTGTATTTCACACAACACCAGCGCTACTTGTGGGACATTTCTCAGAATTTAGAAATTTTGTGTGCACGTATAAGCGGTGCCAACCCATTCTCTGTTTCTATTCTTATCAGTTTTATCATACAGCACTATGAGAACAAGGTTTGCTTGTGAAGGGAATTATAGACACAAAAACGATGTTCAGTGTGCCCCCCCCCCCTCTGGAAATGAATACCCCCCTAATCTTCTAATTTGCAAAAGAAAAGCTTTTGCATAACTTTTAAAGAATTCCTTTTTTTTAAACAAAGGCACAAAGGGGAAGATAATTTCCAAACTCTAGAAATTAATTTTCCCTTCAAATTGGCATCCCAGGAAATTTTAAGTTAATTTAAGGTTTCTGCCACAATCATGCCATGAATCAGATTTTCTTGGCATTCATTGTCAAACACAATGCCCAATGGATAAAATAATAATTCTAACCTTAGCTTTTTCAAATATTTTGAAATTTGAAATATGGTCGCTATTTAAATGTGGGGAATATGTCACTATATAATGTTACACAATCTGGGGTAATACTTTGACTTATCGTGTATCTTTACTTGGACAGCGCTATTGCGCTGCCTGTGATTTTTGTTTGGCTTTATGTGACCAGCTGATATCAACACTATTTATTAATATAATTGGTGAACCTACAACCAAATCAATTAACATGAAATCATAAATAATATCTCAGTAAAAATCACGTATATTAAAAGTTTAGTACAACAAATTAAATCTTAAAGACTCAAAATCCATTCAAAATTACGAGCAAATGAATAGCGCGATACTCAGGGCTATTAAAATAGAATTTGGTAAAAAATTAATGAGATTGAGCATCCTTTGGTGAGCGAGGGGGTTGAGGAAAGTGGAGGGGATATGTACTGCAGCGTTATTCGTGAACCTAGATGAAAAAAGCCAAGTGTATACGACATTTACCTTTGCCCACCCAAAAACTTGTTTTACGTTATACTACTGTCGTTGCAGCAACTCATTGCTGACAATTTTAGTAAAAACCAAGCACCAGCACTTATATTTATGACTGTTTAATATGTATTTATTATTTATGATGTATTGTGTAAGGTTTTTAAATTCACCAAGTACCGTGTTTGTTAAATAGTTACTTTTTTCACTGCTGCTTAAATAGCATCTATTTTAATAGCAAATATATTATTGATTAAAATAATTGATTTCTTTTACCAAGACTCCTTGCTGTTTAAAATTTACTGTATTTGATTCATTTTGCATGCAATTTAATTGCTCTTTGTGTTTGATAGTTTTTTCCTAAAATTATATAAAAATAAAACTTATCCCTACGAAAAAAATTCCTGAAATATATTCCCGTCACCCAACCACCACTGATATTTGGCGTTTGCCCCCCCCCCCCTGGAAAATGTTCTGCCATCTCCCTTGCTATAGATACAGGTAGCAGACCAAGCCCATGGTAAGTAGTTACTCGTACTTCTTAGACCTAACTTGTTTCTCTGTAAAATAAAAATATATACTATACGATATCCTACATTATATATCCTATCTATATCTCTGAATATAAGTAGACATTCCCAAACTCATTTTTTTTTTCTTCATTTGTTTGTTTGCTTTGTTTTTGCTTTAGTAACTCAATTTTACATATGTGGGGATTTTTTTTTTTTTGGGGGGGGGGGGGGGGTAACTGAAGGAAAGTTGTTCCCCAGGGAATTTTTGAGGTGCTTGTGTATTATTCAGTACATACTTGAGAATTACGCTCAGGATATATCTCAGAAAACCGGTTTCGTATCTACAAAGACAAGTGATGGATGATAGAATACATTGGACTGACACATGGGTGCCCATAAGGGAGGGGGGCAAGGGGGCGCCAGCCCCCTCCCCCCTGGCTGAATGACGGTATTATATATTTGTATTAATTTAAAAAACTTTCCACAGAATAAGTTTTCAAAGAAAAGTAAAGAGCTCTATTAAGCAAAAAATGGGCAGAAATAGAGTCAAATAATCTTCCAAGAGTAAAACTACCACACATCACTATCAACAATCAAATTAAACTTAAAACGAACCGAAATATATAGTAAATTGCCGAGTCAAACTCAAAACGAGCAAAAATTAACATTACTAGGGCTGACAGCCCCCATGCCTTCTCAAGACCAGAACATAACTTAGGGTTTACTGCAAAAATAAAGAAATGACCGTGGGTTGTCAGTTTAATTTACCTGTACTGATATTTAACTCCGCTTATTATTCTAATTTCTGCTCATTTTGAGTTTCATTTATTTATTGATAGTGATTTGTGGTAGTGTTACTCTTGGATGATTACTTTACTTCATTTTTGTCCATTTTTGCCTTAATGGAGCTATTTATTTTTCTTTGAAAAGTTTGTTTTTGTGGAAAAAGTTATTTTACATGAATTTCTGTTCGTTTTATTGACAAAGTCATTTTCAAGAAAAAAAAACATTTTATATCGTTCGTTTTTTTCTTCTATAAGCATCCATAGTTTGGCATATTTGTGGGGGTTTGACATGCCCAATTTCCCTAAAGACATAGTTTTTGGACCCTTCCACTATGCTGAACAAAATAATTGTCTCAAAATTTTGACTAGATGTGTTTGGGAAATAAATCGGCTTGAGAGACTGATTGCCCTCCAATCTCTTTTTACTCTTAGAAAGGACCCTAGAACTTTTATTTTTGAATCGAATTAGCTTCCTCAAATGTTTCGATGATATTTCTAGCTATTATAGAGTGATGCTGCCTGTGATATTGCTTTTATGCCTTTTTGAAAACCTGCATGTATACAATTTTTTCATTTAATTGGAAGTTTCGTCTAAACACTTCCTAGAAGTTTCACCTTAATACTCTAAGCGTCATTAGTTTACAGTAACTGAAGTTGTAGTTCTAAAAGTATATACATAGTGCCTTCTGGCTAGTTCAAAATCCCCCACAACTTGCTCTTAAAGATCAAACTTAAAAAATATAAATTGTTCTTGAGATATTGCTTTGTCACCTTTTTAAAGTTCACATGCTCATAGTTTTTTTTGATTTAGTTCAACGTCCGCCTAAATATTTCTTATATTTGATTACTGAAGACATTGTTATATTCTCTTTGGACTATTGGCTACAAAATGACTGTCTCACAATTTCGATCGAATGTGTTTGGGTAAAAGAGGATATCACGGAGAGGGGGGGGGGGCTTTTTCTCTCCATCACGCCTGATTCTTAAAATGGAACTAGAAGTATGCATTTCCAATTAAATGAGCCTCCTCTAAAGTTCACAATACCCCCTCTTCATAAAAACCTTTCATCCCACCTGGAGCATAACTAAAAACCCTCATCCCCATACTTTGGGGGGTTGTGTCAACCCCAAAGGCCGTGTTATGAGATCTTTGGACTATTTTTGAAAAAATAGTTAGGGAAATGATGGGCGTGGGAGGGGTGGTTGCCCTTCAATCACTTTTGACTATTAAAGATGGCACTAGCCCTTTCAATTACCAACCGACTAAGCCCTTTTCGAAGTTTCTACGACAACAAATGGCCATCTTAAAATTTCTATCAGATGTTTCTAAAAAATACGACATGTGTGTGTGCGTGTGGGGGGGGGGGGGGGCTATTTGCCTTCTGATCACTTTGACTCTTAAACAGAGCACTATAACTTCTGATTACCAATCCAATGAGCCCTCTTTGAAGTTTTGTACGACCCCCATTTCTATAAAAACGTTATATGCCCCCAGGGCGTAACTTACAACCCTTGACCTGAGGGCTATATGGAGGGGGGGGGTATCTTCAAAGACATAATTTCTGGACATTTCAACTACACTGAACAAAATGGCTATCTTAAAAATTATGATTGAATGTGTTTTGGGGAAATGATAGGTGTATGGGGGAGGGGGGGTGCGGGGGGATGCATGACCTCCAATCACTATTGACTGTTAAAAAGGCCAGTAGAACTTCTGATTACCAATCAAATGAGCTCCCTGTGAGGTTTATACGACCACCCTTTCTTTAAAAAACCTTATATCCCCACAGGGCATAACTTACAACCCTTGCTCTGAGGGTTGTGGTGGGGGGGGGGGGGGGGTTGTCATTCTCAAAGTCATAATCTCCAGACCTTAAAACTACACTGAACAAAATGGCTATCTCAAAATTTTGATTGGATGTGTTTTGGGGAAGTGATTGACGTTGGGGAGGGGGAGCTGGTTGCCCTCAATGAGCTCTTTTGAAGTTCCTATGACATTTCTTTCTATAAGAAGTGCCCTGGTCTAAAAAGAATAATATATTGTGCAAACATCGATCTTTACTTAGGCAGCGCTATAGCGCTGCCTATGATTTTTTGTCTCGAGATTTCACTTATACAGCACTGGAAGTGTCGATTAGACCAGGTAAGCTCCCCCCCCTCTAATATTCAGTCTATGGGTGCCTATGGACAGACACAGAGTGTTTTGGACTTGTATAATTTGGGCTATATATTTGCACATTACGGGTAGTGTTGGGTAGGTTAGAGGCGATGTCAAAATGCTTTACTCTCATCCCCTCACCCTAATTTGCAAATATATAGGCTAAATTCTATTATTATATAAACTAAACACGGGCGCCCATAAGAGGGGGGGGGGTAGGGGGGCGCCCGCCCCCTGGCTGAATGATGTTGCCTTATTTTATATTTTTGTTCTGAGATTTCTATTATATAGCATTAAAAGTGCCAATTAGACGAGGTTTGCCCCCCCCCCTGGAATTCAGCTTATGGGCGCCCATGAAACTAAAGGTTATATGATGGGTATTTCATTAGAATTAACCTAACTTTACTTCTTGAGGGTTTACGGTATTGTTCTGTTAGCTGGAAGCCACGCGATATATTGTATAGTGAAGATGCTAATTAAGATAGTCAAACAGGTTCAATCAACTGAGAAATCATATGCCGAGATTGCAAATAGTGGTTTCTCACTGCGTTTACAATATTTAAACTTAAGGTTTTTGTGGTTTAGGGGGAAGAAGTTACCTAGGTTTAGGTTAGGTTACGTATTTAATATATGCTAGGCCTTACCCCCCCGCCCCCTGATTTGAAAATATATAGCCGAAATTCGTTTCTTAACTATTATATTTTTATCCTGTTTTATTTTATTAGCATTAACCAAACTTGACTTCTTGCGTGGGTCCCATCAAATAGAACAGTACCCTTTTTTATATTGAACCCTGAAATTTCTTTATTCATCATCCCCCCCCCCAAAAAAAAAAAAATACGGGTATGTTCCTTGAGTATGAATTCTCAGAGTTTTCATACGTCATGTTAGTGGTATATTATTCATTATACAGAACCAAGACTTCCTTAATCAGGACCGACTTTCCAGATAAAAATTCCCTGTAAATAAATTTGGGCACCGTTCTAAAGTATTGGAAACACACGAGAATGCGACTCGACAAAAAGCAGTGAGCAGATATCTATTACCCGGTAATTACCTATCTGACGCTCAACAAGGGTTTCTCACTCCAGGAACTATATTTAAACTTTAGTTTTTTTTTGGGGTTTAGGGGGAAAAAGGTACCTAGGTTAGGTTAAGTTCCGTATTTAGTAAATGCTGTGCTTTACCCACCCCCCCTCCTAATTGTAAATATACAGCCCAAATTTGTTGATATACACTGTTATATTTTCATCCTATTTTGTTTTATTTCATTAGAATTAACCTAACTTCACTTCTCGTGTGTTTCCCATATTTTAGTACCATGTACACAATGTACCCGTATTTTAGTCCCATATTTTAGTACCATGGTACAACAGAACCATAGACGCACGTAGCCTCTACTCTAGGGGGGGGGCAGCCGATTCTGTGATGAAGGGTGGGGGGCTGAAGTTATATTGGCAGTTCACAAAACCTTACATTGCCAGCAAGTTCTATCATACCTATGAAATATTTATTAATAAGTAATCACCAAAAATCATAAATCCTCAATAAGCTTCAGCATTAATCAATCTTCTTGGATTAGAACTAAATCTTTCCAAGACATTATGGATACTTGTATCTTGTTTGAATTTTATTCTGTCATTCCAGCTGTTTATTTGCAGCATTTTCAACCATCTACCTTTTATCAACTGCTTTTTTTAACCATCTACCTTTTTTCAACTGCTTTTTCTACCATATCTAGTGTAAATTTGAAGTTCTAGGGGGGGGGGGGGGCAGGTGCCCCCCTCTGCCCCCCTTTCCGTACGACCATGAAAAGTAAACAACAGTACAATTGTGTCTTTTATCAATAATTAGATATAAACAAAAAAACATTTACTTTGTCAGTTAATTTAAATCAGTATCTCTATCACTGTTCTATCTCAAAATTACCACCAGCTATTAAAGTTTTAACACATTGTGATGCTGCAGTACTGGATAGTGTTGGGCGATATTTGATATCGATATATCGGGAAAAATATCGATACCAAATATCAAAACGTATTATCGAAACCGATATTTTTTAGGGGTCTCTAACCCCCTATTTCCCTTCCGGAAAATCCACCACATGAAAATTCTGCAAATTTTCAGAATATATCTTCGAGATCCTTTGCAGGTTTGAATTTTGAATTCTTTCATCTATAAATGATTTTATTTATCCTTATCTAACATCTTACCCTGGCATCTTTTTTCACAAGAATTCATTTTTCGGCTCCCGAGTCAGATGCGTGTGAATTATTACCAACTGAGAATGAAAAGTTCACAACAAATGATGTTTTAATGAAAAGTTCAGATTTTATCAAAGCTAAACTAGACGACCAGACAGGTAGGTAATTTTCTCAGTCTGAAAAATTCTGTCAAGGAAAAGGAGCTATCTGTCACAGATAAATTAAGATTAGATAATCTAGCTATAACTGGTAATACGCTATACATGCCATAATATATATATATATATATACTATATATATATATATATATATATATATATATATATAGATATATATATATATATATATATATATAATATATATATATATATATATATATATATATATATATATATATATATATATATATATATATATATATATATATATATATATATATATATATATATATATATATATATATATATATATATATATATATATATATATATATATATATATATATATATATATATATATATATATATATATACTGCTGATCCTATTAAGGCTCACCTTATGAAAATTGCCGCTGAGCGGGGGATCAAGAAAAAGGTTTTTGCCGCAGTAACTGATAATGGAGCCAATGTAGTTCTGGTCGTAAAGGATGCTGCATCCCAAGTAGGTACAGGATGGACATATGTTTTGTGCTTCGCACATACTCTAAATTTGATTGGGGGCTAGGAATATTTTCAGCTTTTTTTTAGACATAGTGTTGTAGCTACCGACAAGTTAGGCCAGGTTCAAATCTCTATTGACAATTTTTGCACCAAAAAAATTAACCCTGATGTGACCACTAAATGGAATTCGTTTCTCACTATGTTGCGTAGTCTACAAGACTTGAAAGTCGGTAACAAGCTCGCTTGCACTTCCCGGTAAAGGGGACTCATACTCACTGATCGTGAGTGGGGTGTTATTTCAAATGTGATTGCGGTGCTTATACTCATTGAAGAGGCAACCATTGAGCTCTCTTCTAAAAGCTATCCCCATCTCGAAAGTCCTGCCTTTGTCGAAGATTTTCAGACACCACCTTGTTCAGGTGGTGTTGTCTAGAAATTTTAGAGTTGTCTAGAAAAGATAATTTACCAACAATCTCTTTGTGTAGAGACTCAACTCTCTTTAATACAGATAACAGAGATGATGTGGATTTTTTGTGATGTGGGTAGAGGATGCAGCATACAAGAATTTATGATACATGAAACTGGGATCGCTATACACATTGCCCCTGATTGGCAAATTTTTTGTCATAAATTGTGTTTAGGCTTTGTAGGGTGGTACAGTGAAAAATTGGGTTGCCCAGGGATGATTGTAGAAATTGACAAAGCCAAAATTGGAAAAAAATATAACAGAGGACATTTCATTGAAGGGCAGTGGGTGTTAGGGGACATAGAGAGGAACTCAGGAAGGTTTTGCTGAATAAAATGCATTGTAGGTTATCAGCCTTGGTCAAGTCACACCCGTCGCAATTGCCACATATCTTAAACAACAAAAGTACGAAGAGAAACAATAGGGAAATCTTTTTGCAAGACAGTGGAGATAATTTGAATGAATATTTCGGCCCTATGTCAAGGGCCGTCCTCAGCAAGACAAAAATATATGAAGAAAGAAAAAAGACTCACAACAACATGCGACTAATAAAACCAAAAAGTAAAAAAATTTTCAAAGCATTTCTAGCATCCTTACTTCACCGAAGTTCAACCAGGACTCTTTGAAAAAAATCAGAGTCCTGGTTGAACTTCGCTGAACTAAGGATGCTAGGACTGCTTTGAAAAAATTTTTACTTTTCGGTTTTATTGGTCGCATGTTGTTGTTGTTTGTGAGTCTTTTTTTGGGCCGAAATATTCGTTCAAATTATCTCCACTGTCTTGCAAAAAGATTTCCCTATTGTTTCTTCGTACTTTTGTTGTTTGTTATGGAAAGGCAGTGTGGTCTTCGTCGCTATTTTAGCCACATATCTTGACCCGCGTTTCAAGAATATGCATATTTCACCTGACGATCTTCTACAAGTTGAGAACAAAATTGCAAACGAGATAGATTTGGCCTTGCTGGCTGCTGAATCTCGATCAGAAGATGCAAGTACCACCACAGTCTCTGCGATGCAGTCATATCGGAATCAAGTCAGTTTGTGGGGTTCACACGATGAAGTCCTTATAGTTAATGCAGGACATGCTTTCGACAATTGCCGAATATATCATGGCTCTGCAAACTTTCAATAGGGAGCCAACATTTCCAAAAGAAACTTGTCCAATCAAATGGTGGAAGTATCGTGCTATGAGGTCCCAAAAACATATGTACGAAGTTGCAATGAAATCCATGTCTAGGTCCGCTACCAGTGTCCCTTCTGAAAGAGTGTTATACCAAGACTGGTCAGATAATCACTGAACGGCGGAACCGACATGCTCATGTTTTTGAATTGCCAGCAGTTTGTTTTTTGTCTTCCTGAACCCGAATAATTCCAAATCTGGGTTTTTATTATATTCATTTAAATAATCAAAGTTTGTTTTTATTGTTTGATATTATATTATTTGAATTTTGAAAAAAAAAAGTTATACAAAATACCCTTTATTTACCATTTGCGTTACTAAACTTCGGCAAATCTATGAGATAACAAAAAATTGATCCCAAGTATCGATAAAAATATCGATATATCGATATATTGATTAATCAAATTATCGCCTAACATTAGTATTGGAATACCAAAAATGGATTAGTTAATTGCTATTTACGTCAGACTAGACAGACCGGTTTTTAATATACCTGAGCATACGTCACATGGTGGCCAAAATGTTGATATATTACGGAGATAAATAACCATTTGTACAATCAACAAGGCTAAAAGCTGAAATTTCTTTAGGTAACCACATATGTATACTTATGACAGTAATATAGAATCAAACGTTTAGCAAAAATGTGCAGTAATGTGCAAAAATCTCCATTATATAGAAGGGAAGGAGGGGATTTAGGACCAGGGGTGTAATTTACTATGAAGCTGGGGGGGCAACTACCCCTCCCAGACCTTGGTTTTCCCTCTCCCCCCAACCTCTGTTCGCCCCCCACCCCAGCTGAAATTTAGTTTCTTCCAAAATCTTGTCAAAACTAAGATAAACCTACATAATTCAAGCATCACACAAACAGATCTTTTTTTAGTACATATTTACCTTTATTCAGTGAAGTTGCTTAGGGAGGGGGGGCAGTTACCTCCTCTCCACCTTCCAAATAATTTGACAAAAACTGTAATTTATTAAGTAGCTTTAAAACTGTTGCTTGTTTTAAGAATTTAAAATGTTTCATTTTAAACGATTTTCTCTTGTTTTAAAAAAAACTTTCAAAGATGGAAATAGATATACACCCTTTACATCTGCAAATAGGACAGAAATGGAATCATTGAAGAATGAAAAAGGTAGATATACAGTGAATACAATTTTGTGAATGAAAAAGAAATCATTGAAAAAGAAAATAAGACTTAGTGCTTTTCATAGTGATACTCGTGCTACAACTAGATAGGTCAAATCAGTTGTAGTTTGGTCATGGAATTTGGTAGAGGGATATTCACTCCAGGAATCCTTTAATTATTTTAATTTTTATTTCCAGTATTCAATTGAAACTCTGATTCTCTTATTTGTCATTAAAATGCCTAATAAGCGCTGATAACGTCCTATTCCATATGTTTTGGATTCACATGCTAACCAACAAATGTAGGACTGCCTACATGAATAATACTATTCTGACTTTCTTGCTATTTTCACTTTTCTAAATATTTCTTTTAACCAGCTCCAAAAAAAGAAATGACATAAATGTGCTAAGAATTATGACTGAAATTAGTTGTATTTCACACAACACAGCGCTACTTGTGGGACATTTCTCAGAATTTAGAAATTTTGTGTGCACGTATAAGCGGTGCCAACCCATTCTCTTTTTCTATTCTTATCAGTTTTATCATACAGCACTATGAGAACAAGGTTTGCTTGTGAAGGGAATTATAGACACAAAAACGATGTTCAGTGTGCCCGTTCCCCCCCCTCTGGAAATGAATACCCCCCCCTAATCTTCTAATTTGCAAAAGAAAAGCTTTTGCATAACTTTTAAAGAATTCCTTTTTTTTAAACAAAGGCACAAAGGGAAGATAATTTCCAAACTCTAGAAATTAATTTTCCCTTCAAATTGGCATCCCAGGAAATTTTTAAGTTAATTTAAGGTTTCTGCCACAATCATGCCATGAATCAGATTTTCTTGGTATTCATTGTCAAACAATGCCCAATGGATAAAATCATAATTCTAACCTTAGCTTTTTCAAATATTTTGAAATTTGAAATATGGTCGCTATTTAAATGTGGGGAATATGTCACTATATAATGTTACACAATCTGGAGTAATGCCTTGACTTATCGTGTATCTTTACTTGGACAGCGCTATATTGCGCTGCCTGTGATTTTTGTTTGGCTTTATGTGACCAGCTGATATCAACACTATTTATTAATATAAATTGGTGAACCTACACCAAATAAATTTAACATGAATCATAAATAATATCTCAGTAAACACGCATATTAAAAGTTTAGTACAACAAATTAAATCTTAGAGACTCAAAATCCATTCAAAATTACGAGCAAATGAATAGCGCGATACTCAGGGCTATTAAAATAGAGTTTGGTAAAAATTAATGCGATTGAGCACTTGCCAGTGGTGAGCGTGGGTGTTGACGGAAGTGGAAGGGATGTATACTGCAGCATTTATTCGTCGAATCTAGCTGAAAAAAGCCAAGTGTATACTACATTTACCTTTGCCAACCCCATAAACTTGTTCACGCTATACTACTGTCGTCTGCAGTAGCTCATTGCTGACAATTTTAGTAAAAAAAAACCAAGCAACAGCACTTATATTTATGACTGTATAATGTGTTTTTATTTATTTAGGATGTATTGTGTAAGGTTGTTAAAATTCAAAAAGTAACGTGTTTTGTTTATTAAATAGTTACTTTTCTTCAATACATGCTTCAAATAGCATCTACTTCAATAGCACCCCTTCTTGCCCTTCCAATAAAAAATTCAGTACACTACGCTCTTACCTTTAGAGTACTATAAAGTACCTTAATAGTATTTTTATAGTACTAAATAGTACCTTTATGGTACTAAAAGGCTTTTTTTTTTAGTTTTTACTTTTACTGCCATTTTTAATTGATTTTAGATTGGACTCTTTTGGAGTCTCCCCAAAATTCTTCAATCTGTAGATCTATTCTTGAAAGTTTAATTTTCCTAACCATTTTCCAGATAGTGAAAGTAGTTATATATAAACAGAGTAGTTATTTATAAAACAAAATACTTTTAGCAGAAAGTTTATCATCTATTGCTATAATTTAAAACAAAACTTTATTATATGAACTTTCTTATGTAGTAATAAATTAAGATGTGTAGCTTCAAGCTCACTGCAAATAAATTTTCAGCATTTTGCCATAAAAGCTGACATTGCTTTCAATATTTAGGTTCAATGATGGGGTCATTCAATATTGCCCCCACTTATATCGAAACCTCCCGAGCAAATCTTCAGTTTTTATCAAATGCAATTTTTTTTCATTTCCCAAAACCACATTTTAATTGCTGTCGTTGATGATTTGCGACTTACACGCCAATATTTCGTAGTATATAGCATGAAGACATTTTAAATATTCAGGTCTGTTATCTCCTTAAAGAAATCGTTTAGCTGGCCTGTCTGTAGACACAACTTTTGGGACATAAACAATACTTTTACTTGAGGGATTTCTAGGCATTGTTCGGGACGGGACTTTTTTTTTCAATTTTTTTTTTCAACCCCGGAAGTTCCAAGGGATGATTGACTCCGATTGGATAATCTGCTCAATAGAACGTTAAAATATAAAAAATTGAAATCACTGGTTATTCTAATGCTATTGTTTAATTTGATGTTAAGCTGTAATTTTTATTTTTGGTATGAGTAGGTATATGTAAATTTGCTCAATAGATTCGTTGTATAGCCCCATCTGTCGTTTGCACATAGGTGAGATAGACAAGTAGTAGAAGAGTAAAATTGTGTGAAGGGGGGAAAAGATTCCTACTTAAAACAAGGTATATCCACAAAATTCCAGTACATCCCAAGTCACATGGGTATAAAAGGGAACCACAAGGCAGATGAAATAGCTAAATCTGCCCTTCAGCTTGAAATAATTTCTGGAAGAGACCTATCCCAATAAGAGATGTAAACCATTGGCGCCTAAAAATTTATCTAGCAAACCAATGTCCACCAAAAACCTTTCCTCCATTTACAACCCGGAAAGACTCAAAGATGTACCACAGAATACGATCAAATGCTACTGGCCTTAACAGCCAAACTTATCACTATCAAAACACATAACCATTTCCAACAGTAATGAGCCCTCTTTGCCGCCTATGTCAAACCTATGATGATGACCATCAACATGTTCTTTTTTTTGGTTGCCCTGTGGCAACTCTCAACCATAAAAAAGAATGGCTAACTTAGAATATGCTATACCTCAAGCGCCTCAAGCTAACCCCTAATATTGACCAACTAACACAAAGGAGACACTCTTCTTCAACTGATGATGCTGAATTGTTCAAAGCTGTCTTTAACTGCCTAAATATAGGTGGTTTCATCAATGATGTATAAAGCCTTTATTATTGAATAATAATAGTCTAATGTCTATATTTGATTTCCCAGGACATCGAGGTGCGTCCCCTGACATAATCAGACAATAACGAAAAAAGGTTAAATGGGGATTCATCCGAAAAGCCATATAATTTAAGAAGAAGAAGAAGAAGAAGAGAAGAAGATTCACCAGACGCGAGACATGAAGACATACTACTATATGGAGATAAATTCTATTATGGAATGGAGATAAAGGCTATTTGGATATTAGCCTACTTTATGGAGATAAAGTAGGCTATGTCCCGGGAAAGTATTTGAAGTACCTATCTCCACTCCTTCTCCCTCTAGAGGGTCCTGAATTTTGCCTACATAACAGGTCTATGCCTAATGAAATTTTGACAAAAAAACATTGTAGGCTACCTTAATTTTCTGTTATTGGTTTCTCTTTTTTGCTTTAGTTCTGAAAATGCAATTCCTGTTATTTGAGTAGAATTTTAGGTAAAGTTCTACCAAATCATATTATTGAGTTAGGATCTTAAAGTGAATACACCATTTGATGCCTTTTTTATGCTGATTACAAATATAATAGGCCTAATCATTTCTATTGGAAATGAATTTCAGCCCCCCCCCCCTATATATGCCAATTCAGGGTTAGGTTGGGTTAGTTTAGGTATATATAGGGGGGGGGGGGGGTGCTGAAACTCATTTCCAATAGAAATGATTATTATATTTGTAATCAGCATAAGAAAAGGCATCGAATGGTGTATTCACTTTATTCCTAACTCAATAATATGATTTGGTAGAACTTTACCGAATTTTACCCCCATAGGCCTATCAATGTTTTTTTCAAAATTTAGGAAATGTATTTGCATATCTTTGAAACCTTATAAATTGGGGACTGAGCAAAGTTGTGAAGCTGGAAAAAATTTTGCTGTACTTCATTTAAGCAAGAAAATCTATTTTGCAAGGTTTCAATTTTATAATATGATGGATTTTTTTTTAAAGGTCATCATAGGTCAGGACCCTCTAGAGGGGGAAGGAGTGCAGGTAGGTATTTCAAATACCTTCCCATGACATAGTCCTACTTTTGCTTGAAGAGCCATCCTGAAAGTTTCATTTTCCTAACCTAATCCCTTTCCAAGATGATTAAAAGTAGCTAAAGTATAGAAGTAAAATTCTAGGCTAGTTTTAGCTACTTTTTGCTATCTTGGAAAGGGGTTAGGTTAGGAAAATGAAACTTTCAGTAATGAATCTAGGTCCCAAAACATACTCTGGAAGGTATTGCCAAACTTTGATCATAACCCTCTTCTGATTTCTAATTTTCGAAAAAAATTACCTACTTGATTGAAATTTTGAACTAGGCTCTTAGAATTTCAACAAAACAACAAGTTACCTTAATTTTCCATTATGCTATCAATTTCTTTTTTTTAGATTTAGTTCTGAAAATGCAATTCCTGTTATTTGAGTTGAATTTTAAAGCCATATCTATGCTTTTTTTTTTAATTGAAGAATTGCAACCTATTTGCCCATCTTTGAAACCTCATAAATTAGAATTAAGAAAAGTTGTGAAGCTGAAAACAGTCCATGTACTTCATTTTGGTACTTGTTGGTTATAGCATCAACCTCAAATTCTTTTCTCTGATGCTCAATCCTAATGAAATATCACAAAATATGATGAAAATTTAAAACTTTATTAACAAAATTATAGAAATTTGTAGCTCTTGTTCACAACAGAGCCATAGCTTATCATTTGTAAAACCAAAAAAAAAATTAGCAAATTGCAGCAACAAATGGCATTCTGCTGTGAGCAAACCACATACTGACATGCAAACCAGCTTGCTTCTGACATGCCTTTCTCATACACCTCTAACAAGGCTTTTATCAAAAGAGTATAAAACCATTTTTTGTCCATTGACACTGTTTTGGTTTGGCCAACAGCCCCTTATCCTGGAAAAGTCTAATTGCCCTCTTCTTCAGCCTTAGAATGTCAAAATGTAAATTTTTATATTGCAAAACTAAAAGGATTTCATACATGGTAAAAAAACAAAACAAAAACAATTCCACTTAGGGTCTACTTAAATGAAGAATTTGAGGTTAGCACTATAACAGACAAGCACCCTTCACTTACTAAGCAGAAGATATGTTTTGCAAGGTTTCACCTTCATAAATAACAAACGATTTTAAAAAGGTTATCAAAGGTCACTGCCCTCTTAAGGAAGTGGAGGTAGGTACTTCAAAATACCCTCCTTGGACATACTTTAGTCTGTTAGAACCCATCTCTGAAAGTTTCATTTTCACAACAATCCCTTTCCTAGATAGCAAAAAGTAGCTAAACTAGAATTTTACCAAGATATTTCTCAGAATAATTGGTAGGCAAAATAACTGATTAAGGGTAACATTTTTTTTTTTTCTGGTGAATTGATAGGTAAATTATAAGGGAAAATTGTAGACAAGCTATGTTTTGTTATCTTAGAAAGTAGTTAGGCTATGTTAGGAAAACAAAAACTTTCAGGATGAATATGCAGACTAAATGTCTGTCCCAGGAAAGTGTTTTGAAGTACTTACCTACACTCCTTCTCCCTCTAGAGGTCACTGACCTTTGATGACCATTAAAATTTTTTTTTCTTTGTTGAAGCAAAACTTTACAAAAATAAATCAGCTTAAACAAGAGAAGAAGAAACTGAATTTTCAGCTTCAGACTTCTGCTCAATCCCAATTTATGAGGTTTGAAATTTCTTCAAATACTATATTTATAAATTTAAAAAAAAACCCATTGCTATGGCATTAAAATCAGTTAATATACTAAAATAACAGATTCCAGTAATAGTCTAGATAGCTACCTCCACATAAGGAAACATTTTAAGAAAACAAATCTTACTTCATAATATACAGAATAATCATAGTTAACTCATTTTGCATGCAGCTAATACTTTTATCTTCACCTCTTCAGTGTTCTACACTTTTTTGCAACCAAATTTCTGAAAAATGGATATGATGAGTATTTATTCTGTTTTCAAACTTGTGCTGAAACAAATGGGATCTACAAAATTTGTTTACAGATGCCACTATATGCAAACCGCAGTAGCATCAACACAAACACCATAAATACCATCTAGATTACATCAGAATGGATGGATCTACAGATTCAAATATGTCACATAAAAGTATTTTGAAGTGCCTACCTCTATTCCTTCTCCCTCTAGAGGGCACTGACCTTTGATGACCATTAAAGTATTTTTTTCTGTGTTGAAGCATAACCTTACAAAAAACCCTAGCAAAACCTTTAGGGAAACAGGAATGTTTCCCTAAAGGCACTGAGGATCCTGTAAGTAAATGAAAGAACAAAAAAACTGTTTTTCAGCTTTAGACTTTTGCTCAATCCCAATTTATGAGGTTTAAAGTTTTGGCAAATCAAATTCCTAAATTTTAGAAAAAAGACATTGAAATGGCATTAAAATCAGTAAATAAACTAAATAACAGGCGAGTCCAGTAATAGCTTAGATAGCTACCCCCACATAAGGAAAATAGTTCTTATGAAAATAGTTCTTAATCTATTTTAAGAAAATAGTTTTTCTTATTTCATAATATGGAGAATAATCATAGTTAACTCCTTTTGCATGTAGCTAACCTTTATCTTCAACCTCTTTCAGTTTTTTACACTTTTTCTACCAAATTTCTGAAAAAAAGAGTATTTAATGAGTATTTATTCAGTTTTCAAAATTGTGCTGAAACAAATGGGATCTACAAATTTGTTTTACAGTTGGCCAATACTATACACAACTGCAGTGGCATCAAAGCAAACACCATTGCCACCATCTAGATTATATTCTTAAGTTTGTGTTACTTTAAAAGTTACCTTAAATTGCATGTCCAGCAAGATAAGGTGGGTGATGAGCCTCCATGTGGGACATCTTGCTGGTGGTGTGACATGACTAAGGTTTGGCAACCCAGGTTTAGACCCTACATCTGCATTTGGCCTAGTCTTGATCAATTCCTTGCTTGAACACATCTATGGTTTGGGATGGGATGGTAGCTTCAGCAAGGCTGTTCCAGTAAGCGGAGCAGCAAGTACAGAGAAGAATGTCCTGCACTCATGTCAGTGACAATAGGGGGACTTTGCAGCTTCTTAGTGTGAACTCTTGTTGTGCTTGCCAAGGGATGAGGAGAGAAACCTTGCCTGAGAGTTGTTTTCTAGCAGTTTGTCCAAGTAGCAATTGTGTCTCCTCTCTTTTGTCAATAGACTAGGTGTGGGTAGTTTTGAGGGGTACAAGGTATTCCTCATATGGCATGTCTTGCCAAGCTGGTAGATGAGGTTTGTTGCTTTAGCCTTTGAACAGTCTCAAGTGCTTTTAATGTCCATTTTATAATTAGGAGATGCTAGGGTCATTCCAAATTTCAGTCGTAGACATACAATAGCTTTGCCTACAGCTTTCTGACCACACATGGCATCCTGGTGTAAACATTTGTTTTACAGCCCTAGGGCCTCATGGTGTGGCTGTGGAACTTGAGTTTTGTTATCAACAATAAGCCCTAGGTCCTTCTCCTCACTTACAGCTTCAAGTAGGATATCTTCCAATATGGTAGGGTTGGCTTTCTAGGATTTTTGTGTCCAAGATTCAGGACTTTGCATCTTGACACGTTGAACTGCCAAACCCCACTCAGATGACCATCTAGATAGTTGATCTAAAGTCCTTCCTGCCAATTTTGAGAGATTGGGGCTAATTTGCGGCCTGTCCTTAGAGCCTTGCAATTGTCATTATATAGTGTCAGTGGATTGTTCAGGTTAGTTGTACAGTCAATTAATATATATCCTGAAACAATGTGCGGCCCCAAGATTTTGCCTCATGCGGACTCCATCCAATGACAGGAATTTCATCTGAATAAACAGTTTTTACTGGGACATCACAAACTACTAACCCTCTGAGATCTTCCAGTAAGGAAGGTTTCAATCCAGGCAACAATATCCTCCTCTCTGTACCCTGTATGATTCCATTTTCGAGGAGAAGAAGTTGATGCTGTACTTATCAAAGGCTTTTTGATTGATCAAGCACCAATATGACATCCACCAGAAGGCCATCATCTCAGAGTCTTGTCACAAAGTCATATGTTTCAATGAGGTTTGTGTTAATTGAGCAAACTTTATGGAAACCATGACTGATTTTTTGAAAGTGATTGATTTCTTTCAAGGGCAGAGACCAGTACATCATCATGATGCTTTTCAATAGACCATTGCATACAAAAGAAGTGAGACTTCTAGGAGCAATAATTATCTGGCTTGGTCCTTTCTCACCTTTCTTGAAGATAGGACTTTGATGTTGGCCTGCTTCCAGTCACTTGGCGAGAGGAGCACTTTGAAAGTGAGTGACATTCCAAGATATCACTGCAAGTGGCTCAGCAATTTGTTGTTAAAAGAAAAACAGGGTGAAATTAAAGTTACATCAAGCAGTCAATAAACTGAATCATGCCTGTGGTTTTGATAAACAATTTATGTAGTCACTGTGCAGTGACCATCATGCAGTAGCAAAACTATGGGATGATGGTCACTGCATGAGGTGATTCCAAAATCAATATGCCGTATTGCTGTTGTGAATTTACCTATCACTGTTTGTGCAAACACTGTCTATTAAATGGCATTTATTCCTATTTTTTTGAACTTTTATTTTATTAAAATTTTAGAGTTTGTCTAGACTAGAAAAGATACAATTACCAACAATCTCTTTGTGTAGAGACTTAACTCCTTTATACAGATAACAGAGATGATGTGGATTTTTTTGTGATGTTGGTGAGCGGATCATGAATACAAGAATTTATGATACATGAAACTGGGATCACTAAACACACTGCCCCTGCCATTGGCAAAGTTTAAAGTTTTTTGTTTGTTTTAAACAGTAGAGTTGCTGACAAAGAGTGAAACTTTAGCGTAAAGAGTGAGGTGCTAAGGAGAGGACAGCCCCTTTCATATATGGAATAATTTCTGTTCGGTTTCAAGTTTTTAATGTCACTCCTTAACTTTCAGTTAATAAATTTTTTTTTATATTTTAATAAAGTAAAGAGAGAAGTTGAAACTTTTAACGAACTAAAGTCTTTCTGCTTCCTAGTTTATGCATCATATTTTTGAAAAGCCTGCTTCAAATACACTGGCTCTGATTGTTTTTCCATTTTCCTAGAATTATGAGAAAAAATAGTGCTTTACTGAAATACACAAAACAAGCGTTTAGGATCCCCCCCCCAGAAAAATCCTTACATAGCCACAAAAAATTAAGACAAAACTTGTAGAGTTCTCCAATGTCTTTTGCCAGCCATGGAATTTCTCTTGAATAAACAATTTTAGGCCTCAATACTCTAATAAACTTTAGTTTTCAGTAAAGAGTACCAGTTTTCGACGTGATAACTTAAGTTTGATCTTCTAACACGTACTTTTTGTGTGTGCTCCTTCTCAAAAGCAAAGACTATTTGTATTCAGCATGATATATCGGTAATTTCATTGGTGTATATAGTTTAGGAACTGTGTGTGGGTCTGTTAAGAGAGTGTGATTAGTATATAATTGTGACAGCGGTGATTACCAAATTTGGAAAATGGCATCGGATGGGTAATCTAACTGTATGCTTGTTTTTTTCCTGGTTTATTTCTTTGACCTATACTATAAGTTGTGATTCTGTTTTACGTAATTCTAAATGAAGAACATCACGATGAGATCTTGTGCGTAAGTTAAAAAGAAGTTGGAACTTGCGCCTAGTATTGAAGGAAAAGTAACCAACGCCCTTCTGCCGTATTTGGAGTCTCTTGAGTTTTTTTTGGTGTAATTATAAGGCAAATAGTAGACCATAGTAATCAGCACTGCAGATCACAATTTCTGAAACTGAAACTAATAAATTGCCCTAAGTTAAAGAAGCACAAAAAAAGAATAGTGCCAAGATCTTGTTAAGCGCTAGATGGAACTGGTGATATTTTATTGACACTAGCACCAATTTCCAGTCCCAGCTTTTTCTAGAAATATTCATTTAACCACTGATTAGGCCCCTACTATTTATTTGTATGCCTCCCGGATAATCCTCTAAATAGTATCTTTATACAAACTGAATTAGGCCTTTAATCCCTTATAATGCCTGCTTAGATTAGTGGCAAACTTGTCTGCCTTGCTTACTTTCTGGACCTCTAGATTTTTAAAACAACTGGATACTCTGTGGTTAGGTTTTTACCTATTTTAATATTTGTTTAGTTTTTAGCTACTTTTAACTTTGTACAATTTCTCGACAGTCAAATGTGTTTTTTCAAGTTTGTTTCGAGTCTTTTGTGAAGTAGCGAAGCACTCTTACTGAACAAAAAACACAGAAAATGTAATTTTTGGGGCGAACGGGGTGTCGTTGGATTGAATGATCGTGTTTTTGCTTACCTTCTCGGAATTGTGTTTCATCTGTTTCCAAAAAGTACTGAATTGCTGATATCGCCGTACAAAGCGCGGCAAATACGGTGTTTTGAGACAGAAGCACGGGAGATAGTAAAATTTGACTGTTTTCTTCACATAAATTAAGTGTTTTTTTCAGGCGCGGAAAAGTCCCACTATGTAATGAAAGAAGATGTAACTTCAAACAAGAAGAACAGAAACTGTAGAAGTAAGTCAGAAGTGGCAGTTGGATGTTATTTAGGAGAGAAGAAGAGACTCAGCAACACCCAATGGAATACCAATGGTTAATGACGAAGTAGGATACCAGGTAGTAGACATAGATGCCAAGACAACATATTTGTATTATTTTCTGGGATAATCACAGAGGATCATTGGGTGCCTTGAAGGATATATAAATAGGGGGATTTATATCCAAATTATCCAAGCTTATTGCGAAACTTGATTGAAGGCTGAAACTGAAATTAAATGTGCGTTGACTTGGCAATTATCTATTTTCATTTTAGCCTTATTATGTGCAGTAATTAAATATCGTTCTGTGCTATTTTCCCTCTAAAGAGTTTTCTTTTTGGATTAATACTAGGGACTAGGGAGAGGACTAACCAATTTTAGCCGTGTGACGGGTGTTCTGTTCAACAAATATATTAATTTTTTCTGATGAGAGACAGAGGGCAAATTTTGCCACAAACTATCCTTGAGTTAATTCCTTAACTATCGATAAAGAGTGAATTTGCCGTTTATCCTTGATTAATTGATGCTCTTTGATTTTAAGATTCCTCTCTAACGGATAGAAGTCTCAAAAAGCCGCACAATTAAAAAAAAAATATGAAAAAAACTAGCTATAATAGTTCATTTGAATTCACTCTTCGTCTTTCAGTCAGGAAAAATTATATTTTTGGCTAAAAGAAATTTTGTTTTGCTGAAAGAAATTTGTGAAGGAGAATTTTTAATCAAAGGGAATTTAAAGGAGACCTAAGCTAAGTTCGCATTACATTAGTGACAATGCAAAGTTCGAGAAATTTGATAGCGCGTATTTGCTCATTCATCGATAGTTGATCAGTTAGAGCAGAATAATGTAACTTTGCTTGCAGTAAAAATTTTCAAATATTCAAAATTTTTTCATGGACTGAAAAGAAGAATTAAGCAATGCAAACGTCATCACAAATTCTTAAATATTAAGATAAAATTTACTTTAAAATAACTCAACAAGCCTGGCCCGAGCCAAATTTCTATTCTGAAGTAAAACAAAAGCCAGAATAACGTATAAAAGGCTTATAAACTCTTCCACATAAAAAACTTGCAAAGGAAGCACCGCCATTTTATGCAAACATTCAATAAAATATTTAAAACACTATATATAAATTTTTGCCATATTATATGGGCTATAATATGAAAGAAAAGATGTGAACTTGAAAAGGGGTCAGACTACAAGCCTTAAAAAGAGGATACATTTTTTTGCTTAGTTTTTTCCCCGGATATTAGGGTATTTTTTTTTCGTATCTGGAAGTCAAGCAGTGCGTATCATCAAGTTAAGTTAGGCTATTGCTTTTGAATAAACTTAATTTTATTGGATTTCCTGCGAAATTTTGCGGGGGCAAACCGGAGAAGCATATTCACGATTTGGACGGATAAAGGAGGATTTTTAGTAAATAAATATGTGTTTTTATCCCATATTAATAAGCAAATAGATTACACACAAAATGCCGTCCTTGTGTGCCATGTCTGCACATGAAAACTCGCCCAATTTCTTAAGCCCCATAAAAATTATGACATAATATACAATTCCACCGATTCCTCCCTTATATACCACCCCCAACAAAATTTCCCTCCCTCAGTCAAATTACTTTCACTATAAAGAAACAAATTATATTTACGTTATTTCCCTTTTTTTCTTTCTTACATTCTGATTCATTATTTAGTACTTTCATAGCTGTTATTATAGTGCAGTTGTAAATTAAATTCTAGTGGCAGACTTTTTATTTATGTGCATGGATCTGCTTCCCAAATTCGAAGGGAGCAAACTACTGATATTACAGTTTGTTTGTGCAAAAGGGAGAACTTCAAAATTAATTCCCAATCTTGAAAATATAATAATCCGTTATAGAATAATCCCAAGCTAAACGTCAAATAAAAAGCCAGGTCCCATCTTGCTACACAATAAGAATGAGAGTTATAATAAAGAAGCCAGGTCCCATCCTGCTACACAATAAGAATGAGGGTTGGTATAACTACACATAAGGGGCCCCCATAGAGGAACAAATTCCATATGAATTATCCAAAGATTACCACAAGAAATATTTGAAATACTTCTATTACATGGAAATTGACCCTAAAACAGCAATTTACGGCCCAGTTCTGGACATAACCTCTAACCCCCATAAAATTTCTTAAGGCATTATACCCTATAATGGTAAAAAGTTTTATATTTAAAACAAAATAAGTAAAATCATCAAAAAAGAAAAAAAAGTTTTGAAACGTTTACAAACAAACTCCAGTCATTGGTTTAATTTGGCAAGAGGCGGAGTCGCTCTAACTTGACAGGCGGACGAATCAACATCGTCGAAATCTTAGAAAGTTTGCCAAAAAATGCAAAATTGCGTAGCTCATCACTTTATTTTGTGTAATAAGTCGTAGAAAGGATTGTTCCGCCATTTTAAAGGACAAAAACAGAAGAAAAAAGGATAAGGGACAAATTTTTGAAAGAGCAGAATTAGTTGCCAATTTTAGAACAAGATGGGGGAGGAGGATAGAACTAAGAGATAAAATTGAACGTTGAAATTACGTAGTTGATCCAGTATTGCAGATAACTCGTTGAATGCCTGCTCTGCCACATTAAAGAAAAAAAGAGGACAAAAGGAAGACTTTACTGAAGCAGGGTGTGTGTGTGTGTGTGTGCGCCTTTGGGGCCAGACAATTGACTCAGGCGAGTCCGTTAATAACAGTAGTAATATATACATGTACTAAATTTTACAGATTTATCATTCATAAAATAAAATAAGTTACTTCCTTTGCAATGAGGGAGCTAAATAGGGCAAATGGGAACTATGACATATCTGAGAGGACTATTAGAGACAATTTAATGGATAGAAAGGATCAGAAAGAAAAATCAAAATAAGAAATTTTGCAAGGGGGGGAGAGGGTTACGTGGGAGGATTTTTCATGGGAGAAAAATCAAGGGAGGTTGACGCTTGCGGGTTGGTATTCTTCAGCAGGGAAAGTATTGAGGTTTCTACATCTCAGAGCTGTTTTCTCCACGCTGTAACTTCAACTTGTTTTGCTACCAACCCTTATACCCTCCCTTTGATAAGGGTGTAAAGCGGGGAAACTTAATTTTAACATGTTGGGTTTCTAGCAAAGTATCAGACGTATATATCCTTATATAAATCCTTGACGAATTAAATAAAAAAAACAAGTTTTTTTAAAACTGAAAGTAAGGAGCGACATTAAAAACTTAAAACGAACAGAAATTATTCCGTATATGAAGGGGGCTGTCCCCCCTCCTCAACGCCCTCGCTCTTTACGCTAAAGTTTTTTTATTGTTTATGAAAAAATAGAGTTGTGAGAAAGTCAAACTTTAGCCGTAAAGAGCGAGGCGTTGAGGAGGGGACAGCCCCTTCATATACGGAATAATTTCTGTTCGTTTTTAAGTTTTAATGTCGCTCCTTACTTTCAGTTTAAAAAACTTGTTTTTTTTTTATTTAATTTTTGAACGTTTTTGAATTAATGCAGGTTTTGATTTTGGCTCACCGTACATGAATAATTAAAACAAATTTTGCATATTATATTTGGTTAAATGGCTTTCTCGAAACTTGTTTAATTTTATTTACGAACGTGTTTTTATTAGTGATAAATAAACGATAACTTAGAATTAACTTACGTAACGAACTTCTATATTCATAAAATTTTAACACGTATATTAGGGGGTTCGCCCCCTAGTCAATACCCTCCTCTTTAAACTATAGTTCGAATTTTTTTTTCCAGTTCTTTAAAAATGACCTCTTAATCACAATCAGTTGATCAGTTGAAAAACTTGTTTTTTTTTATTTAATTCCTGATCTTTTTCTTTAATGATGCTGGGAAATCTGCGCCCCCTTCATAGCAATGTCCCTTCCCCCATGAAAACTTCCTTCATGGAAAAAGATCCTTCCATATAGCCCCCGACCCTCTCCTTCCCCCACCTACCAGAAAAAATCTCCTCTGAAAAAGTCTGTATACTAATCCCAATAACCAATACTATAATAGTAACATTTGAGTAAAGTTCATAACTTTCAGCCCTCCCCCTGGGGACTTTGGGGGATCAAGTCATTCTAAAAGACATTTTGATTATCATATTTTCGACCATGCTGAACAAAATGGCTATCTCAAAATTTTGATCGGGTGACTTTGGGAAAAAATGAGCGTGGGAGAGGGGCCTAGTTTGCCCTCCATTTTTTTGGGTCACTTAAAAGGGCACTAGAACTTTTAATTTCCGTTTTCCAATGAGCCCTCCCACGATATTCTAGCGACCACTGGGGTCGATACGATCACCCCTGGGGGAAAAAAAAAAAAAAAAAAACAAACAAACAAATAAACACGCATCCGTGATCTTTCTTCTGGCAAAAAATGGAAAATTCCACATTTTTTTGATCTAGATAGGAGCTTGAAACCTCTACAGTAGAGGTTCTCTGATACGCTGAATATGATGGTGTGCATTTTCATTAAGGTTCTATAACTTTTAGGGGGTCTTTCCCCTTTTTCGAAATCAGCCAAATTTTCTCAGGCACGTAACTTTTGATGGGTAAGCTTAAACTTAATGAAGCTTATATAATTTGAAATCAGAATTAAAATCTGATTCTTTTGATGTATCTATTGGTATCAAAATCCCCGTTTTTTTAGAGTTTCGGTTACCATTGAGCCGGGTCGCTCCTTACTTACAGTTCGTTACCACGAACTGTTTGATCAGGAGGAGGACACCTTATTTAGGAGTTTTAGAATGGAAGGTAGGTGCGCTTTAGCTTTTACGAATAATATTGTTATTATTGATATCTTATATTTAAATTAGAGGAAACTGTGACAGCGAGTAATTTCAGGGAGGACGCAGAAATTCCAGGGGGTATATGATTAAGAAAAGGAGGTGGAGTTTCAAGGAAATGTTTGGCAATTATCGTGTATTTAAAAGGGTTTACTATTTTCGTCTCTTATTCCAATGCCATCTTGTACGTTGACACATATAGATACTCATTAAATTTGTTTAGAAGGTTTCAACAACCCTAAGCTCACCAATAAATTTTAATTCGTCGGGAAATTCCTTATTGAGACTGAAGAGGAACTCGGAGAGTACGTTGGGTACTCCATTGCGAACAGAGGACGGGAGGGAGTTCAGATAATGAATATGGTATTTGACTGCTTAGGTGATCTATTTGATATGAAAGAAGCGACCAACTCAATTTTACTAGAAAAAGTCAATATTTGAATTCAGTGACAAGTTTTTTAACTAATACATTGTAATTAACCTTTAGCCCTTAGTTTTATAGATGATGAGGCAAGCGTTCGATTCTGTTGATAGAAGAGTTTTAGCGAAGGTCTTATCCTTGTATGGTGCATAACACTGCTGCGGTCCATGGTAGGAATGAAGTTAGCAGCTGGTTTCGTATTAAATCAGGAGTTGAGCGGGGTTGCGTTCTATCACCTTTTACACGGGTGATTCTGATGGACTTTGTTTAATTAGGAGCGCAGCAAAGGTAATGTGAGAGCAAGGAATCAAATGGGGAATTAAAAGCCCCCCCAGACTTTAGCTATGATTATGATTTAAGGATCCTAGATGAAAATATTGGTAAAATGAATAAACTTTTAGAGGTTTTGCGAGTTCAGGGTGCTAGAATAGGTTTGAAAAATTAATATTAAGAAGACTAAGTCGCTAAGGTAGCTTCAGTTATCATGGTGGTATTATTAGTAAAGACGGTGGGAGCAGTGAAGATGTTAAAAGTAGAATAGCCGAGGCTTAGGGTGTTTTTTCACAGTTGAAAAGAGTTTGGAAGAATAGGGAGGTAAGTCTTCAAACCAAGATTTAGAATAAGGAAACTACAATGATGACGAATATGGTTCTGAAGCATGGGTGGTTCGAAAAATGGATGAAGATTTATTTGATGTTTTCCAGAGAAATTGCTTACGGATTGCTTCTTGGTAGACGGCTGACTGACCTCATTTCAAACAGTAGGCTGTACGAAAAGTGTGGTTTAGTCCTGCTTTCTAGTACTATAATGAGAGAAAGGTTGAGATGGCCAGGGCACATAGTGTGGATGAAGGATAACAGACTGCCGAAGATTGTTTTTTTCGCGGCCTACCATCCAGGCCTAAACGGAAATCAGGCCGTCCACGATTGGGGTGGGGGGATGTCATAAAGAAAGATTTAAGGGAATTGGGAACTTCCCAGGAGGTGTAAAAAGGGAAACTTTGAATAGATTTGGATGGAGGAGGAGCGTGCTTAGCTGTGTTTGGCCTCAGGCGGCTATATGCTGCGTTGTGTTGTTAGTAGTAGTAGTAGTAATCTACTTTGACTCTGAAGTCCCAAAATAGGAGAATTTTCCCGAAAGTCACTATAACAGCTCTCAAGTCCTTAAAAGTTCTTTTTGCAAGATTAAGTCATGTGGATACTACAACCAAGGAGGCCATTCTAGTGTGTTAGTTACATCTAGTGTCCTGAAGACTGCATCGGAGACTGAAGACTGTATTAACGGAGTTTCGGCATAAAATCTCCGCTTGCTCCTAATTGACTAATAAATCACAAGGTCCGATTGATGTAGAACCCTTACCTACCTAATCCGTATATCCATTGTTGCAATTATAGCTTCAATTTAGAATAGAATGATCATAGGCCCAGAGTAAAGAAAAATTTTGAAAACGATTTAAATAAAATAATGCTAATGCGAACAAAAAGTAAGAAGGCCAGAACTTTTAAGAGGGCGGTAAGTTGCGTATTAAGAGCGTGAACTGGAGAACATAGTTTAAGAAACTGAGAATAACTTATCAAAGGGTGGGATCACGGGTCATGGAACCACTTATGCTTACAGATATAGCATTCCTTGTTTAGATTCCGATAGCACAACAGGTTCAGTTAGCTTGTGAAAATTTGTACATTCAGGGTTTGTAACAAGGATTTCAAGAAATTTTAAACAGTTTGAAAAACTTACCGTAAATGGGTTTTGGGCGCTGCGAAAATAATGTTACAGCGGAGGAATCAACCCCAGAAGGATCCTTATTACCGTGGTAACTAGCTGGAGGGAACTGTGGTTAAAAAAAAGGTGTTGAAGAAACACGATCAGGAAGGTGAAACTAGTTTTCAGTTGACGGCAAGGAAGAACAATTAATATTCATTACAGGATAATTTGCACATGTACGTACTCTCCAACCACAGACACATTGACAGTATGGATGCTCACGGAAAATTTCACAGAGAGGGGGGGGGGGACAAAATAATAGCAGCTGTGGATGAGGCCATGAGAAAACATTTTGGTATGCATTTTCGCGCGGAATAATTTTCTTTTAACGCATTTGGTAGCCAAATTCCAAATAAAAATACTAACTAATTTGACAATTAAAATGAAACAAAATTCAGCAAAATTTTCCTGCAAAGTTAGTATCAATCTGCTTAATCTCTTATATATTTAATAATTATATATGATTATGTGTCCATTCGTTATGCTCAAAACCGAGAGTAGAAGAAAATCAGACTTAATTACGCAAAAATTTATTGTTTCCTTTAAAACAGTGTAGACTTTACTTTATGCAATTTTTTGAGCCTTTATTTTCAGCAATAGCTAGATCAATAGCTTTTTTCAATGATCCTGAAAAGCCCTAAAGTGAGGTATCTCCTGAACTGTAGACTGTCGAAGAGCCTTCAGATAAATATGGAAAAGGAATAATTGAGGCTTGGCGTGATATCTTCCTTCTTATTGTAGAAAAATGTTAATGAAATTTTGAAACTGAATGAAAACTGATTTACTTTATATTTCATTAAAGTATACACAAGGATTTATAAGCGCACATTAGCTACCCCGAATCTGGGACGATGCGTCATTTTGTACATAGGGGGGGGGGGGATAGATACATCAGAGGGTTAGTTTTAATTGCAAAGATCCCACATTAAGCCTCCCGATGAATATAGAATTAATTTTGTTGAAGGGGTTTTGGTGGTATTTCGGAACTGGTGTATGATCCCTCTTGATTCACAGGAAAATTGTAGTGTACGCCTTTATCAGTCGTGTTTGGTGGTAGTGGTGGTGGTGGAGGGTAATAGTACCCCTCCCAATGCTACATATTTATCTGTGTAGGTTTAGATATTGCTTTCATAAGCCTACCGGCACAGAGGGGGAAAAGGCGAGGTAAGCCATCATGTGCCTCGCCATTTTATTTTTTCCTTGGGGGGGGAGGGGCTATAGGCTATTTGGAACTTTTTTGGCAATTTGAGGTCTCAATATATTTCTTTTTGCATGTATATAGGCTACAATGTTCCAATGTATTTTAAAACATGTATTTAATGTATTAGAGCATTAGAGAACCCTATTGTAGAGGTTTCGAATGGCTTCAAACCACCTAGAAGATCACAAGTCACACAGATTCCATCCCAATGAATAACAATACTCTTCTTCCACTCGAAATTCTCTAGTAAAAATATTATGAAGCTCTTATTCAACAAAACTACGGTTCATCTCTACCTTTTTCAGTTGCGAAAAGTCCTCACCGTGTTATGAAAGAAGTGTAACTTCAAACAAGAAGAACAGCCTCCTTAGAAGTAAGTCAGAAGTGGCCAGTTGAATGTCATTTAGGAGAGAACAAGAGACTCAGTTACAACCAATGGAATACCAATAGCTAATGATGAAGTAGGATACCAGGTAGTAGACATAGATCGGGAAAACTAGTTTTGTATTATTTCTTTGATAATCATAGAGGATTATGGGTGTCTAAGATATAATAAGGGATTGATCTTTTTTGGAAACCTGATTGAAAGCTGAAGGATAATTAAACATGCTCGGCAGGCAATTTGTCTGTTTTTGAAGAACTACTAACAGCTCACCCCAGTACTAAGCGCCTGAGTCCAATACAGCTGCGATCGCTCGTCCTCCTGTATCCCAATACAATTCAAAGCCTCCCTATTTACAACCTCCCAGGAAGTTCCCATTTCCCTTAATTTTTTTTTACGACAGCCTCCCACCTCAATCGCGGACAGCCTGCTTTCCATTCACCTCTAACGCGGGTGGCCAAAAAGGGGAATCTTTTGCAATGTGTCAATCGTCATCTGCAGAGCGTGCATAGTCATGTCAATCTTTCTCTCATTATAGGCCTAGAAGGGGGGTTGGAACCATACTTTTCGAAGAGCCTACTCTTCATTTTGCCATCATTTTCATCTAGGATGCCTAAATCATCATCATATTTAATTCTAAAGGACTTTTAATTCCCCATTTGATTCTGTGCTAAAAAAAAAAGTTTAGCGTAAAGAGCGAGGTATTGAGGAGGGGAAACCGTCCTCATACAAGTAATAATTTTTGTTAATTTTGAGTTTTAATGTTGTTCCTTACTTTCAGTTAAAAAAACTTTTTATATTCAATTTTCATCGTTTTTTTTAAATAGTGCTGGGAAATCCAAGTAGATGTCCGATTCGTTTGTGGATGTCCGAGACATGTACTAATATTCATTTTAATAATGAAAAAAAAAATTCCAATTGAGATACTTTGACACTAAACTAAAAAACTGGGAAATTGAAACTGAAATGCAAGTCAGCCTTATCTTTTCTGGCCAAAGGCTTGCTTCTGCTTGAATAGGTTTTCATGATCAAACAGTTCGTGGTAACGACCTGTAAGCAAGGAGCTACCCGGCTCAATAGTAACAGAAACTCTAAGAAACGGAATTTTGATACAAATAGATACATAAAAAGATTTGGATGTTTTTATGCTGATTTCAAAAATATATAAGTTTCATCAAGTTTAATGCTGTCAATCAAAAGTTACGAGCCTCAGAAAATTTGCCTTATCATTATTATTATTTGCCTATAATTAAACGGCCTTTGTGATTCAGGGGTGATTCTTAAAGAATTGGAACAAAATTTGAACTTTAACGTAAACAGCGATGTTTTTTTTTTTGACCATTGTATTGACGAGAAGGCGAACCCCCTTAATATACGTAATAATTTATGTTCTTTTTAAGTTTAATGTTGCTTCTTACTTTCAGTTGAAAAAAGTAGTTTTTTTTATTTAATTGCAACAATAGCTGTAACGTAGTAATGAATAGTTGACAATCCATAGTAACCAATGTAGTAACCATAGTAACCTGAAAAATGCATTATTAAAAAAAAAACTGTCGAATAAAAAAAAAAAAAAAAAAAAAAAATACAATTTTTAGCTGATTCAGGAATGGTAACAATTTTTAAAGTTAGTTTAAGAGTAAACTGTTATTTTGAAAAGGAATTTATCTAAATTTTGGAAATGAGCCTGAAACTTCAAAAATGCTCTCGGATCAAATTAAGAAACGGACAATTGTAACAACCATTGTGGAAAACCTTTCACAAGGAAATTAAAACCCACTCAACCTCCACCTTGAACAGAAAAATTACTGAACATGAGAAGTACTGCAGTGTCCTCTTTTTTTCTTCTTTAATTAGAGGACTCAATACAGAGAACCAATTAGAGAGATCCCCATTTGCTTTCACTGAATCAGGTGACTAAGTATTTAAAATTTAAAAATGTAATGTGAAGACATCTTCTACTGTTCTGATTTACATTCGTAAACCACACACAATAAAGAAACTATAAATGAGAAAATGAATGAGGTTTTCAGTTTTCAACAGAGGAAAATAGTTGTTATTCGACGTCAATCTCATAAATATGGATTTGTGTTTTTATTGTGATAATAACTATTTAATGTTTTCTAGGCAACGGGAACCAACAATGGAGACTGGTTTTAATGGCAGACAAAATTTCAATTCACTTTTAAAGCCGAATTTCAAGAAAATTTGATGCCAATTGTGAATGTTTTGTAGCCAAGATTAAGGTAATGGGTGTAGGTAATTTTCACCTTTGTTTTTGAAAACTTAATTTGAAACCTAACCTAACCTGATGATGTTTTTCAGCGGTACAACTCCATGAAAACAATCACACAGGTTTTGAAAAATATATGGGGAATGGATGATTCTTATTTCAAAATTGACAGGTTTTTGAAGGGTGTCAGAGAAATGTATGTCTGCTATTGCAGATAATGGGCCTTTGTAGCTTGAGTCTCGACTGAGTTTTGATTAAGGGCTAATTATTCTGGGCTTGGTCTGTTTTGGCAAGCGTTTTGGGGCTGAACAACCTTTCTTATGTCTATCAACTATGGTTTGCCCCTCCCCGTAGTAACATAATATTGTAGACATGAATATATAATGAGTTTGCGAGGTAGTAGACTTGAGATTCTCTCTTTGCAGGAACCTGACTGTTGATAAACAAGAATTGCCAAGTTCTGAAAACCATGCAGTGATCAAGATGTGTCCAGGATTACCAAAAAGCCTCAATTAAACTGGAGGTCCCACGGACTTCTTGGGTTTTGGTTCTAAGCGCTTTGGTGTAGATCTGAGATGTCTTAATCCCCGTCCTGCACTGGGTTCCGGGATCAAAGCTTTACCTGAGGCCAAAATAATTTCAAGATTTTAAGAATATGAGAATTGCAGCTTGGAATGCTTTACAATGTTAAAAAATACCTATCGTGTCGACATTTTTACTGAAAATTCAGACACTTCGAACTGGACTTCAGAAAACTCATATTCCAGGGTTAGGAAAAATGAAATTAGGTGATATAGAATATATTTACTCATACAGGAAGGGTGGAAGACTATGAGAATTGCAGCTTGTAGAACCGACTGACGGAGATGGTAGGGGCTCAGATGAATTTTACTTACAGTTATAGAACAAAAGACGAAATTTGATTTTTTATTAGGAAATTCTAACGCCCAGGTTAGTAGAAATAGGGATTGATGATATCATAACCTTGGTAAATTTGGTATAGGAAAAGAAAACAGCAATGGTTGCAGTCTGCTGCAATTTGTTGGTATAGCAATGTAGTTATAACCAAGACAGTATTTGGTCATAAAATGGCCCATAAATTGACATGATGTTCACCTGATGGTAAGACAGCTAACCTTATTAAATTATGACACTGTAAATTAAGGATTGACAGAATCAATACAAGATACTAGGTTAGACAGGAGTGCTGTTATTGATTTTAAAAGTAAAGATCGCCATCTAGTAGTGTATAGGGTTAATTTAAAGCTGAAATTTCAAAAGGGTAACCACCTTCCAGGAGGTTATGACGTTGGTAGGCTCCAGGAGGTAAATTTGAGGGAAAATTTTTTAGGAACTGTTGAATACTATACTAAAGATTTAAAATTTGTCAATGTAGAAAATGGATGGAATAATTTTAGAAAAACCATTTGTGAAGCTGCTGATGGTGTGTTAGGGAAGAAAGTTAGGAGCGCAGCTCGGAATATTCGTCAAAAACAAAAACTCTATTTTTAATAGAGAGGAGAAGGGACTTTGTACAAGAATTATCTGAGTGATAGATCATATGAAAACGATATATCATATGAGTGATAGATCATAGGATAGATCATATGAAAAATAAAAAATAAAACTAGTATAATGTAATGCTCTGAGTGTCAGTAATGCCTAAATATGGACGTTTTTGAAACGAAAATTAACCCATTGTGGTCAGTTACGACTGTATTTCCTTTAATTAGACTATTCTCTCAGACAGCCAAAGGGGTAGTTAGGGGGGACGGATATCTCGGGCAAAGCCTATGAGAAGCACGTAACTGAATATTAAATGGCAGTGTGGTCTTCGTCACTATTTACATAGCTGGTTTGCAAAAAAACAAAAAATGTGTTTGTTTCTAAGTGCTCTAAGAAATGGGAAATGACGTACTTCATTAACCAGATTTAGATATTATAAACAAAGTGAAGACATTAACTCTAGCACTTTCCAATCACCTTGTTGTGGAAGATGAATTTCCGCCTAAAAATAATCAAGTGACCCTTATAAATACTTATTTCTTATTAAATATTTCTGGGAATCAAGAGGAATACATACAACAGTTCGAAGCCCACACCCCCTTCTCGATCATTGAAAACTTTCTCGAGTTCTCCCCCCCCCCTCAAGTACAAAATGACCCAACATCCCTCATTCACGATAGCTTATGAGAAATAGTTGAGGAAATCTTAAAAGATGTTTGGGCTTTTATCACTTCTCAATGTATAAAAAAGAATACCGGTTGTGGATGGGTGTGTGGGGGAAATATTTTAAGATATGTTTTGTTAGGGATATTTTTTTTAACACATATAGAGACAAAATTCCAAATAGAAAGACAAACTAATTTGACCTGTAAATGAAACGAATTTCAGCATAATTTGGAACAGAAAGGATTCCAGGTAAAGGGATCTTTCCATTTAATCTATAACAAGTTTAATTGTTATGTATTATTGTATGTTCATTATATATTACGCCCCCAAACCTAGAGTAAAAGAAAATACAGAATTAAACCGAAATTTTGGAAAACTTTATTATGTCTTAAAATGTAGACTTGTCTTTATGTAATTTCTTAAGCGTTTGAATAGGCTACAGAAGGAGTAGATATACAAACTTAAAAACGGCATCCAAGGGGATTTTTTAGCTCTATTATTTTTTTTTCCCAGAAGCTTCACTTACCTGTCCTAGATCAATAGCTTTCCCTTCTTTTTGCAGAAGAATGGTACTGAAATTTGTTTGAAACTTTTTTTTAGTAAACTGATTCATGTTTCTATTTCATAAAATTATAAAATTATATCATGAAAGAGCATCAGCTATCGTGAATGAGGGATGTTGGGTCATTTTGTACTGGGGGGGGGGGGGGGGGGGGGGGGGGGGGAACTCGAGAAAGTTTTCAAGCTATCGAGAAGGGGGTGTGTGCTTCGAAAAACTGTTGTATGATTCCTCTTGATTCCCAGAAATGTTTAATAAGAAATAAGTATTTATAAGGGTCACTTGATTATTTTAGGCGGAAAATTCTTCTTCCATAACAAGGTGATTGGAAGTGCTAGAGTTAATGTCTTCACTAGAGTTAATGTTTGCCTCTTTCCCAAGATGTACCCAATAAAAATTTTGAGATATCCGTCTTGCTTAAAGCAATCCAAAAGTTAAATAGTTATATACCTCATGGGTTGAGGAAAATCCCCAAAGCCACCGGGGCAAGGGTCATTTGTGATGCAAGTTACCCATTTTTAACATATCAGGTATTAAGAAAAGAAGGCATATGAGATCTTGAATTAAAAAAAGCTTAGAGTATTAAGGCGAAACTTTAAGGAAATGCTGAGAGGGATGTTGAACACAATCAAAACAAACTATTGGATTTTTGGTTGTGAAAAGACAATATGAGCAACGTCTAAGGAATGACTGAGGGTAATGGACGTTGAGACTTTCCAGGAATGTTGAAGGGATGTTGAAGAAAGATTGAAGGTTAACAAACCCCTCTCTCCTTGTCCTGTTTAGGTGATCTTTCTCCTCTATAATTATCAAATTTTTAGTTTTTCTTATATTTAAACTAGTCAAAAGATCTAATTTCTATGCCTTTTAGCGATCTAGGAGGCATAGCAATTGAATCCTCCTCGATGTATACTAAATCATCAGACACTTGTATATCATGGTTACCAAAAGGGTATATGTGCAAATATTTAGGAATGGTTATAGGAGCTCACTTTGTACTTTCAGGACCACTATTACTGCCCTAGTAATGTAGTTGTGATTGCGAATACTTACGATTTTGACTGTGACTACTTGAAACTACTTGCATGTTTGACTTCTTGCAACTTCGACCGCCTCTATTTTTATACCAGTACCGTGTCCACTATGTGTTTCAAGGTTATCAAATGGGTTTACCTGCATTATCACGGGAGCCGCTAAGGGTAATAGCTTAATATTTTCAGGACCACTATTGCTACTTCTTTGACTGCAACTGTGTCTACTTGTGAGAACGACGATCTTCAACTGCAACTATAACAACTTGGGGACTAAATGAAAGTGCAAACTGCTTATGACTGTGGCTGAGTTAATTTGTATCTGCTAGTCTGACTACTTGCACCTTTGACTATTTGTAATTCTAACTACTTTTGACTGTAAATACTAGCGAAAACGCGATTACTTGTGACTATGACTAATTCCATTTAATGGTTGTTACTTTACTAAGACTGAGACTATTTGCAACTTTCATAGGTAGTGGCCGTGATTACTTCCTACTATTACTACTTGTGACTGTGTGTACTTTAGCCCACCAATACTTACAAATGACACTATTTGCGAGTCTGACAACAAAAGACTACAATTGCGGCGACTTTGAGCTGCGAATGTAATCAGACTGTTACTGCGGGCTGCGATTGGACTCTGACTTTTGAAACTATTGCAACTTTGACTATTACAACTAAAGTTATTGAGCTAAAAAGAAAAAAATTAACATTTTCCTTCATATCAAAATGATACAGTGCATCAAGGTTGCCAAAAAATCTTATCTGCAATATCTCAAGAATATCTAAGGTTATTAATCCCTATATATCATTGAATATTAAGGGGATGTTGACCTCAATCAGAAGATACTATATTTGTATCTTTTGTCAGAAAGGTGCATCTTCAATATTTAATAGAAAAAAATTAATTCAACATTCAAGTCAACTTAAAACGAACAAGAATTGTTACAAACAGGAGTTTTACAAAACAGGTCATTTGTACCTTACTAAAGACTAATTATATTTAATACATGTTCTTTTATATTTACAATATTGAAAAATAAAAATAAAATGTACTGTGAAGTAAAATCTTTAATTACTGAGTTTCCTTTGTTAATGTAATTGTATATCAAATATTTGTTTATATATGCCTAGTCTTATTGATTAATATAGTCATTTAGTTTTCATTTGCCGTCGATATTTCAAAAACAAAGCAAGCTATGCTAGACACATAGAAAAAAAAAAAAATACAAATCAAACAGTTTGTGATAACGAACTGCAAGTAAGGAGTGACTCGCTCAATAGTAACCGAAACTCTGAAAATTGACTTTTAACATCAATAGATGCATCAAAAGAATCCGCGTATTATGTTGATTCCAATGATATAAGATTCATCAAGTTTAGTGTTACCCATCAGAAGTTACGAGCCTAAGAAAATTTGCCTGATTTTTGAAATAGGGGGGGAAAACAACCCTTAAAAATTCAAGGAATCTTAATGAAAACCACACAATCGAATTTAGCGTACCATAGAATCCTTTTGTAGAAGTTTCCAGTTCCTATCTGCAAAAATGTGGAATTTTGCTATTTTTGCCAGAAGACAGATCACGGATGCGTGTCTAGAGAATTTGACAGGGCGGGGGGGGGGGGGGGTGCACTTTACGCTGAATAAAATTTCCATGGAGTGGTTTCACGTGAGGGGGAGGGGTACATTTCACAGAGGGTGAGCCAGATTTACCGGCATTATTTGAAAAAAAAACGAACAGAAATATTTCGATATATGAAGGGTTGTCCCTTCGTCAATAACTTGCTCTTTACGCTAAAGTTTATCTGTTTGTCCCATTTTTTTAAGTGCTCTACTGAAAAAAGGGGGCTGTTTTAATTAGAATTGAAAGCTTTTTTTTTTAAAAGGGCTAAACAGCTTTAGCGTAAAAAGCAAGGTATTTTGGAAGGAGCAACCTTTCATATACGGAATAAATCTGCCAAAATTAATATGCAAATTTTGTTCCCCCCCCCCCCCCCCCTTAATTTTTTCATTGTGCTGTGAGCTAAATTGAACCTGCGTTAGTTGAAAAACGTTTAGGAATAAGTTTTTTTTCAACTGAAAGTAAGGAGCAACCATTAAAACTTTTAAAAGGAAACAGAAATTATTTCGTATATTGAAAGGGGCTGTCCCCTCCTCAACGCCTCCACTCTACGCTAAAGTATTTTTATTGTTTTAAAATTAAGAGTTGTGACAAAGAGTCAAATTTAGTGTAAAGAGCGAGGTGTTTAGGAGGAACAGTCCCTTTAATATCAGGAATAATTTCTGTTCGTTTTAAGATTTAATGTCACTCCTTACTTTCAGTTAAAACTTATTTATTTAATGACGTAATAAACCTAGAGAAGAATAGGCAGCAGCCAGAATTCTGAAGTTTTGTTCGTTTATAAGCTTGACTTGAATACCTAATTTATTTTTACTCGTTTTAAAATTTTTTCATTTATTTATTTATATTTTTTTTTATTTATTTTATATATGTTTGCTATGATTGTTTATTTAATTTCCGTTGTTGTAGGTTTCATTTTAATCTTTAATAGCAATTTTTGGTCGTTTTGAGTTGACTTATTGCTTGAATTATTTTTAATGGTCTTAATTTTACTATGGCTTTTTACTTTTCTTTGAAAAACTTGTTTTTGGAAATTTTGTTTTAATCAATAAGAAAAACCATAAAAATGATTTTGGTAATTGTAAAAAGCATTAGCATTTCCTGTAGGAAGCAATCTACTATGTATGATGATATTTTTTATTTAGTTCGAGACTATTTATTTCGAGATTATTTCCAGATAAAGTACTAAGAGAAGAATAAATTGGTTTTAGGTTGGGAGGGGACGTGTCGATCAAATTTTGACTTATCGATAAATAATTAAGCGGTACGTGAGTCAGCAGGCCTTCATTACTAAGTTTTTATAAATTATGAATAAGTATTTGATTCAGCCGAAAGTTTTAGCGAAGGTCCTGTATCGTGTATGGGGTACCCGACAAATACATCGAAGTGATTAGGCTGTGCACGGGAACGAAATTGCTGCGGTTAAGGTTGCCAAATAAGGGTAGTAGCTTGTTTTGTATTAAATCAGGAGTTATACACGGTTGTGTTCTATCGCCTTTTTTATATTGTCATCGTCTTAATGGGCTGAGTTCTAAAGAATACGGTAAAGGCTATTTAAGTGCCCTTTTTCTTTTTTGGGGAAAATGTATATTATAATCACTGATTTTTCGAATGTTTTCAGAGTTTAGAATTACAAAAATTGGTTTTGAAAATTATTGTCAAGAAGACTAAGTCGCTTCGACTGGGAGCTTCACCTACTTAGGATTTTATAATTTAAAAGATCTATCCCTAGGGGCTGGGGGGGGGGGGGTCATGTTGTCTCCAAAGGCTAGTTTTTGGGACTTCAACTATGCCAAAAGAAAATTTCAATCTCAAAATTTTGATTGGACTATTTTTTTGGGAAAGGGGCGTGGGAGGGGCGACCTATAGCTGCCTTCTAATCTTTTTGGTCACCTAAAAGGGCACTAGAACTTTTAACTTTCGTTCAAATGAGCCCTCTCTCCGATGTTAGTACAGCTCACCGCCGTAACTAAGCGCCTGAGTCCAATACAGCTGCGCTCGCTTCGTACCCTCCCTGTATCCCAAATACAATTCAAAGCCTCCTATTTACAACCTCCCAGGAAGTTCCCATTTCCCTTATTTTTTTTTTACGACAGTACCCTCCCACTCAATTCGCGGACTGTCCTGCTTTCCATTTACCTCTCAGAAGAATCTGTAACGCGGTGGCCAAAAAGGGGAATCGTTTTTGCAATGCTGTCTAATCGTCATCTGCAGAACGTGCATTAGTCATGTCACACTCTTTCTCTCATTATAGCTTATAGTAGAGCCTAGAAGGCGGTGGTTGGAACTCATACTTTTCGAAGAAGCCTCTAAGTTAGCACTCTTTCATTAAATTCCTTTGGCCAAGGGATATCATTTTCATCTAGTGATGGGAAGTGCCTAAATATCATCATCATAATTAATTCTAGGGATCGAGGGGACTTTTCAAATTCCACAGTGGAGTACTGTGCTATGAAAAAAAGTTTTAGCGTACATAAGAGGGGTTGCTCCTATACTGCGATGTTTCTCCAATCGATGGAGGAGGGGAAACCGTCCTCATATAAGTAATAATTTATTGTTCCTTATTTTTGGGAGTTTTAATGTTGTTCCCTTACTTTTAAGGTTGAAAAAAACTTTTTATATTT
>JAPEVW010000041.1:545674-644174 GCA_027921565.1 Artemia sinica | reverse complement strand
CGTGTTTAACTCCAGATTTAATACAAAAAAAGCTAATACCCTCATTTCCAGCCTTAACCATAGCAATTTGTTCTCGTGCATAGCCTAATCACTTCCGATGTATTTGTCGGGTACCCCATACACGATACAGGAACTTTCTCTACTTATTCTCAAATACTTATTCATAATTTATAAAACTAAGTGATGAAGTGGACTGCTGGACTCATGTGCCTCTTAATTATTAATATCGAACAAGTCAAAGTTGATCGACACGAGATTCCCCCTCCCAACCTAAAACCAAACTGTTGTTCTCTTAGTATACTTGATCTGGAAATAATCTCGAAGTAATAAAATATCATCAAACATAGTAGGTTTGCTTCCTACAGAAAAAATCTAATGCTTCTCTAATTACCAAAATCATTTTGATTGTGCTTTTCTTATTAATTTAAACAAAATTTCCAAAAACAAATTTTTTCCAAAGAAAATTAAAAAGCAATAGTTAACTTAAGACCATTAAAAACAATTCAAGCAATAATTCAAACTCAAAACGACCAAAAATTACAATTCAAGAATAAAATGAAAACCTACAACAAACCAAATTTAAATAAACAATCATAGCAAACATAAGAATATGGGTAATAATATAAATAAAAAAATGAATTTTAAAACGAGTAAAAGTTTAATACGTCATCTAAATTAAAAAAAACGGTTTTTTAAAACTGAAAGTAAGGAGTTACATTAAAACTTAAAACGAACAAGAAATTATTCCGTATATGAAAGGGGCCATTCCCCTCCTAAACGCCTCGCTCTTTACCGCTAAAGTTTGACTCTTTCTCACACTTTAATTTTAAAGCAATAAAAACATTAGCGTAAAGAGTGAGGCGTTGAGGATGGGACAGCCCCTTTCATATACGAAATATATTATGTTCCTTTTAAGTTTTTAATGTCGCTCCTTCCTTCAGTTTGAAAAAATTTATTCAAGAACGTTTTTTCAGCTAACGCAGGTTCGAATTTAGCTTACCGTACATGAAAATTTAAAAACAAAATTTGCATATTTAATTTCGGCAGATTATTCCATATATTAAGGGTTGCCCCTTCCTCAATACCTTGCTCTTTACGCTAAAGCTGTTTTTAGTACGTTTTAAAAAAAAGCTTCCGATTCTAATTAAAAGGCCCCCGTGTTTCAGTAGACATCACTTAAAAAATTGAGACAAACGGTCAAACTTCAGCGTAAAGAGAAAGGTATTGAGGAGGACAACTCTTTATATATCGAATAATTTCTGTTCGTTTTTTTCCAATAATGCCGGTAAATCTGGCTCAACATCTGTAAAATATACCCCACCCCCTCACGTAAAACTACTTCATGAAATTTCAACAAAAAAAACCAACATAAAGTGCACTCCCCCCCCCCTGTCCAATTCCCTCCAGCAACGCATCCGTGATCTTTCTTCTGGCAAAAAATATCAAAATTCCACATTTTTAAACATAGGACCTGGAAACTTACTACAGTAGGAGTTCTATGATACGCTTAATTCGATGGTGTGGTTTTGATTAAGATTCCTTCAATTGTTAAGGGGTGTTTTATGCCCTATTTAAAAATAAGGCAATTTTCTTAGGCTCGTAGCTTCTGATGGGTAACAACTAAACTTGATGAATCTTATATCTTTGGAACCAATATAATAAGCTGGGCTCTTTTGATGTATCTATTAGATATCAAAACTCCATTTTTTTTTAGAGTTTTGGTTTACTATTGAGCCGAGTTGCTCCTTACTACAGTTCATTACCACGAACTGTTTTTGATGTGTATTGTTTTTTAAACTATGTGTCCTAGAACCGTATCCTTTTGTGTTTTGGAATACTGACGGCAAATGAAAACTAAATGACTATAATAATCAATAAGACTAGACACATTTAAAACGAATATTTGATAGGTATAGATAACATTAACAAAGGAATTTTTTCAATATTGTAAATATAAAAGAATATATTAAATATAATTCATCTTTGTAAGGTGCCAAATGACATAATTAGATATTTATGGTTAGGGGAGGGGGCATGTCGCCAAACTCCTGTTTGTAACGATTTTTGCTTTGTTTTAAGATCGACTTTGAATGTTGAATTAATTTTTCTATTAAAAATTGAAGATACACCCGCTTCTCGATAAAAGATCACACATACCGATCTTCTGATTTAGGTCAACATTAGAATCTTCTGATTTAGTTCAACATCCACTTATATTCAATGAATATATAGAAATTAATAACCTTTGGTATTCTTGAGATATTGCGGATAAGATTTTTTTGGCAACCTGGATGCACTGTATCATTTTGATACAAAGGAATATTATTATTTTTTTTTTATTTTTAGATCAACCTATACACTATCGTTCGCACTCCCCCCAATAATATTAGCGCATACGATAGTATAGCAAAGTTGCAACAACTGAGTTCAAAGTCGGCAGTCCAAATCGCAGACTGGAGAACACAGTCTAATTTACAATTCACAGCTGAAAGTCACCGCACTTGTAGTCTTTTGTTGTCAGGACTCGCAAATAATGTCAGGTGTCAAAGTATTTGTGGGCTTAAGTACACACAGTCACAAGTAGTAATAGTAAGAATTGTAATCACGGCCACTACTTATGAAAGTTGCAAAGTCTCAGTCTTACTAAAGTAACAACCATTAAATGGTTTAAGTCATAGTCAAAAGTAATCTTGTTCGCTAGTATTTACAGTCAAAAGTAGTTAGAGTTACAAAGTAGTCGAAGGTGCAAGTAGTCAGACTAGCAGATACAAATTAACTCAGCCACAGTCATAAGCAGTTGCACGTTCGAATTAGTCCCAAGTTGTTATAGTTGCAGCTGAAGATCGTCGTTGTCACAAGTAGACGCAGTTAGTAGTCCTGAAAACATAAGATATTACCCTTTGCCGCTCCCCAGATATTGCCAGGTAAAACCATTTGATTAACCTTGAACACACATAGGTGGAAAACAGTACTGGTATAAAATAGAGGTGGTCGAAGTTGCAAGAAGTAAAACAGTTTCAAGCAGTCATAGTCCAACAATCATAAGTATTCGCAATCACAACTACAGTAGTAGTAGCAGTAGTGGTCCTGAAAGTACAAAGTGAATTCCTATAGCCATTCCTAAATATTGCATATATACCCTTTTAGTAACCTGATATACGAAGTGTTCTAATGATTTAGTATACATCGCAGAGGATCTAATTGCTATGCCTTCTAGATTTCAAGAAGGCACAGTAATTAGATCTTTTGACTAGTTTTTTATAAAATGAAAACTAAAAATTTGATAATTGTAGAGGAGAAGGATCACATAAACAGGAACAAGGAGAGGGGGACTGGTTGACCTCCGTCTTTGATCAACATCCCCTCAACATTCCTTGAAAGTTTCAACGTCTGTTGCCCTCAGTCATTCCTTTAGACGTTACTGATGTTGCCCATTTTCACAACCAAAAGCACAGATTGTTTTGATTGTGTTCAACATCCCCTCGTCAACATTTCCTTAAAGTTTTCGCCTCAATAGCTTTTTAGTATATTCAGGATCTACTATGCCTTCTTTTCTTAATACCTTAATATGTTAAAAAATGGGTAAACTTGCATCACAAACAGCCCTTGTCCTGCTGGCTTTGGGGGTTTGTCCTCAACCCATTAGTTTATAATTATCTAACTTTTGGATTGTTTTGAGCAAGACGGATATCTCAAAATGTTTATCGGGTACATCTTTGGAAAGGTGCGTTTTCAGAGGCAGAGTCCGTGAGACCTCCAGTTGAAGGAAGGTTTTATGCAATTGTGTGCTCCATCTTGGTTTTGACATGATTTTCAACACTTATCACTTTAAATTTGGAATGACTTTTGCAATTATCACAATAAATGAACATGAAATAAAAATATAAAATTTTATTCTGATTTCATAATAACAAGCGTGCAAGACCAAACGCAGATTCTTTCAAATAAAAAAAAAACCACATAAAAATTTAAACGATCAAAATTATTACGTATGTGAGGGGGGCTTCCCCCTCCTCAAATACCCGCTCTTGACGTTGCAGTTTTTTGAATTTAACTTATTAAAATAACGGTCAGTCTAGGGGGGATTGTAAAAAAAAAAAATTCTTGATAATTTGATTAAGTGATGCCCAACAATTAAGAAAGTTTCAAGTTTTAGGGCGGCTCATAATCGGGCTAATTGCCCAAGCTCCACCTCCTACATTTTAGTCCTAAATAAATCCAAGCTTATTCGTCTTAATCTGGGGGGGGGGAGGACATTCTCCTCCCCTAATTGTCAGTGATGCCTAAATATGTACTTTTTCGAAATGAAATGAAAATTGAACCATTTTGTCAGTTACGACTGTATTTTCCTTTAATTAGACTATTTCTCGCAACGGCCAGTGGCCGTAGCTAGGGGGGTAAAGGGACACGCTATCCCGTGTTAAAGCCTATGAGAAGCGACACGTAACAGAAGTTTTTATTTGTTTATACTATGATGTTACTTATCGAGGGAGAGGAGGTCCAAAAACTTATCCAAGCATTATGGTAGGTGCGGGGGGGTGTTTTTAACTGGTAAGGATTCACAAAATCTATTAAAAGAAAAAAGTCGAGAAACTAATTTTCTGAATTTAATGCAGCAGCAACTTTATTAGTATGCTGTTTGTAGGCAAGAGGACACAAACATTTTGTAACCTAAATAACAATGCATTACCTATCTTGTAATCTCATATTTGAAAAATAGCTTCTAACAATGTTTATCAATGTGTTGAAAACAATAATATTTACCTTTTTATACCTTTACGCAATTTTAATTTCTTCCTGAGTTTAGTTGAATAAGTTGTGACCGAAAAGAAAAACAAAGATACTTCAAGATCGATTTATTAACTAGGTATTGCAAAGGAAATACGATCCTGACCTGAATAAAAAAAATGCAAAAGATATAGAACAGAGGGAATCTCCCCCCTATATTCTCCCTTTAGATTTTGAAAAAAATACCATTTTAGGGGGGTACTTTCCTATGTCTTTTTATGCTTCCATTGAAGAAAAAACGAAAAAAAGACGAACTTTTGACCCCCCCCCCCCCCCCACAAGCCACCTAGATACTTAAAATTACACTTTGCATTTTGCATCCCCTAAATGCGCGTGAATTAATCAGGCCGCTGACTTTGCCAAGAAAACTGTCCCCTTTTACCCCCCCCCCCCTAGCCACGTCACTGGCTGTTAGTGAGTAAATAGGCTAGTAAAGAAAATGCCACGGAAACTGCAAATGTGTCAGTTTATGTTTCTAAAAATGCCACATTCAGGCATCGATAACATAAATAGGGGAGGAGACTTTCCCCCCCCCCACACAATATTTTGCGTCTTATATATTGAAAAAAACTTTTTGAGGGAAAAAAACAGGGTTAAAAAAGATTTTCTCATAATTGAAGATGCTGTGAATATAAGAGCCTGTTACCCAAAAGACGGGTTTTTTCTTATCAAGGCACTTCGTGTGGAAGGAGTTATCGTAGAAACCTCGAAAGGAACTCATTCAATTAGATATCCAAAGTTCTAATACCCATTTCAAAGCATGGCAGAAATAATTTTTGCCGTATAAAAAAAATAATTTTTTATATAATTTATTTTAATTTTTCCTTAAAAAAACGAAAAAAAAAAAATTACCCCCCAAAATTTGTCTGAAATATCACCGATAAATTATTTTGTATTTTGTAAATTTAATATATTTTAAGAATCAAAAGTGATTAGAGGGCAACAAGCCCCCCCCCTCTGTCCATCATTTTCCCAAACACATCCAATCAAAAATTTAGATATTGCCTTTTTGTTCAATGCAGTTGAAAGGCCCAGTAATTCAGTTTTGTAAATGAAATTCCCCAATGAACCAAAACCATAAACAATTGGTTTCTCATAATAATGGAAACATGGCATTGAAACGAGGAAAGTTTTTTTTTATGTAAACTCTGCTAAAACTGTTAATACGGAGTTTTAGAAAATACCCAGGGGGTATTTTCTAGGGGGGGGCGCATAGAACCGAAGTAGCCATAGCCATATAGTTGGAATCCTTTGTCCGATGCGCAGGGGTTCGGTCCAGGTGTCACCGGTGATTTGGTTGTCGGACGGGTCAGTGGTGTATCTCTGTAAACTCAGCCAGAGTCGACCAAGCTGTAAACAGGTACCTGGAGAAATCTGGGGAAAGTAAGCAGGAAGGGAGCGCAACAGAACAGCATGGCTGGTCCCGAATCCCCCCCCCAATTACACTTAGTGGCTGAAGGACTATGAAATGGAGATCAAAAAACACCCACAATATGTACTTTAAAAGTTCAATACTTCACTACTTACTTACTTACATAGCCATAGCTTGTTTTAAACAACAAGTAGAACGGTAGGGAAATTTTTTAATAAGACAGTGGAATGCAACTTTCAATATTTCCCCTTATATATATCTTAAAATATTTTCTTATATCTTAAGATATTTCCCCAGTATTTCCCCGAATATATCTTAAAATATTTCCCCACACCCACCATCCACAACCGCTATTCTTTTTTCTGCCCCCCCCCCCCTCCGCTCATCTTTCCAGAGTTCCTTGAGCTTGATTACCAGAGTTCCTTTGAGCCCGTATATATTGAGCTCAAATATTATAATCAATTTTATCAGAAATGAATTTTTCTCCCACCCTATTTATACCAATTCAGGGGATATATTTGCACATTAGGGGGGGTGGGGATAAATTTTATTTCCAATGTAAATGAGAGGTAAGATTAAACTTTCCCCCCACCCCCCCCCAGCCCCCTAATGTGCAAATATATACCATAAATTGGTATATATAGGGGTGGGGGCTTAAAATTCATTTCCGATAAAAATGATTATTATATTCGTAAAGAGCTTAAAAAAAAAGGAATCATCAAAGTGGTATATGAACTTTATTTGTAAGTCAATAATATGATTTGGTAAAAATTTTACCAGGGATTCTAGGCCAATAAGACAAAATATGGAATATAAGATACTATTAACTATGTTTTAAAACCAAGGAAAGGAAAGTGGTATGTTTGGTCCTCCTGGAAAGTTGTTGAGTTTGGTAGATAGACTAGCCTAGCCTAAGGAGTATTTTTATAGGGTTAAATTCTTGTTTAGCTTCTATTTGATTATCATGGAAAGATGTTAGGTTAGGAAAAAACTGAAACTTTTAGAGATGGGTCTACAGACTAAAGTTTGTCATGGGAAGGTATTTTGAAGTAGGCTACCTACCTCCACTCCCTCCCTCTATAGGGCAGTGAGGCAGTGACAAATGATAATTTTAAAATATTTCTATTTTTAAAAGTGAAACCTTGCAAAAACAGGCTTTCTGCTTAAATGAAGTACAAAAAAACTGTTTTCGGCCTCAAAACTTTGCTCAATCCCAATTTATGAGGATTCAAAAGAGCTGCAAATACATTTCTAAAATTTAGATAAACCCCATTGAGATAGATTAAAATTCTACTCAAATAATAAATAATTGTATTCTCAGATTTAAAACCAGATAAAGACATTTCTCCGGATTCAAAGAGCTGCAAATACATTTCTTAAATTTAGAAAAAAACCATTGAGGTGATTCAAAAAATTCTACTCAGATGGTAGTAATTGTATTTTCAGATTTAAAACCAGGAGAAAATAATACTGATAAACTAAAAATTAAGGTAAAATATTATTTGTCAATATTTCAATAGGTATAACTATGTATAGGTGCATAAGTAGTAATAGTTATAGGCATAATAGTAATGTAGGAATAGTAGTAGTAGTATATAGCATAAGCAGTAATGGGTATAGGTGTGTCAAGTAGACAAGTTTCTTAGACTTAGAAATCAAAAGAGAATTAACACATGGAAGCTTGGCAATTTCTTCCCAGAGTATGTTTTTTTTGGCCCTGGATTCAATACGTCTGTCAAGTCGTGTTCGTCATCAGTGCATCATCATCATCATCTGGAGACAAACAAAGCAATTTTACAATAGGAAAATAGTCTTGTGCACTTTGTTCCTAATTGTAATATCCCAAAATTACTGTAGGCCCTTGTTTATCTGATAATGGCGAAATCGTTTTGGCTGTAAGTTCCCCCAGTCCTCTTAATTTATTTCAATTGCCTTTTTCTATAACTATCAAAACCAAACTGGTAACAAGAAATAAATTCATCCGGAAGTTGCAATCGACCGCTGACTTGGTTATTACTATACCCCAACGCTGGACCTTATCTAGTTCATTACCCCAAAGACCTTTAGATAGATCCAATTTGCTCTTTTCCTAATGCTCAGAATATACTTAAAATACCAACTACAAGGGGGAAACACCACTCTGATGTTAATCTTAATAATATTTTTTTTAGCATTATCTCCCTCCTTTTGTTTCCCTCTTAAAACTTTTTAATTATTATTTTTCAATAGAAAATGGTTCTTACAACCCTCTTTAAAATTCTGTCTTTCTTGCTTTTTGTTACTTGGCTGAATACCGAAGAATCAGTCCGATATTTTCAATTTACAAAATCTTGAAACAAAAATTGCTGGTTTCCATAAAAAGCTAATGATGATTTTTATTTCCCAGAAAAAAGGACTCCAGAGATAAAGCCATCAATCAATCCAATATAAAGACAGATCAAATTTTTTCAGGAAATTCTCGATTTTATTGAGAAAATAAGGTTGAAGAATTGTTTGATAGCAAACCAAACAATTTATATTTTGAGGATAAAAAGTTATGCGATAGGAGAACAGACTTAAATCTATCTGAATCACCTGAAGTTACCACCAATAACCTTTATATATCCCATACTTCCATTGTACAAAGCTTTTGCGGCATGTTTACAGAGCTGCCACAGGTTCAGGGAGTCAAAGAAAATGAGTTTCAGGATTTTTTTTTGGGCTGAAAAAAGGATCTTTTGGGGACCTTTCAATATTTTCAAAAAAAATATTTGAAAAATTTGAACAGTAGGCTAAGCAACACTAGTGTGTTCTAGCTGATCAAACTACTAATGAATACGCAAACAATCGTTATTACATTTTATAATCTTCATTAATGTAACAAAACTTAGCTCAAAGTCCCCTTCTATAAATTCCCCTTTACATTACTTTTCAGAAAACGAAATTTTCTTCAGCAAATATATTATTTTCCTGACTAAGAGACAAAGGACAAATTCGCACGAGCCATTATATTAGTTTTACTTTTTATTTTTTTTTATATAAAAATTATATTTTTTTTGTAATGGGCGGGCTTTTGTGGATCTAACGGCATCCGTTAGAGCGAGGGGCATTAAAAATTAAAATAGCGTCAATTAATTCAGGGATAAAAGACCAAAGATCTTTTTAAGATTTCCTCACTATTTTCTCCTGGTTCACAATCTACATTTAATCCTAGCTTTAATTGCATAAAGAATGGTAATAAAATTTACTTTTTTGAAGGCCACCTGGCACTAACATATACCAGATGCTTTATCGGTAAAATTTAGAAAAAGGAACCCAGGTAATTTCATTAGCCACTTTCTCCACTTTCTTTGCATTCCTTTTGTTTTCATATGATCTATCACTCAGATAATTCTTGTACAAGTCCCTTCTCCTCTCTATTTTTAAAAATAGAGCTTTTTTCACGAATATTCCGAGCTGCGCTCCTAACTTTCTTCCCTAACACACCATCAGCAGCTTCACAAATGGTTTTTTCTAAAATTATTCCATCCATTTTCTACATTGTCAAATTTTTAAATCTTTAGTATAGTATTCAACAGTTCCTTAAAATTTTCCCTCAAATTTACCTCCTGGAGCCTACCAACGTCATAACCTCCTGGAAGGTGGTTACCCTTCTGAAATTTCAGCTTTAAATTAACCCTATACACTACTACTAGATGGCGATCTTTACTTTTAAAATCAATAACAGCACTCCTGTCTACCCTAGTATCTTGTATTGATTCTGTCAATCCTCAATTTACAGTGTCATAATTAATAACGTTAGCTGTCTTACCATCAGGTGAACATCATGCCAATTTATGGGCCATTTTATGACCAAATACTGTCTTGGTTATAACTACATTGCTATACCACCAAACTGCAGCACAGACTGTAACCATTGCTGTTTTCTTTTCCTACACCAAATTTACCAAGGTTATGATATCATCAATCCCTATTTCTACTAACCTGGGGGCGTTAGAGTTTCCTAATAAAAAATCAAATTTCGTCTTTTGTTTCTATAACTGTAAGTAAAAATTCATCTGAGCCCCTACCATCTCCGTCAGTCGGTTCTACAAGGGCATATACTACTATGACTGATACTCTGAACTTTTTTAGTTCTAAAAGGAGCGATTAATATTCCAATATTAATACCTTCAGAGCATAAATAGGACTTAGCAGCTTCCTTATTAGCCCTACTCCCTATCTACGTATTTACACCACCCTTCCTGTCTGAGTAAAATAAATTCTATATCACCTAACTTCATTTTTCCTAACCCTGGAATATGAGTTTTGATGAAGTCCAGTTCGAAGTGTCTGAATTTTTCAGTAAAAATGTCGAAACAATAGTTATTTTTTAACATTGTAACGTTCCAAGCTGCAATTCTCATATTCTTCCACCATTCCTGTCTCAGTACATATATTCTATATCACCTAATTTCATTTTTCCTAACCCTGGAATATGAGTTTCTGAAGTCCAGTTCGAAGTGTCTGAATTTTCAGAAAAAATGTCGACACGATAGTTATTTATTAACATTGTAACATTCCAAGCTGCAATTCTCATATTCTTAAAATCTTGAAATTATTTTGGCCTCAGGTAAAGCTTTGATCCCGGAACCCAGTGCAGGACGGGAGATTAAGACATCTCAGATCTACACCAAAGCGCTTAGAACCAAACCCCAAGAAGTCCGTGGGACCTCCAGTTTAATTGAGGCTTTTGGTAATCCTGGACACATCTTGATCACTGCATGGTTTTCAGAACTGGCAATTCTTGTTTATCAACAGTCAGGTTCCTGCAAAGAGAATCTCAAGTCTACTACCTCCAACTCATTATATATTCATGTCTACAAAATTAAGTTACTACGGGGAGGCAAACCATAGTTGATAGACATAAAGAAAGGTTGTTTCAGCCCAAAAACGCTTGCCAAAACAGACCAAGCCCAGAATAATTAGCCCTTAATCAAAAACTCAAATCGAGGCTCAAGCAACAAAGGCCCATTATCTGCAAAACAGCAAGACATACATTTCTCTGACACCCCTAAAAAAACCTGTCAATTTTGAAATAAGAATCTTCCATTCCTCATATTTTTCAAACCTGTGTGATTGTTTTCATGGAGTTGTACCGCTGAAAAACCCATCATCAGGTTAGGTTAGGTTAAGTTTTTCAAAAACAAAGGTGAGAATTACCTACACCAATTACCTTAATCTTGGCTACAAAACATTCACAAATTGGCATCAAATTTTCTTGAAATTCGGCTTTAAAAGTGAATTGAAATTTGTCTGCCATTAAAACCAGTCTCCATTGTTGGTTCCCATTGCCTAAAAAACGTTAAATGGTTATTATCACAATAAAACACAAATCCATATTTATGAGATTGACTTCGAATGAAGCAACTATTTTCCTCTGTTGAAAACTGAAAACCTCATTCATTTTCTCATTTATACTTCTTTCTTTTTTATTGTGTGTGGTTTACGAATATAAATCAGAACAGTAGAAGATGTCTTCACATTGCATTTTAAATTTTAACTACTTAGTCACCTGATTTCAGTGAAAGCAAATGGGGATCTCTCTAATTGGTTCTCTGTATTGAGTCCTCTAATTAAAAGAAGAAAAAAGAGGACACTGCAGTACTTCCATGTTCAGTAATTTTTCTGTTCAAGGTGGAGGTTGAGTGGGGTTTTAATTTCCTTGTGAAAAGTTTTCCACAATGGTTGTTATAATTGTCCGTTTCTTAATTTGATCCGACAGCATTGTTTGAAAGTTTCAGGCGCATTTCCAAAATTTTAGATAAATTCCTTTTCAAAATAACAGTTTACTCTTAAAAGAATAGAACTAACTTTAAAAATTGTTACCATTCCTGAATCAGCTAAAAATTGTATTTTTTTTTTTTTTTTTTTTTTTTGTTTTTTTTATTCTCCAGTGTTTTTTTTAATGCATTTTTTCAACTATTGGTTTACTATGGATTGTCAACTATTCCATTACTACGTTCCAGCTATTGTTGCAATTAAATAAAAAAACTACTTTTTTCAACTGAAAAGTAAGAATAGCAACATTAAAACTTAAAAAAGAACAGAAATTATTGCGTTGATATTAAGGGGGTTCGCCTTCTCGTCAATACATCGCTGTTTACGTTAAAGTTCAAATTTTGTTCCAATTCTTTAAGAATCACCTCTGAATCACAAAGGCCGTTTAATTAGAATAAATATCTCTTTTGAAAGTACTAAAAGAAACTTTAGCGTAAAGATCGAGGTATTGAAAAGGAGGTGAACCCCCCTCATATACGTAACAATTTCTTTTCGTTTAAGTTTTAACGCTGGTCCTTACTTTCAGTTGAAAAAACTTGTTTTATTTTATTTAATTTCTGCTCGTTTTTTAAATAATGCTGGGAAATCTGCACCCCCTTCATGAAAATTCCCTTCCCCCATGAAAAAAAACTCCCACGTAACCCTCTCCCCCTGAACCCCCACCAGAAAAAAAAAACCTGAAAATGCAGTATAATTCCCGATAACCAATACTAGCCTATATGTAAACAATATGCAGAGTTCATAACTTTCAGCCCTTCCCCCGGGGAGTATGGGGGATAAAGTATTCCTCAAAGACATATTTATTAGATTTTTCGACTATGCTGAACAGAATGCTATCTAAAATTTTAATCGGGTGATTTTTGGAAAAAATGAGCGTGGGAAGGCCTAGTTGCCCTCTAATTTTTTGGGTCACTTTAAAAAGGGCACTAGAACTTTTTATTTCCGTTCGAATGAGCGCTCTCGCGATATTCTAGGACCATTGGGTCGATACAATCACCCCCCCCCCCCAAAAAAAAAAAATAAACACGCATCCGTTATATCCGTTGATATACAACGCATCCGTTGATACACAAATAAGTCAGTATACCCAGGTGATATCCCTACCAAATTGATTGGGAATGTGCCCAGTATTTAAGTGTACCTCTAACTGCTATTTTTAACCAATGTTTTGTAGATGGTATTTTTTCCAGTGTGTTTTAAACGAGCTATTATATCTCCTATACAACCAAAAACTAAGACCCCAAAAGTTCCCTCTGACTTAAGACCAATATCAAAAACCCCCATTTTCCCTAAAATCTTTGAAAGTTTTATTTACCATTTCCTTTTTTTTTTTTGACGATATTCATGATAAAATCAACCCAAATCAGTTTGGCTTTAGGCCGAATCATAGCACCACGCATTGCTTAATTTATACACTTGATACTATTTTCAAACATCTTGAGTTGAACAGTTCCTACGTTGAGGCTGTTTTTGCTGATATTAGCAAAGCCTTCGATAATTTTTGATCATCAGACAGTATAGATAATGCAAGGGCTTTAGGTGCAAGAGATTTTTGTTTACGTATGTTAGCTAGCTTTTTTTGTCTGGCCGTGAGCAATGTGTAGTCCTCCCTAACGGGGATTCATCAGGTTTTTCCTCGATTTCCTGTGGAGCACCTCAAGGGACTAAGTTAGGTCCTTTAGCTTTTTTATTAGTTTTTTAATAATGTTTTTACCAAGTTTTGACAACTCTTTTAAATTTGCGGATGATTTGACATTACTGAACCTTTGTCAAACATCTAATACTTTAGAATGTTAGACTCGATTCACTAATTAACAAATTAAAAAATGATCTTGACAATGTTAAACTCAACTTAAGCATACCCAAAAGCAGTTTCATGTTATTCTCTTTTAAAAAAATATACCCCCTATCAATAATTACCTTTGCATACCAAATTTAAATACTGTTAAACTGCTTGGTGTGCAGTTGGACAAAACGACCTTAAATGGAATTCCCACATTTCCCACTTATTTAAGTCAGGTTGTTTTTCTCCTTAAATCTTTCTCTTCTTCTCAAACGTTTCTCCATATCAATCCAAAACCTTAAAATAATTTATTTGTTCTTATATAAGACCCTGTCTGGAATATGCTTGCTCTGTCTGGCACCCTGGGTTGACCAAAGACCAATGTTTCTAAAATTGAAAGTATTCAAAAAAGAGCAGTAAAAATTATTCTGGGACGGCCTATACTACATACAATGAAGGTTTGGCTAGACTTGAACTTATTACATTGGAATCACGACGTCACATCCTTACCATGAACTTTGGTCTCAAGTGCCTTAATTCTGACTATCATCGACGCTTTTCTCCCTCCCTTTAAAGAAAATCCCCCAACCCTTCCTAATACAAGGCGCAATGCTCTTAGAGCTCCAAAATACCCAACTGGACCTGTATCCCCAAATGTTGACCATGAGATACAAAAACTCTTTTGTCCCCTATTTTGTTTCCTATTTTAATAATTGATATAACTTTTATTGTGGCCCTGACATCTGTTTTATTATATTGATTCAATTTTTTGTTTTATGTTTATCACATAACATTTGTTTTGTTATGGTAATTCTGACGTGCTATGCTAGCTTTTGTGCTATTTTAGCAAATAAATCATATTCTATTCTATTCTATATTTCTTCTGGCAAAATAAAACAAAAATTCCACATTTTTCTAGATCGGAGCTTGAAACCTCTAAACTAGGGTTCTCCTGATAAGCTTAATCTGATGGTGTGATTTTCATTAAGTTTCTTCTGAGACTTTTAGAGGCTTTTTCTCTCCTGTCTTCGAAAATAAGGCAAATTTTCTGAGGCTCGTAACCTTTTGATTGACAGCATTAAACTTGATGAAACTTATATATTTGAAATCAGCATAAAAATCAAAATCTTTTTATATCTATTGGTATCAAAATATCCGTTTTCTTAGAGTTTCTGTTACCATATGAGTCGGGTAGCTCGCTTGCTTACAGGTCGTTTACCACGAACTGTTTGATCATGAAAACCTATTCAAGCAGAAGAAGCCTTTGGCCAGAAAAGATAAGGTCTGACTTGCATTTCAGTTTCAATTTCCCAGTTTTTTTCAGTTTGTCAGTGTCAAAGTATCCTCAATTGGAGTTTTTTTTTCATTATTAAAATGAATATTAGTGTACACAATGTCTCGGGACATCCACAAACGAAATACGGACCATCTACTTGGATTTCCCAGCACTATTTAAAAAAAAACGATGAAGAAAGAATGAATATAAACAAAAGTTTTTTTCACTGAAAGTAAAGGAACAACATTAAAACTCAAAATGAACAAAAATTATTACTTATATGAGGACGGTTTCGGCCGTCTCCTCAATACCTGGTCGCTCTTTACGCTAAACTTTTTTTTTAGCACAGAATCCAATGGGAATTAAAAGTCCCCTAGAAATTAATTATGATGAGGATTTAGGCATCCTAGATTAAAATGATGGCAAAAAGAATGAAGAGTAGGCTCTTCGAAAAGTATGGTTCCAACACCCCTTCTAGGCCTATAATGAGAGAAAGGTTTGACATGACTAATGCACGTTCTACAGATGACGATTGACACATTGCAAAAGATTCCCCCTTTTTGGCCAGTCCCGCCCCCACGTAGAGGTAAATGGAAAAGCCAGGCTGTCCGCGATTGAGGTGGGAGCTGTCGTAAAAAAAAATTAAGGGAAATGGAACTTCCTGGGAGGGTTGTAAATAGGGGAGGCTTTGAGAATTGTATGGGATATACATGAGGACGAGCGAGCGCAGCTGTATTGGGGACTCAGCGCTTAGTACGGCGGCGAGCTGTACTAACTCGGGAGAGGGCTCATTTTGAAACGAAAGTTAAAGAGTTTCCTAGTTGCCCTTTTTAGGTGACCAAAAGATTAGAGGCAGCTAGGTCCCCTCCCACGCCCCTTTTTTCCAAAAATAGTCCAATCAAAATTTTGAGATTGAAATTTCTCTTGGCATAGTTGAAGTCCCAAAACTATGCCATTTGGAGACAACATGACCCCCCCCCCCCCCCCCCCCCCAGCCCCTCTAGGGATAGATTCTTTTTAAGTTATAAAATCCTAAGTAGGTGAAGCTCCCCAGTCGAAGCGACTTAGTCTTCTTGACAATAATTTTCAAAAACCAATTTTTTGTAATTCTAAACTCTGAAAACATTCGAAAAATTCAGTGATTATAATAACATTCTTCCCCCAGGGGCACTTAAATAGCCTTTACCGTATTCTTTAGAACTCAGCCCATTAAGATGACCAATATAAAAAAGGCGATAGCACACAACCGTGTATAACTCCTGATTTAATACAAAACAAGCTACTACCTTCATTTTGCAACCTTAAACCGCAGCAATTTCGTTCCCACAGTGCACAGCCTAATCACTTCGATGTATTTGTCGGGTACTCCATACACGATACAGGACTTCGCTAAAACTTTCGGCTGAATCAAATAGCTTATGTCAATTTTATAAAATTTAATAATGAAGGTGCCTGCTGACTCATGTACCGCTTAATTATTTATCGATAAGTCAAAATTTGATCGACACGTCCCCTCCCAACCTAAAACCAATTTATTCTTCTCTTAGTACTTTATCTGGAAATAATCTCGAAGTAAATAGTCTCGAACTAAATAAAAAATGTCATCATACATAGTAGATTGCTTCCTACAGGAAAAGCTAATGCTTTTACAATTACCAAAATCATTTTTTATGGTTTTTCTTATTGATTAAAACAAAATTTTCAAAACAAGTTTTTCAAAGAAAAGTAATAAGCCATAGTAAAATTAAGACCATTAAAAAATAATTCAAGCAATAAGTCAAACTCAAAAACGACCAAAATTACTATTAAAGATTTAAAATGAAAACCTACAACAAACGGAAATTAAATAAACAATCATAGCAAACATATATAAAATAAATAAAAAAAAATATAAATAAATAAATGAAAAAATTTTAAAAATCGAGGTAAAATATTAAATTAGATATTCAAGTCAAGCTTATAACGAACAAAACTTCAGAATTTTGGCTGCTGCCTATTCTTCTCTATAGGTTTATTACGTCCATTAAATAAATAAGTTTAACTGAAAGTAACGGAGTGACATTAAATCTTAAAAACGACAGAAATTATTCCTTATATTAAAGGGACTGTTCCCTCCTAAACACCTCGCTCTTTACAAACTAAATTTGACTCTTTGTCACAACATACTCTAATTTTAAAACAATAAAAACTTTATCGTTTAGAGTGAGAGTCGTTGAGAGAGGGACAGCCCCTTTCATATACGAAATAATTTCTGTTCCTTTTAAGTTTTAAAGGTTGCTCCTTACTTTCAGTTGAAAAACTTACTTCCTAAACGTTTTTCAACTAACGCAGGTTCAAATTTAGCTCACAGCACATGAAAATTTAAAACAAAATTTGCAGATTAAATTTTGGCAGATTGTTTCCGTATATGAAGGGTTGCTCCTTCCAAAATACCTTGCTTTTTAACGCTAAAGCTGTTAGCCCTTTTAGAAAAAAAGCTTTTCAATTCTAATTAAACACAGCCCCCTTTTTTTCAGTAGACACTTAAAAATTAGGGACAAAACAGATAAACTTTTAGCGTAAAGAGCAAGTTATTGAGGAAGGGACAACCCTTCCTATATCGAAACATTTCTGTTCGTTTTTCAAAGAATCCCGGTAAATCTGGCTCACCCTCTGTGAAATATACCCCTCCTCCCTCACTTGAAACCCACTCCATGGAAATTTTATTCAGCGTAAAGTTGCACCCCCCCCCCGCCCTGTCAAACTCTCTAGACAAACGCATCCGTGATATCTGTCTTCTGGCAAAAATAGCAAATATTCCACATTTTCATGTGCAGATAGGAACTGGAAACTTCTACAAAAGGATTCTATGGGTACGCTAAAATTCGATTGTGTGGTTTTTCATTAAAGATTCCTTGAAATTTTAAGGGTTGTTTTCCCCCTATTTCAAAAAATCAGGCAATTTTCTTAGGCTCGTTAACTTCTGATGGGTAACACTAAACTTGATGAATCTTATATCATGGAATCAACATAATAAGCGGATTCTTTTGATGCATCTATTGATGTTAAAACTCAATTTTTCAGAGTTTCGGTTACTATTGAGCCGAGTCACTCCTTACTTGCAGTTCGTTATCACAAACTGTTTGATTTGTTTTTTTTTTTTTTTTTTTCTATGTGTCTAAGCATAGTTTGCTTTTTGTTTTGAAATATCGACGGCAAATGAAAACTAATGACTATATTAATCAATAAGACTAGGCATATATAAAACGAATATTTGATATATAATTACATTAACAAAGGAAACTCAGTAATTAAAGATTTTACTTCACAGTACATTTTATTTTTATTTTTCAATATTGTAAATATAAAAGAACATGTTATTAAAAAATATAATTCAGTCCTTTAGTAAGGTAGAAAAAAAAAAAACAAATGACCTGTTTGTAAAACTCCTGTTTGTAAACAATTCTTGTTCGTTTTAAGTTGACTTGAATGTTGAATTAATTTTTTTCTATTAAATATTGAAGATGCCACCTTTCTGAAAAAAGATACAAATATAGTAATCTTCTGATTGAGGTCAACATCCCTTAATAATCAATGATATATATAGATTAATAACCTTAGATATTCTTGAGATATTGCAGATAAGATTTTTTGGCAACCTTGATGCACTATAATCACTTTTTGATATGAAGGAAAATGTTTAATTTTTTTCTTTTTAGCTCAATAACTTTAGTTTGTAATAGTCAAAGTTGCAATAGTTTTCAAAAATCAGAGTCCCAATCGCAGCCGCAGTAACAGTCTGATTACATTCGCAGCTCAAAGTCGCCGCAATTGTAGTCTTTTGTTGTCAGACTCGCAAATAGTGTTCATTTGTAAGTATTCGTGGGCTTAAGTACACACAGTCACAAGTAGTAATAGTAAGAAGAGTAATCACGGCCACTACCTATGAAAGTTGCAAATAGTCTCAGTCTTAGTAAAGTAACAACCATTAAATGGTATTAGTCATAGTCACAAGTAATTCGCGTTCGCTAGTATTTACAGTCAAAAGTAGTTAGAATTACAAAGTAGTCAAAGGTGCAAGTAGTCAGACTAGCAGATACAAATTAACTCAGCCACAGTCATAAGCAGTTGGCACTTTCATTAGTCCCAAGTTCTTATAGTTGCAGTTGGAAGATCGTCGTTCTCACAAGTAGACACAGTTGCAGTCAAATGAAGTAGCAATAGTGTCCTGAAAATAGTAATCTATTACCCTTAGCGGCTCCCGTGATAATACAGGTAAACCCCATTTGATAACCTTGAAACACATAGTGGACACGGATACACTGTATCATAAAATAGAGGCGGTCGAAGTTGGACAAGAAGTCAAACATGCAAGTAGTTTCAAGTAGTCCATAGTCACAATCGTAAGTAAGTCACAATCACAACTACAGTAGTAGTAGCAGTAGTGTGTCCTGAAAGTACAAATAGTGAATTCCTATAGCCATTCCTAAAATATTGCACATATACCCTTTTGGTAACCATGATATACAAAGTGTCTGATGATTTAGTATACATCGAGGAGGATTCAATTGCTATGCCTCCTATAGATCGCTAAAGAGGCATAGAAAATTAGATCTTTTTGACTAGTTTAAATAAAGGAAAACTAAAAACTTTGATAATTATAGAGGAGAAGGGGATCACCTAAACAGGACAAGGAGAGAGGGGTTTGTTTCTGTTCTTCAACCCCCTTCAGACTTTGCTGGATAGCTCTCAACGTCCATTACCCCTTTCCCCCCACATTCCAAAAACTTGCACATTAGTGTCTTTTCACAACCTAAAAAGCACATGGTTTGATTTGATTGTGTTCAACATCCCCTCTCAGCATTTCCTTAAAGTTTTTCGCCTTAATACTCTAAGAGCTTTTTTTAATTCAAGATCTCATATGCCTTCTTTTCTTAATACCTGATATGTTAAAAATGGGTAACTTGCATCACAAATGACCCTTGCCCCGGTGGCTTTGAGGATTTTCCTCAACCCATGAGGTATAAAATATTTAACTTTTGGATTGCTTTAAGCAAGACGATATCTCAAAATTTTTATCGGGTACATCTTGGGAAAGGGGCATTTTGAGAGGCTGGGAGTGATCTTAGGATCCATGAGACCTCTAATTGAATGAAGGTTTTGTGTAATTGAGTGCTCATCTTGGTTTCGACATTTTTTCCACACTTATCACTTTAAATTTGCAATAAGTTGTGCAATTATCACAATAAATAAACTATAAAATTAAAAAAACAAATTTCATTCTGATTTCATAATAACAAGCGTGCAAGGACCGAACGCCTTGCACGCTTGTAATGCCTAAGCGTCAGTAATGCCTAAATATGGACGTTTTTGAAACGAAAATTAACCCATTTGGTCAGTTACGACTGTATTTCCTTTAATTAGACTATTTCTCTCAGACAGCCAAAGGGGGTAGTTAGGTGGAACGGATATCTCGGGCAAAGCCTATGAGAAGCACGTAACTGAATATTAAATGGCAGTGTGGTCTTCGTCCTATTTACATAGCTGGTTTGAAAAAAACAAAAAAATTTGTGTGTTTCTAAGTGCTCTAGAAATGGAAATGACGTACTTCATTAACCAGATTTTAGATATTTATAAACAAAGTGAAGACATTAACTCTAGCACTTCCAATCACCTTGTTATGGAAGAAGAATTTCCACCTAAACATAAACAAGTGACCCTTATAAATACTTATTTCTTATTAAATATTTCTGGAATCAAGAGGAATCATACAACATTTTTCGAAGCCCACACCCCGCTTCTCGATCATTGGAAACTTTCTATATGTACTGCCGTTTAAAGAAAACCCCCTGAAGCATGTATCCCCCCCCCCAAGTACAAAATGACCCAAACATCCCTCATTCAACGATAGCTTATGCTCTTTTCATGATATAATTTTATAATTTTATGAAATATAGCAACATGAATCAGTTTAACTAAAAAAAAGTTTCAAAACAAATTTCAATAGCATTCTTCTGCAAAAAAGAAGGGAAAGCTATTGATCTAGGACAGGTAAGTAAAGCTTCTGGGGAAAAAAATAGAGCTAAAAATTCCCCTTGGATTGCCGTTTTTAAGTTTTTGTATTTGTATCTACTCCTTCTGTAGCCTATTCAAACGCTTAAGAATTGCATAAAGACAAGTCTACATTTTAATGGACATAATAAAGTTTTTCAAAATTTCGGTTTAATTCTGTATTTTCAATTCTGTATTTTTTAATTCTGGCGTAATAGATAATGAACATACAATAATACATAACAATTAAACTTGTATAGATTCAAACGGAAAGATCCCTTTACCTGGAAATCCTTTCTGTTCCAAATTATGCTGAGTTTCGTTTCATTTTACAGGTCAAATTAGTTTGTCTTTCTATTTGGAATTTTTCTCTATATGTGTTAAAAAAATATCCCTGAGAAATAATATATCTTAAAAATATTTCCCCAAACAACCATCCACAACCGGTAATTCTTTTTCATACCGCCCCCCACACTAAAAGCCATTTAGGGTCAATATTCAGACTCCCACATTGTTTAAAATCCGACATTCTATATTTCGTGTTACTAACGCTTAAAGTCCAAATTTTCCCATCACAAAACGTTTTCAAAGAAATTGCCTACGAATTGTTTTGGGTATCTGACTGACTTGATCGTAAATTTCAAATTGTATGCTCTATGAAAAGTGTGGTTCAATCCCACTTTCTTCCTAGCCTACAACGAAAGATAAGTTGAGACGGCTAGGGTGCGTTCTATGGGTGAAGTACAACATATTTCCTAAGATTGTCCTTCTCATCCAACCGTCTAGGGCTAAACGGAAAGCAGGGACATCCTCAGTTGGAATTGGAGGATGTCGAAAAGAAAAAAAAAAAAAAAAAAACAAAAGGCGAAACTTAAGGGAAATAGGAATTCTTGGAAAGGTGTAAAGAGAAAAGCTTTGAATTAACTGGGATGGAGGAGCGTGCATAGCTGTGTTGGAGCGTGCATAAACTGTTTTTCCGAAGTTGCCTTGTGCTCGTTACTATGGTAATAAGGATGTTTCGACTGGAGTTGATTCATTAGCTGCACCATTTTTTCTCCGTCACACAAAAAATCCATTTAGGGTCAAATTTCTCAAATTGTTTAAAATTTTCTATAATCCCGTGTTACTAACGCTGAAAGTCCAAATTTTTCAAGGATGTTTTCCAGAGAAATTGTCTACGGATTGTTTTGGGTACAGGACTGACTGACCGTATTTCAAATAGTATGCTCTCTGAAAAGTGTGGGTCAATCCCACTTTCCTAAGCCTACAACGACAGATTAGTTGGGGCAGACGGAGTTTGCTAGGGCGCGTTCTATGGCATGAAGGATGACATATTGCAAAAGATTGTCCTATTCGTTCTTATCGTCTAGGGGCTAAACAGAAAGCAGGCAGTCCACAGTTGGAATGGGAGGATGTCGAAAAGAAGACTTAAGGAAATATAGAATTTCTTGGAAGGTTTGTGTAGAGGGAAGCTTTGAATTGATTGGGATGGAGGGAGAAGCGGTGCATAGCTGTGTTGCCGTCAGGCGGCTTGGTGCTGCAGTAAGTGTTAGCAGATAGTGAACCAGAAGTAACTGAAACCTAAGGTGTTATCAGAATATAAACAAATGAAAAATTATTTGTTACAAAAGTAGTCCCATGACTTACGATCCCACCCTTAGATAAATTCAAAACTCTGTCTATCAGATCACGCTTTTGGAAAAAAAAGTGGTGGTCGTTTTTACTAAGAGTAACCTATAATCCAAAATTACTGTAGCCCTTGTTTATCTGATAATGGCAAAATCCTTTGGCTGTAAGTTCTCCCCAGTCCTCTTAATTTTATTTTCAATTGCCTTTTTCTATTACTATCAAAAACCAACTTGTAAAAAGGAATAAATTCATCCGGAAGTTGCAATCAAACCGCTGACTTGGTTATTACTATACCCCCAACGCTGGACCTTATCTAGTTCATTCCCCAAAGACCTTTAGATAGATCGAATTTGCTCTTTTCCTAATGCTCAGATTATACCGTAAAAATACCCAACTACAAGGGGAAACACCATCTTGAGTTTAATCTTAATAATATTTTTTTAGCATTATCTCCCTCCCTTTTGTTTCCCTCTTAAAACTTTAAATTATTATATTTTTTCAATAGAAATGGTTTTTACAACCCTCTTTAAAATTCTGTCTTTCTTGCTTTTTGTTACTTGGCTGAATACCGAAGATCAGTCCGATATTTTCAATTTACAAAATCTTGAACCAAAAAATTGCTGTTTCCATAAAAAGCTAAATGATTATTTTATTTCCCAGAAAAAAGGGACTCCAGAGATAAAGGCCATCAATCAATCCAATATGAAGACAGATCATTTTTCAGGAAATTCTCGATTTATTGAGATAAATAAGGTTGAAGAATTGTTTGATAGCAAACCAAACAACTTATATTTTGAGGATAAAAAAGTTATGCGATAGGAGAACAGACTTAAATCTATCTGAATCACCTGAAGTTACCACCAATAACCTTTATATATCCCCGACTTCCATTGTACAAAGCTTTGCGGCATTACAGAGCTGCCACAGGTTCAGGGAGTCAAAGAAAATGAGTTTCAGGATTTTTTTTGGCTGAAAAAAAGGATCTTTTGGGAACCTTTCAATATTTTCAAAAAAATATTTGAAAATTGAACAGTACGCTAAGTTACACTAGTGTGTTTTCTAGCTGATCAACTACTATGAATACGCAAACACGTTATTACATTTTATAATCTTCATTAATGTAACAAAACTTAGCTCAAGTCCCCTTCTATAAATTTCCCTTTACATTTTTCTTTCAGAAAACGAAATTTCTTCAGCAAATATATTATTTTCCTGACTAAGGGACAAAGGACAAATTCGTACGAGCCATTTATACTAGTTTTTTATTTTTTATTTTTCATATGATCGATCATATGATCTCACTCATTCATAATATATCGTTTTCATGTGATCTATCACTCAGAACGATAAAATTCTTGTACAAGTCCCTTAATCCTCTCTATTAAAAATAGAGCTTTTTCACGATATTCCGAGCTGCGCTCCTAACTTTTCTCTCCCTAACACACCATCAGCAGCTTCACAAATGGTTTTCTAAAATTATTCCATCCCATTTTCTACATTGACAAATTTTAAATATTTAGTATAGTATTCAACAGTTCCCCTAATAATTTTCCCTCAATTTACTCTCCTGGAGCCTACCAACGTCATAACCTCCTGGAAGGTTCATGGTTACCCCTCTGAAATTTCAGCTTTAAAATTAACCCTAATACACTACTAGATGGCCATGATCTTTACTTTTAAAATTCAATAACAGCACTCCTGTCTACCTAGTATCTTGTATTTGATTCTGTCAATCCTCAATTTAAACAGTGTCATAATTAATAACGTTAGCTGTCTTACCATCAGTGAGACACTCAGAGTGAACATCATGGTCAATTTATGGGCCATTTTATGGACCAAATACTGTCTTGGTTATAACTACATTGCTATAACAACAAATTGCAGAACAGACTGCAACCATTGCTGTTTTCTTTTTTCTATGCCAAATTTCCCAAGGTTCATGATATCATAATGATCCCCTATTTCTACTAACCTGGGGCGTTAGAATTTCTAATAAAAATCCAATTTCGCCTTTGTGGTTCTTTATAACTGATAAGTAAAATTCAGCTGAGCCTAAACCCTGGAATATGAGTTTCCCTGAAAGTCAGTTCGAAGTGTCTGAATTTTCAGTAAAAATGTCGACACGATAGTTATTTTTTAACATTGTAACGTTCCAAGCTGCAATTTCTCATACTCTTAAAATCTTGAAATTATTTTGGCCTCAGGTAAAGCTTTGATCCCGGAACCCGGGCAGGACTGGGATTAGACATCTCAGATCTACACCAAAGCGCTTAGAACCAAACCCCAAGAAGTCCCGTGGGACCTCCAGTTTAATTGAGGCTTTTGGTAATCCTGGAATACATCTTAATCACGTGCATGGTTTTCAGAACTTGGCAATTCTTGTTTATCAACAGTCAGGTTCCTGCAAAGGAATCTCAAATCTACTACCATACGTCCAACTCATTATATATTCAGGTCTACAACTATTATGTTACTACGGGTAGGCAAACCATAGTTGATAGACATAAGAAAAGGTTGTTCAGCCCAAAAACGCTTGCCAAAACCGACCAAGCCCAGAATATTAGCCCTTAATCAAACTCAGTCGAGGCTCAAGCTACAAAGGCCCATTATCTGCAACAACAGACATTACAGTTTCTCTGACACCCTTTCAAAACCTGTCAATTTTGAAATAAGAATCATCCATTCCTCATATTTTTTCAAACCTGTGTGATTGTTTTCATGGAGTTGTACCGCTGAAAAAACATCATCAGGTTAGGTTAGGTTAAGTTTAAGTTTTCAAAAACAAAGGTCTGATAATTACCTACACAATTACCTAATCTTGGCTACAAAACATTCACAATTGGCATCAAATTTTCTTGAAAATTCGGATTTAAAGTGAATTGAAATTTGTCTGCCATTAAAACAGTCTCCATTGTTGGTTCCCATTGCCTACAAAACATTAAATAGTTATTATCACAATAAAACACAATCCATATTTATGAGATTGACTTCGAATAACAACTATTTTTCCTCCGTTGAAAACTGAAAAACCTCATTCATTTTCTCATTTATAGTTTCTTTATTGTGCGTGGTTTACGAATGTTAAATCAGAACAGTAGAAGATGTCTTCACTTACATTTTTAAATTTAAATACTTAGTCACCTGATTCAGTGAAAGCAAATGGGGATCTCTCTAATTGGTTTCTCTGTATTGAGTGGCTTTTTTCTTTTAAGGGGCTTTTTCTCCCTGTCTTCCCCCCCCCTAAATAAGGCAAATTTTCTGAGGCTCGTAAACTTTTGATTGACAGCATTAAACTTGATAAAATAAAACTTATATATTTGAAATCAGCATAAAAATCAAAATCTTTTTATCGTATCTATTGGTATCAAAATTCCTTTTTCTTAGAGTTTCTGTTACTATTGAGTCGGGTAGCTCCTTGCTTACAGTCATTACCACGACTGTTTTGATCATGAAAACCTATCAAAACAGTTCGTGGTAAGAACTGTAAGTAAGGAGCGACCGGCTCAATGGTAACCGAAACTCTAAAAACGGGATTTCATACCAATAGATACATCAAAAGAATCAAATTTTAATTCTGATTTCAAAGATATATAAGTTCATTAAGTTTAATCTTACCCATCAAAAAGTTACGTGCCTGAGAAAATTTGGCTGATTTTCGAAAAAAGGGGGAAAGACCCCTATAAGTTATGAACCTTAATGAAAATCACACCATCATATTCCAGGCGTATCAGAGAACCCTACTGTAGAGGTTTCAAAGCTCCTATCTACAAAAATGTGGAATTTTCCATTTTTTTGCCAGAGCAAAGATCACGATGCGTGTTTATCTGTTGTTTTTTTTGTTTTTTTTCCCCAGGGGTGATCGTATCGACCCAGTGGGTCCTAGAATATCGTGGGAGGGCTCATTGAACGAAAATTAAAGTTCTAGTGCCCTTTTTAAGTGACCCAAAAAAAATGGAGGGCAACTAGGCCCCCATCCCACGCTCATTTTTTTTCCCAAAGTCACCCGATCAAAATTCTGAGATAGCCATTTTTGTTCAGCATGGTCGAAAATATGATAAAAATGTCTTTTTAGGATGACTGATCCCCAAAGTCCCCAGGGGGAGGGCTGAAAGTTATGAACTTTACTCAAGTTAACATATAGTAAAATTGGTTATGGGGAAGTATACAGACTTTTTTCAGAGGAGATTTTTTTCTGGTAGGTGGGGGAAGGAGAGGGTCGGGGGCTATATGGAAGGATCTTTCCATGAAGGAAGTTTTCCATGGGGGAAGGGACATTGCTATGAAAGGGGGGCGCCGGATTTCCCAGTATTATTAAAGAAAAAGATCAGGAATTAAATTAAAAAAAACAAATTTTCAACTGAATCAACTGATTGTGATAAGAGTCATTTTAAAGAACTGGAAAAAAAAATTCGAACTATAGTTTAAAGAGCAGCGTATTGACTAGGGGGGCGAACCTCCTAATAACCGTGTTAAAAATTTATAAATATAGAAGTTCGTTACGTAAGTTTAATTCTAAGTTACGTATATTTATTACTAATAAAAACTAATAAATTTATTACTAATAACCGTGTTAAAAATTTATGAATATAGAAGTTCGTTTACGTAAGTTAATTCTAAGTTACGTATATTTATGTACTAATAAAAACGTTCGTAAATAATAAAATTTAAAAAGTTTCGAGAACGCCATTTAACCAAAATATAATATGCAATTTGTGTTTAATTATTCATGTACGGTGAGCCAAATCAAAAACCTGCATTTAATTCAAAAACGTTCAAAATTAAATAAAAAAACAAGTTTTTTTAACTGGAAAGTAAGGAACGACGTTAAAACTTAAAACGAACAGAATTATTCCGTATATGAGGGTGGCTGTCCCCTCCTCAACGCGCCTCGCTCTTACGCTAAAGTTTGACTTTCTAACAAACTCTATTTTTTAAAAACAATGAAAAAAACTTTAGCGTAAAGAGCGAGGCGTTGAGGAGGGGACAGCCCCCTTCATATACGGAATAATTTCTGTTCGTTTTAAAGTTTTAACGACGTCGTTCCTTACTTTCAGTTAAAAAAAACTAGTTTTTTTTATTTAATTCAAGCAGAAGCAAGCCCTTGGCCAGAAAAAGATAAGGCTCTGACTTGCATTTCAGTTTCCAATTTCCGCAGTTTTTTAGTTTAGTGTCAAAGTAATCTCAATTGGAATTTTTTTTTCATTATTAAAATGAATATTAGTACATGTCTCGGACATCCACAAACGAATCGGACATCTACTTGGATTTCCCAGCACTATTTTAAAAAAAAAAACGATGAGAATTGAATATAAAAAGTTTTTTCAAACTAAAAGTAAGGAACAACATTAAAACTCAAAATGAACAAAAATTATTACTTATATGAGGACGGTTTCCCCTCCTCAATACCTCGCTCTTTACGCTAAAACTTTTTTAGCACAGAACCAATGGGGAATTAAAAGTTCCCTAGAATTAATTATGATGATGATTTAGGCATCCTAGATGAAAATGATGGCAAAAAGAAATGAAAGAGTAGGCTCTTTGAAAAGTATGGTTCCAAACCCCTTCTAGTCTAGGCCTATAATGAGAGAAAGGTTGACATGACTAAATGCACGTTCTACAGATGACAGATTGACACATTGCAAAAGATTCCCCTTTTTGGCCACCCGCGTTAGAGGTAAATGGAAAGCAGGCTGTCCGCGATTGAGGTGGGAGGCTGTCGTAAAAAAATAAATAAGGGAAATGGGAACTTCCTGGGAGGTTGTAAATAGGGAGGCTTTTTGAATTGTATTGGGATACAGGAGGACGAGCGAGCGCAGCTGTATTGGACTCAGGCGCTTAGTACTGCGGTGAGCAGTACTTAATTTTGAGCAGTTAGTTAATTTTGGCAGATTTTATTCCGTATATGAAGGGTTGCTCCTTCCAAAATACCTTGCTTTTTACGCTAAAGCTGTTAGCTCTTTAAAAAAAAGCTTTCAATTCTAATTAAACAGCCCCCTTTTTTTCAGTAGACACTTAAAAAATTGGGACAAACAGATAAACTTTAGCGTAAAGAGCAAGTTATTGAGGAAGGGACAACCCTTTATATATCGAAAAAATTTCTGTTCGTTTTTCAATAATGCCGGTAAATCTGGCTCACCCTCTGTGAAATATACCCCTCCCCCTCACGTGAAACCGCTCCATGGAATTTTATTCAGCGTAAAGTGCACCCCCCCCCCCGCCCTGTCAAATTCTCTAGACACGCATCCGTGATCTGTCTTCTGGCAAAAATAGCAAATTCCACATTTTTTTGCAGATAGGAACTGGAAACTTCTACAAAAGGATTCTATGGTACGCTAAATTCGATTGCGTGGTTTTTCATTAAGATTCCTTGAATTTTAAGGGTTGTTTTCCCCCTATTTCAAAAATCAGGCAAATTTTCTAAGGCTCGTAACTTCTGATGGGTAACACTAAACTTGATGAATCTTATATCATTGGAATCAACATAATAAGCGGATTCTTTTTATGCAATCTATTGATGTTAAAACTCAATTTTTCAGAGTTTCGGTTACTATTGAGCCGAGTCACTCCTTACTTGCAGTTCGTTATCACAAACTGTTTGATTTGTATTTTTTTTTTTTTTTCTATGTGTCTAGCATAGTTTTGCTTTTGTTTTTGAAATATCGACGGCAATGAAAACTAAATGACTATATTAATCAATAAGACTAGGCATATATAAAACGAATATTTGGATATATAATTACATTAAAAAGGAAACTCAGTAATTAAAGATTTTACTTCACAGTACATTTATTTTATTTTTCAATATTGTAAATATAAAAGAACATGTATTAAATATAATTAGTCTTAAATAAATATAATAAGTAATATAAGTCTTAAGTAAATATAATTAGTCAAACTCCTGTTTGTAGCAATTCTTGTTCGTTTTAAGTTGACTTGAATGTTGAATTAATTTTTTTCTATTAAATATTGAAGATGCACCTTTCTGAAAAAAAGATACAAATTTAGTATCTTCTGATTGAGGTCAACATCCCCTTAATATTCAATGATATATAGAGATTAAATAACCTTAGATATTCTTGAGATATTGCAGATAAGATTTTTTGGCAACCTTGATGCACTGTATCATTTTGATATGAAGGAAAATGTTAATTTTTTTCTTTTTTTTTTTTTTTAGCTCAATAACTTTTAGTTGTAATAGTCAAGTTGCAATAGTTTCAAAAGTCAGAGTCCCAATCGCAGATGCAGTAAACAGTCTGATTACATTCGCAGCTCAAAGTCGCCGCAATTGTAGTCTTTTGTTGTCAGACTCGCAAATAGTGTGATTTGTAAGTATTCGTGGGCTAAAGTACACACAGTCACAAGTAGTTAATAGCAGGAAGTAATCACGGCCACTACCTATGAAAGTTGCAAATAGTCTCAGTCTTAGTAAAGTAACAACCATTAAATGGTATTAGTCATAGTCACAAGTAATCGCGTTCGCTAGTATTTACAGTCAAAAGTAGTTAGAATTACAAATAGTCAAAGGTGCAAGTAGTCAGACTAGCAGATACAAATTAAACTCAGCCACAGTCATAAGCAGTTGCACTTTCATTTAGTCCCAAGTTCTTATAGTTGCAGTTGAAGATCGTCGTTCTCACAAGTAGACACAGTTGCAGTCAAATGAAGTAGCAATAGTGGTCCTGAAAATATTAATCTATTACCCTTAGCGGCTCCCGTGATAATACAGGTAAACCCATTTGATAACCTTGAAACACATAGTGGATACGGTACTGGTATAAAATAGAGGCGGTCGAAGTTGCAAGAAGTCAAACATGCAAGTAGTTTCAAGTAGTCATAGTCACAATCGTAAGTATTCACAATCACAACTACAGTAGTAGTAGCAGTAGTGGTCCTTCCATTAATAATAGAAAGTACAAAGTGAATTCCTATAGCCATTCCTAAAATATTGCACATATACCCTTTTGGTAACCCCATGATATACAAAGTGTCTGATGATTTAGTATACTCGTGGAGGATTCAATTGCTATGCCTCCTAGATCGCTAAAAGGCATAGAAATTAGATCTTTTGACTAGTTTAAAATAAAAGGAAAACTAAAAATTTGATAATTATAGAGGAGATCACCTAAACAGGACAAGGAGAGAGGGGGTTTGTTAACCTTAGACGTTGCTCATATTGTCTTTTCACAACCAAAAGCACATGGTTTGTTTTGATTTGATTGTGTTCAACATCCCTCTCAGCATTTCCTTTAAAGTTTCGCCTTAATACTCTAAGCTTTTTTTAATTCAAGATCTCATATGCCTTCTTTTCTTAATACCTGATATGTTAAAAATGGGTAACTTGCATCACAAATGACCCTTGCCCCGTGGCTTTGGGGATTTTTCCTCAACCCATGAGGTATAAATATTTACTTTTGGATTTCGCTTTAAGCAAGACGGATATCTCAAAATTTTTTATCGGGTACATCTTGGGAAAGGGGGCATTTTGAGGGGCTGGGAGTGATCTTAGGGTCCATGAGACCTCCAATTGAATGAAAGTTTTATGCAATTGTGTGCTCATCTTGGTTTCGACATGGTTTTCTACACTTATCACTTTAAATTTGCAATAAGTTGTGCAATTATCACAATAAATAAACTATAAAATTAAAAAAACAAATTTCATTCTGATTTCATAATAACAAGCGTGCAAGGACCGAATGCAAGTTATTTCAAATAAAAAGTAAGAGCGACATCAAAATTTAAAACGAACAAAATTATTACGTATGTGAGGGAGCTTCCCCCTCCTCAATACCCCACTCTTGACGTTGAAGTTTTGACTTTAACTTTTTAAAATAATGGTCAAAGTTTAGGGGGGATTGTAAAACAGAAATTCTTGACAATTTGATTAAGTGATTCCCAAAAATTAAAAAAGTTTCAAGTTTTAGGGCGGCTCATAATCGGGTTGCATTCTTCTGTAAAAAGAAGGAAAGCTATTGATCTAGGACAGGTAAGTGAAGCTTCTGGGAAAAAAATAGAGCTAAAAAATCCCCTTGGATGCCGTTTTTAAGTTTGTATATCTACTCCTTCTGTAGCCTATTCAAACGCTTAAGAAATTGCATAAAGACAAGTCTACATTTTTAAGACATAATAAAGTTTTCCAAAATTTCGGTTTAATTCTGTATTTTCTTTTACTCTAGGTTTGGGGCGTAATAGATAATGAACATACAATAATACATAACAATTAAACTTGTTATAGATTAAACGGAAAGATCCCTTTACCTGGAATCCTTCTGTTCCAAATTATGCTGAAATTCGTTTCATTTTACAGGTCAAATTAGTTTGTCTTTCTATTTTGGAATTTTGTCTCTATATGTGTTAAAAAAAATATCCCTGAGAAAATATATCTTAAAATATTTCCCCACACACCCATCCACAACCGGTATTCTTTTTTATACCCCCCCCCCCCCCCCCCCCATTTTTCCAGAGTTCACCCAAAAGCCATTTAGGGTCAAATTTCCCACATTGTTTAAAATTTTCTATATTTCGTGTTACTAACGGTGAAAGTCCAAATTTTCACAGACGTTTTCAAAAGAAATTGCCTACGGATTGTTTTGGGTATCCGACTGACTGATCGTATTTCAAATTGTATACTCTATGAAAAGTGTGGTTCAATCCCACTTTCTAAGCCTACAACGACAGATAAGTTGAGACGGCTAGGGTACGTTCTATGGATGAAGTACGACATATTTCCTAAGATTGTCTTTCTCATCCAACCGTCTAGGGCTAAACGGAAAGCAGGACATCCTCAGTTGGATTTGTAGGATGTCGAAAAGAAAGACTTAAGGGAAATAGAAATTTCTTGGAAAGGTGTAAAGAGGAAAGCTTTGAATTGACTGGGATGGAGGAGCGTGCATAGCTGTGTTGGAGCGCGCATAACTGTTTTTCCAAAGTTGCCTTGTGCTCGCTACTATAGTAATAAGGATGTCTCGACTGGAGTTGATTCCTTAGCTGCACCATTTTTACTCCGTCACACAAAAGCCATTTAGGGTCAAATTTCTCAAATTGTTTAAAATTTCTATAATCCGTGTTTTACTAACGCTGAAAGTCCAAATTTTCACGGATGTTTTCCAGAGAAATTGTCTACGGATTGTTTTGGGTACAGGACTGACTGACCGTATTTCAAATAGTATGCTCTATGAAAAGTGTTGGGTCAATCCCACTTTCTAAGCCTACAACGACAGATAAGTTGAGACGGCTAGGGCGCGTTCTATGGATGAAGGATGACATATTGCAAAAGATTGTCCTATTCGTTCTTATCGTCTAGGGCTAAACAGAAAGCAGGCAGTCCACAGTTGGAATGGGAGGATGTCGAAAAGAAAGACTCAAGAGAAATAAGAATTTCTTGGAAAGGTGTAGAGGGAAGCTTTGAATGTATTGGGATGGAGGAGAAGCGTGCATAGCTGTGTTGCCGTCAGGCGGATTGGTGCTGCAGTAAGTTGTTAGTAGTAGTGAACCAGAAGTAACTGAACATACCTAAGGTGTTATCAGAATATAAACAAATAAAAATTATTTGTTACAAAAGTAGTCCCCATGACTTACGATCCCACCCTTAGATAAATTCAAAATCTGTCTATCAGATCACGCTTTTGGAAAAAAAAGTGGTGGCGTTTTACTAAGAGTAACCTATATTCCAAAATTACTGTAGGCCCTTGTTTATCTGATAATGGCGAAATCCTTTGGCTGTAAGTTCTCCCCAGTCCTCTTAATTTTATTTCAATTGCCTTTTTCTATAACTATCAAAACCAAACTGGTAACAAGAAATAAATTCATCCGGAAGTTGCAATCAACCGCTGACTTGGTTATTACTATACCCCAACGCTGGACCTTATATCTAGTTCATACCCCAAAGACCTTTAGATAGATCCAATTTGCTCTTTTCCTAATGCTCAGAATATACTTAAAATACCAACTACAAGGGGAAACACCATCTTGATGTTAATCTTAATAATATTTTTTAGCATTATCTCCCTCCTTTTGTGTTTCCCTCTTAAAACTTTTAATTATTATTTTTCAATAGAAAATGGTTCTTACAACCCTCTTTAGAATTTTGTCTTTCTTGCTTTTTGTTACTTGGCTGAATACCGGAGATCAGTCCGATATTTTCAATTTACAAAATCTTGAACCAAAAATTGCTGGTTTCCATAAAAAGCTAAATGATTATTTATTTCCCAGAAAAAAGGACTCCAGAGATAAAGCCATCAATCAATCCAATATGAAGATAGATCAATTTTCAGAGGAAATCCTCGATTTTCATTGAGAAAATAAGGTTGAAGAATTGTTTGATAGCAAACCAAACAACTTATATTTTGAGGATAAAAAGTTATGCGATAGGAGAACAGACTTAAATCTATCTGAATCACCTGAAGTTACCACCAATAACCTTTATATATCCATACTTCCATTGTACAAAGCTTTGCGGCATTACAGAGCTGCCACAGGTTCAGGGAGTCAAGAAAAGGAGTTTCAGGATTTTTTTTGGCTGAAAAAAAGGATCTTTGGGAACCTTTCAATATTTTCAAAAAAAATATTTGAAAATTTGAACAGTACGCTAAGTTACACTAGTGTGTTCTAGCTGATCAACTACTAATGAATACGCAAACACGTTATTACATTTTATAAACCTTCATTAATGTAACAAACTTAGCTCAGGTCCCCTTCTATAAATTTTTCTTTACATTTCTTTCAGAAAACGAAATTTCTTCAACAAATATATTATTTTCCTGACTAAGAGACAAAGGACAAATTCGCACGAGCCATTATACTAGTTTTACTTTTTATTTTTTTTATAAAAATATTTATATTTTATTTTTAATGGGCGGCTTTTGTGGATCTAACGGCATCCGTTAGAGAGGGGGCATTAAAATTAAATAGCGTCAATTAATTCAGGGATAAAAGCCCCAAAGATCTTTTAAGATTTCCTCACTATTTTCACGTGCCACGTGGCACTATTTAGTGCCACGTGGCACTTATTGCACTAACATATACCAGATGCTTTATCGGTAAAATTTAGAAAAAAGGAACCCTGATAATTTCATTCACTATGCAATCAGCATCCTTTAATTACTAGTACATAATTCTCGCCTAATAAAATTCTTTTTTTCCTATTCTTAGAATTAGCTATATTAAATTATTCAAAATAATTTTCAGATTTTCCATGAGATTTTTATTAAATATTTCTTACAAATACATGCAAATCTAACATGCAAATCATTTTATGACCAAATACTGTCTTGGTTATAATACATTGCTATACCAACAAACTGCAGCAGACTGCAACCATTGCTGTTTTCTTTTCCTACACCAAATTTCTACTAACCTGGGCGTTAGAGTTTTCAAATAAAAAATCAAATTTCGTCTTTTGTTTCTATAACTGTAAGTAAAATTCATCTGAGCCCTACTATCTCCGTCAGTCGGTTCTACAAGGGCATATACTACTATGACTGATACTCTGAACTTTTTAGTCCTAAAAGGATGCGATTAATATTCCAATATTAATACCTTCAGAGCATAAATAGGACTTAGCAGCTGCCTTTATAAGCCCTACTCCCTATCTACGTATTTACACCACCCTTCCTGTCTGAGTAAATAAATTCTATATGACCTAACTTCATTTTTCCTAACCCTGGAATATGAGTTTCTGAAGTCCAGTTCGAAGTGTCTGAATTTTCAGTAAAAATGTCGACACGATAGTTATTTTTTAACATTGTAACGTTCCAAGCTGCAATTCTCATATTCTTAAAATCTTGAAATTATTTGGCCTCAGGTAAAGCTTTGATCCCGGAACCCAGTGCAGGACGGGGATTAAGACATCTCAGATCTACACCAAAGCGCTTAGAACCAAACCCCAAGAACTCCGTGGGACCTCCAGTTAATTGAGGCTTTTGGAAATCCTGGACACATCTTGATCACTGCATGGTTTTTCAGAACTTGGCAATTCTTGTTTATCAACAGTCAGGTTCCTGCAAAGAGAATCTCAAGTCTACTACCTCCAACTCATTATATATTCATGTCTACAAAATATTATGTTACTACGGGGAGGCAAACCATAGTTGATAGACATAAGAAAAGGTTGTTCAGGCCCAAAAAAACGCTTGCCAAAACAGACCAAGCCCAGAATAATTAGCCCTTAATCAAAACTCAGTCGAGGCTCAAGCTAAAAAGGCCCATTATCTGCAACAGCAGACATACATTTCTCTGACACCCTTCAAAACCTGTCAATTTTGAAATAAGAATCTTCCATTCCTCATATTTTTCAAACCTGTGTGATTGTTTTTGAGCTTCATGGAGTTGTACCGCTGAAAACATCATCAGGTTAGGTTAAGTTAAGTTAAGTTTTCAAAAACAAAGGTGAGAATTACCTACACCAATTACCTTAACCTTGGCTACAAAACCTTCACAATTGGCATCAAATTTTTTTATTACTTGAAATTCGGCTTTAAAAGTGAATTGAAATTTGCCTGCCATTAAAACCAGTCTCCATGTTAGTTCCCATTGCCTAGAAAACATTAAATAGTTATTATCACAATAAAACACAAATCCATATTTATGAGATTGACTTCGAATAACAACTATTTTCCTCTGTTGAAAACTGAAAACCTCATTCATTTTCTCAATTATAGTTTCTTTATTGTGTGTGGTTTACGAATGTAAATCAGAACAGTAGAAGATGTCTTCACATTACATTTTTAAATTTTAAATACTTAGTCACCTGATTCAGTGAAAGCAAATGGGATCTCTCTAATTGGTTCTCTGTATTGAGTCCTCTAATTAAAAGAAGAAAAAAAACGAGGACACTGCAGTACTTCTCATGTTCAGTAATTTTTCTGTTCAAGGTGGAGGTTGAGTGGGGTTTTAATTTCCTTGTGAAAGGTTTTCCACAATGGGTTGTTACAATTGTCCGTTTCTTAATTTGATCCGACAGCATTCTTGAAAGTTTCAGGCTCTAAATTCCTTTTCAAAAACTAACAGTTTACTCTTTTAAAACTAACTTTAAAAATTGTTACCATTCCTGAATCAGCTAAAAATTGTATTTTTTTTTTTTTTTTTTTTTTTTTTTTTTTTTTTTTTTTTTTTTTTTATTCGACAGTTTTTTTTTAATGCATTTTTCAACTATTGGTTACTATGGATTGTCAACTATTCATTACTATGTTCCAGCTATTGTTGCAATTAAATAAAAAAAAAAACTACTTTTTTCAACTGAAAGTAAGAAGCAACATTAAAAACTTAAAAGAACAGAAATTATTACGTATATTAAGGGGGTTCGCCTTCTCGTCAATACATCGCTGTTTACGTTAAAGTTCAAATTTTGTTCCAATTCTTTAAGAATCACCCCTGAATCACAAAGGCCGTTTAATTAGAATAAATATCTCTTTTTTAAAGTACTGAAAGAAACTTTAGCGTAAAGATCGAGGTATTGAAAAGGGGGTGAACCCCCCTCATATATACGTAACAATTTCTTTTCGTTTTAAGTTTTAACGCTGGTCCTTACTTTCAGTTATGAAAAACTTGCAACTTGTTTTTATTATTTAATTTCTGCTCGTTTTTTTAAATAATGCTGGGAAATCCGGCACCTCCTTCATGGAAAATTCCCTTCCCCTATGAAAAAATTCCTCCATGAAAAAATTCTCCCACGTAACCCTCTGAACGCCCTGAACCCCCACCAGAAAAAAAAACCTAAAAAACGTCAGTATAATTCCCGATAACCAATACTAGCCTATATGTAAACAATAGGCAATGTTCATAACTTTCAGCCCTTCCCCCGGGGAGTGTGGGGGATAAAGTATTCCTCAAAGACATAGTTATTAGATTTTTCGACTATGCTGAACAGAATGCTATCTAAAAATTTGATCGGGTTATTTTGGAAAAAATGAGCGTGGGAAGGGCCTAGTTGCCTTCTAATTTTTTAGGTCACTTAAAAAGGGCGCTAGAACTTTTTATTTCCGTTCGAATGAGCCCTCTCGCGATATTCTAGGACCATTGGGTCGTTACAATCACCCAAAAAAAAAAAAAAAACACGCCATCAGTCGTTATATTTCTTCTGGCAAAATAAAACAAAAAGTCTACATTTTTCTAGATCGGAGCTTGAAACCTCTAAACTAGTTTTCTCTCTGATAGGCTTAATCTGATGGTGTGATTTTCATTAAGATTCTATTCTACTTTTAGGGGCTTTTTCTCTCTGTCTTCGAAAATAAGGCAAATTTTCTGAGGCTCGTAACTTTTGATTGACAGCATTAAACTTGATGAAACTTATAATTTGAAATCAGCATAAAAATCAAAATCTTTTATGTATCTATTGGTATCAAAATTCCGTTTCTTAGAGTTTTCTGTTACTATTGAGCCGGGTAGCTCCTTGCTTACAGGTCGTTACCACGAACTGTTTTGATCATGAAAACCTATTCAAGCAGAAGCAAACCTTTGGCCAGAAAAGATAAGGCTGACTTGCATTTCAGTTTCAATTTCCCAGTTTTTTTTAGTTTAGTGTCAAAGTATCTCAATTGGAATTTTTTTTTTTCATTATTAAAATGAATATTAGTACATGTCTCGGACATCCACAAACGAATCGGACATCTACTTGGATTTCCCAGCACTATTTAAAAAAAAACGATGAAGAATTGAATATAAAAAGTTTTTTTCAAACTGAAAGTAAGGAACAACATTAAAACTCAAAATGAACAAAAATTATTACTTATATGAGGACGGTTTCCCCTCCTCAATACCTCGCTCTTTACGCTAAACTTTTTTTTAGCACAGAATCAAATGGGGAACTAACAGTCCCTTAGAATTAATTATGATGATGATGATTTAGGCATCCTAGATGAAAATGATGGCAAAATGAAGAGCAGGCTCTTCAAAAATTATGGTTCCAACCCCCCCCCTTCTAGGCCTATAATGAGAGAAAGATTGACATGACTAATGCACGTTCTGCAGATGACGATTGACACATTGCAAAAGATTCCCCTTTTTGGCACACCCGCGTTAGAGGTAAATGGAAAGCAGGCTGTCCGCGATTGAGGTGGGAGGCTGTCGTAAAAAAAAAATTAAGGGAAATGGGAACTTCCTGGGAGGTTGTAAATATGGAGGCTTTGAATTGTATTGGGATACAGGAGGACGAGCGAGCGCAGCTGTAGTACTGGCACTCAGGACTCAGGCACTTAGTACTGCGGTGAGCTGTTAGTAGTTCTTCAAAAAGACAAATTGCCTGCCGAGCACGTTTAATTATCCTTCAGCTTTCAATCAGGTTTCCAAAAAAGATCAATCCTTATATCTTAGACACCCAATAATCCTCTATGATTATCAAGAAATAATACAAACTAGTTTTCCCGATCTATGTCTACTACCTGGTATCCTACTTCATCATTAGCTATTGGTATTCCATTGGGTGTAACTGAGTCTCTTGTTCTCTCCTAAATGACATTCAACTGCCACTTCTGACTTACTTCTAAGGACGCTGTTCTTCTTGTTTGAAGTTACACTTCTTTCATAACACGGTGAGACTTTTCGCAACTGAAAAAGGTAGAGATGAACCGTAGTTTTGTTGAATAAGAGCTTCATAATATTTTACTAGAGAATTTCGAGTGGAAGAAGAGTATTGTTATTCATTAGGATGGAATCTGTGTGACTTGTGATCTTCTAGGTGGTTGAAGCCATCGAAACCTCTACAATAGGGTTCTCTAATGCTCTAATACATTAAATACATGTTTTAAAATACATTGGAACATTGTAGCCTATATACATGCAAAAAGAAATATATTGAGACTTTCAAATTGCCAAAAAAAAGTTCCAAATAGCCTATAGCCCCCCCCCCCCCCCAAAGAAAAAATAAATGGCGAGGCACATGATGGCTTACCTCGCCTTTTTCCCCTCTGTGCCGGTAGGCTTATGAAAGCAATATCTAAACCTACACAGATAAATATTGTAGCATTGGGAGGGGTACTATTACCCTCCACCACCACCACTACCACCAAACGCGACTGATAAAGGCGTACACTACAATTTTTCCTGTGAATCAAGAGGGATCATACACCAGTTCCGAAAATACCACCAAAACCCCTTCAACAAAATTTAATTCTATATTCATTGGGAGGCTTAATGTGGGATCTTTGCAATTAAAACTAACCCTCTGATGTATCTATCCCCCCCCCTATGTACAAAATGACGCATCGTCCTAGATTCAGGGTAGCTAATGTGCGCTTAAAAATCCTTGTGTATACTTTAATGAAATATAAAGTAGAATCAGTTTTCATTCAGTTTCAAAATTTCATTAACATTTTTCTACAATAAGAAGGAAGATATCTTATAGGCCAAGCCTCAATTATTCCTTTTCCATATTTATCTGAAGGCTCTTCGACAGTTTACAGTTCAGGAGATACCTCACTTTAGGGCTTTTCAGGATCATTGAAAGCTATTGATCTAGCTATTGCTGAAAATAAAGGCTCGAAAAATTGCATAAAGTAAAGTCTACACTGTTTTAAAGGAAACAATAAATTTTTGCGTAATTTAAGTCTGATTTTCTTCTACTCTCGGTTTTGAGCATAACGAATGGACACATAATCATATATAATTATTAAAATATATAAGAGATTAAGCAGATTGATAACTTTTGCAGGAAAATTTTGCAGAAATTTTGTTTCATTTTAATTGTCAAATTAGTTAGTATTTTTTATTTGGAATTTGAGTTTCACCTTCCTGATCGTGTTTCTTCAACACCTTTTTTACCACAGTTCCCTCCAGCTAGTTACCACGGTAATAAGGATCCTTCTGGGGTTGATTCCTCCGCTGTACCCTTTTTTTCGCAGCGCCCAAAACCCATTTACGGTAAGTTTTTTTCAAACTGTTTAAAATTTCTTGAAATCCTTGTTACAAACCTGAATGTACAAATTTTCACAAGCTAACTGAACCTGTTGTGCTATCGGAATCTAAACAAAGGGATGCTATATCTGTAACATAAGTGGTTCCATGACCCGTGATCCCACCCTTTGATCAGTTATTCTCAGTTTCTAAACTATGTTCTCCAGTTCACGCTCTTAATACACAACTTACCGCCCTCTTAAAAGTTCTGGCCTTCTTACTTTTTGTTCGCATTAGCATTATTTTATTTAAATCGTTTTCAATATTTTTCTTTACTCTGGGCCTATGATCATTCTATTCTAAATTGAAGCTATAATTGCAACAATGGATATAAGGATTAGGTAGGTAAGGGTTCTACATCAATCGGACCTTGTGAATTTATTAGTCAATTAGGAGCAAGCAGAGATTTTATGCCGAAACTCCGTTAATTATGCCTTCAGTCTCCGATGCAGTCTTCAGGACACTAGATGTCACTAACACACTAGAATGGCTCCTTGGTTGTAGTATCCACATGACTTAATCTTGCAAAAAGAACTTTTAAGGACTTGAGAGCTGTTATAGTGACTTTCGGGAAAAATTCTCCTATTTTAGGGACTTCAGGGTCAAAGTAGATTACTACTACTACTACTAACAACACAACGCAGCATATAGCCACCTAAGGCCAACACAGCTAAGCACGCTCCTCCTCCATCCAAATCTATTCAGTCTCCCTTTTTACACCCTCCTGGGAAGTTCCCAATTCCCTTAAATCTTTCTTTATGACATCCCCCCCCACCCCAATCGTGGAGGGCCTGATTTCCGTTTAGGCCTGGATGGTAGGCCGAAAAAAACAATCTTCGGCAGTCTGTTATCCTTCATCCACACTATGTGCCCTGGCCATCTCAACCTTTCTCTCATTATAGTACTAGAAAGCAAGACTAAACCACACTTTTCGTACAGCCTACTGTTTGAAATGAGGTCAGTCACCCGTCTACCAAGAACAATCCGTAGGCAATTTCTCTGGAAAACATCAAATAAATCTTCATCCATTTTTCGAACCACCCATGCTTGAGAACCATATTTGTCATCATTGTAGTTTCCTTATTCTAATCTTGGTTTGCAGACTTACCTCCCTATTCTTCCAAACTCTTTTCAACTGTGAAAAAACACCCTAAGCCTCGGCTATTCTACTTTTAACATCTTCACTGCTCCCACCGTCTTTACTAATAATACCACCATGGTAACTGAAGCTACCTTAGCGACTTAGTCTTCTTAACATTAATTTTCAAACCTATTCTAGCACCCTGAACTCGCAAAAACTCTAAAAGTTTATTCATTTTACCAATATTTTCATCTAGGATCCTTAAATCATAATCATAGCTAAAGTCTGGGGGGGGGGCTTTTTTAATTCCCCACTTGATTCCTTGCTCTCACATTACCTTTGCTGCGCTCCTAATTACAAAGTCCATCAGAATCACCCGTGTAAACGGTGATAGAACGCAACCCCGCTCAACTCCTGATTTAATACGAAACCAGCTGCTAACTTCATTTCCTACCATAACCGCAGCAGTGTTATGCACCATACAAGGATAAGACCTTCGCTAAAACTCTTCTATCAACAGAATCGAACGCTTGCTCATCATCTATAAAACTAAGGGCTAAAGGTTAATTACAATGTATTAGTTAAAAAACTTGTCACTGAATTCAATATTGAACTTTCCTAGTAAAATTGGTCGCTTCTTTCATATCAAATAGATCACAAGCAGTCAAATACCATATTCATTATCTCAACTCCCTCCCTGTTCGCAATGGAGTACCCCAACGTACTCTCCGAGTTCCACTTCAATCTCAATAAGGAATTTCCCGACGAATTAAAATTTATTGGTGAGCTGACGGTTGTTGAAACCTTCTAAACAAATTTAATGAGTATCTTTTATTGTCAACGTACAAGATGCATTGGAATAAGAGACGAAAGTAAACCCTTTTTAAATATACACGATAATGCCAATATATTTCCTTGAAACTCCACCTCCTTTTCTTAATCATATACCCCCTGGAACTTCTGCGTCCTCCCTGAAATTACTCGGTGTCACAGTTTCCTCTAATTTAAAATAAGATATCAATAATAACAATATTATTCGTAAAGCTAAAGCACCTATCTCCACTCTAAAACTCCTAAATAAGGTGTCCTCCTATTGATTCGTCAAGGATTTATATAAGGACATATACGTCTGATACTTTACTAGAAACCCAACATGTTAAAATTAAGGTTCCCCGCTTTACACCCTTATCAAAGGGAGGGTATAAGGGTTGGTATAAACAAGTTGAAGCTACAGCGTGGAGAAAACAGATCTGAGATGTAGAAACCTCAATACTTTCCCTGCTGAAGAATACCAACCCGCAAACATCAACCTCCCTTTTGCACAAACAAACTGTAATATCAGTGTTTGCTCCCTTCGAATTTGGGAAGCAGATCCCCATGCACATAAATAAAAAGTCTGCTACTAGAATTTAATTTACAACTGCACTATAATAACAGCTATGAGAGTACTAAATAATGAATCGAATGTAAGAAAGAAAAAAAGGGAATAAACGTAAAATAATTTGTTTTTTTTATATAAAGTAATTTGACTGAGGGAGGAAATTTTTTGGGGGTGGTATATATAAGGGAGGAATCGGTGGAAATTATATTATGTCATAATTTTTATGGGGCTTAAGAAATTGGGAGTTTTCATGTGCAGACATGGCACACAAGGACCATTTTTTAGTAATCTATTTGCTTATTAATATGGGATAAAACATATTTATTTACTAAAAATCCTCCTTTATCCGTCCACATCGTGAATATGCTTCTCCGGTTTGGCCCAAACAAATTTCGCAGGAAATCCAATAAAATTAAGTTTATTCAAACAATAGCCTCTTAACTTGATGATACACTGCTTGACTTCCAGATACGAAAAAAAATACCCCTAATATCCGGGGAAAAATTAAACAAAAAATGTATCCTCTTTTTAAGGCTTGTAACTGACCCCTTTTCAAGTTCACAACTCTTTTCTTTCATATTATAACCCATATAATATGGCCAAAAATTTATATAGGTGTTTTTAAATATTTTATTGAATGTTTGCATAAAATGACGGTGCATTCCTTTGCAAGTTTTTTATGTGGAAGAGTTTATAAAGCCTTTTATACGTTATTCGGCTTTTGTGTTTACTTCAGAATAGAAATTTGGCTCGGCCAGGCTTGTGAGTTATTTTAAAGTAAATTTTATCTTAATATTTAAATTTGATGACGTTTGCATTTGCTTAATTCTTCTTTTCAGTCCATGAAAAAAATTTGAATATTTGAAAAAGTTTACTGCAGGCAAAGTTACATTATTCTGCTCTAACTGATCAACTATCTATGAATGAGCAAATACGCTATCAAATTCGAAATTGTCACTAATGTAACGAACTTAGCTTAGGTCTCCTTTTAAATTCCCTTTATTAAAAATTCTCCTTCAAATTTTTTTCAGCAAAACAAAATTTCTTTTACCAAAAATATAATTTTCCTGACTGAAAGACGAAGAGCGAATTCAAATGAACTATTATACTAGTTTTTTCATTTTTTTTTTTAATGGGCGGCTTTTGAGACTTCTATCCGTTAGAGAGGGAATCTTAAAATCAAAGAGCATCAATTAACTCAAGGATAAACGGCAAAATTCACTCTTTATCGATAGTTAGGAATTAACTCAAGGATAGTTTGTGCAAATTTGCCCTCTGTCTCTCAATCAGAAAAATAATATATTTGTTGAACAACACCCGTCACACAAAAATTTTGTAGCCTCTCCCTAGTCCCTAGTATTAATCCAAAAAGAAAACTCTTTAGAGGGAAAATAGCACAGAACGATACTAATTACTGCACATAATAAGCTAAAATGAAAATAGATAATTGCCAGTCAACCACATTTAATTCAGTTTCAGCCTTCAATCAAGTTTCCAATAAAGCTTGGATAATTTGGATATAAATCCCCCTATTTATATCCAAGGCACCCACATGATCCTCTGTGATTATCCAGAAATAATACAAATATGTTGTCTTGATCTATGTCTACTAACTGGTATCCTACTTCGTCATTAGCCATTGGTATTCCATTGGTGTGTTGCTGAGTCTCTTCTTCTCTCCTAAATAACATCCAACTGCCACTTCTGACTTACTTCTACAGTTTCTGTTCTTCTTGCTTGAAGTTACACTTCTTTCATTACATAGTGGGGACTTTTCCGCGCCTGAAAAAACACTTAATTTTATGTGAAGAAAACAGTCAAATTTTACTCCCGTGCTTGTCTCAAAACACCGTAGTTGCCGTGCTTTGGTACGGCGATCAGCAATTCAGTACTTTTTGGAAAACAGATGAAACACAATTCCGAGAAGGTAAGCAAAACACACGATCATTCAATCCCAACACCCCTTCGCCCCAAAAATACATTTTCTGTTGTTTTTGTTTCAGTAAGAGTGCTTCGCTACTTCACAAAAGACTCGAAACAAAACTTGAAAAACACATTTGACCGAGAAATTGTACAAAGTTAAAAAGTACTAAAAACAGAACAAATAAAAATAGGTAAAACTAACCACAGAGTATCCAGTTATTTTAAAAAATCTAGAGCCCAGAAAGTAAGCAAACAGACATGTTTGCCCACTAATCTAAGCAGTTATAAGGGATTAAAGGCCTAGTTCAGTTTTGTATAAAGATACTATTGAGAGGATTATCCGGGACATACAAATAAATAGTAGCCTAATCAGTGGTTAAATGAATATTCTAGAAACTGGGACTGGAAATTGGTGCTAGTGTCAATAAAATATCACCAGTTCCATCTAGCGCTTAACAGATCTTGGCGCTATTCTTTTTTGTCTTCTTTAACTTAGCAAATTTATTAGTTTCGTAAATTGTGATCCAGTGCTGATTACTATACTACTATTGCCTTATAATTACACACCAAAAAAACTCAAGAGACTCCAAATACCACAAGGCGTTGGTTACTTTTCCTTCAATACTAGCGCAAGTTCCAACTCTTTTAACTTACCAAGATCTCATCGTGATGTTCTTCATTTAGAATTACGTAAACATCACAACTTATAGTATAGGAAAGAAATAAACCAGAAAAAAACAAGCATACAGTTAGAATACCCATCCGATGCCTTTTCCAAATTTGGTAATCACCGCTGTCACAATTATATACTAATCACACTCTCCTAACAGACCCACACACAGTTCCTAACTATATACACAATGAAATTACCGATATATCATGCTGAATACAAATAGTCTTTGCTTTTAGAAGGAGCACACACAAAAAGACGTGTTAGAAGATCAAACTTTAGTTATCACGTCGAAAACTTGGTACTTTACTGAAAACTAAAGTTTATTAGAGTATTGAGGCCTAAAATTGTTTATTAGAGAATTCCATGGCTGGCAAAAGACATTGGAGAACTCTACAAGTTTGTCTTTAATTTTCTGTGGGCTAGTTAAGGATTTTTCTGCTCCTAACCTTGTTTTTTTGTGTATTCAGTAAAGCACTATTTTTTCATAATTCTAGGAAAATGGAAAAACATCAAGAGCCAGTGTATTTGAAGCAGCTTTTCAAAAATATGATGCATAAACTAGGAAGCAGAAACTTTAGTTCGTTGAAAGTTTCAACTTCTTTCTTTACTTTAATTAAATATAAAAAAAATTTTATTAACTGAAAGTAAGGAGTGACATTAAAACTTGAAACGAACAGAAATTATTCCATATATGAAAGGGGCTGTCCTCTCCTTAGCACCTTACTCTTTACGCTAAAGTTTGACTCTTTGTCACAACTCTACTGTTTTAAAACAACAAAAAAACTTTAGCATAAAGAGCAAGGCGTTAAGGAGGGGACAGCCGCTTTCATATACGGAATAATTTCTGTTTGTTTTAACTTTTAATGTTGCTCCTTACTTTCAGTTAAAAAAAACTTGTTTTTTAGTTTTATTTCTGGAAGTTTTTCAACTAATTCAGGTTCGAATTTGGCTTACCGTACATGAAAAATTAAAATAAATTAGCACTTTTATAAAAGCTTCTTATTCTAATCAAACGGCCCCCGTTTCAGTAGACGCTCTTAAAAAAATTGGGACGAACAAATAAAATTTAGAGTAAAGAGTAAAATATTGAAGAAGGGGCTACCCTTCATATATTAGAAAATTTCTGTTTGTTTGTGAAATAATGCAGGTAATCTGGCTCACCCTCTATGAAATATACCCCTCCCCCTTACGCAAAACTCCTCTGTGGAAATTTCACCCAATGTAAAGTTCACCCCTCCCCCTTGTCAAATTCCTCCAGAATGTTCCATTCTCGCTGAGGATTCCTCTCCCTGTAACATTTCTTGTGGACGCTTAAGCCTGAAAAATTGTCCTTGGCATTCTTTCATTTGAATAAGACTTTACTCTCTAATCGATTTCTCAATCACTCCAGAAATGCCACCAACCGTGGAAATTATTTCCCGGAAATCAAAACACACGGAAAAAAGCCCCTAGATAATTCTCCAAAACTATACTGAACAAAATGGCTGTCTCATAAATTTTTATCGGATAAATTGGGGGGGGGGGGGGGGGAATGAGCGTGGGAGGGGGCCCAATTGCCCTCTAATCATTTTGGTAACTTAAAAAGGGCACTAGAACTTGTAATTTCCTGTCGAATGAAACTATATCGATCTTTTAGGACCATTATTTCGGTACAATCACCCCTGGAAAAAAAACAGGCATCCATGATTGGCCTTCAGGCAGAAATAGCAAATTCCACAATTTGCAGATAGGAGCTTGAAACTTCTACCGTAGGGTCTCTCTAGCATGCTGAATCTAATGGTGTGATTTTCATTAAGATTCCTCTAATTTTAGGGGAGTCCTCTAGCTCAAAAATAAGACAAATTTTCTCAGGCTCTCGTAACTTTTGATGGGTAACACTAAACTTGATGAATCTTATACATTTGGATTTACCATTATAAGCTGATTCTTTTAATGTATCTATTGATATTAACTTCCGTTTTTTAATGTTTTGGTTACTATTGAGCCGAGTCACTCCTTACTTCAGTTTGTTACCACAAACTGTTTTGATTGTAAAGGAAACAATATTTATTAATTTTTAGTGTTCGTTCAGGGAAAACCAAAGACGTTCGACCGGGCTACCGAACAACTGATTTTAGTTTTATGATGAAGCTACTCAACTTATGTTAGGAATATCCAATGTAACAAAATCAGCTAAAAAGGTTTGGAGCAAATTCCACAATTTTATTATTACAACTGTGGTATACAAAATATGGTTGTTTTATTTATGAGTGGGACAGCAGAGACTGGACTTGAAAAATATATGTGGTTGAAAAGCCGAGTTGAAAAGAACTTATCTTTTTTCCAGGATAAAGAATTAAAATTCGTGAATTAGTGCACCCTGATACAGTACTGTATATATTGACGATATATGACACACAATACTTAGGCTCTTGAAAACATTGCATGAGTAATAGACAAGTTTGAAATAATGTTTATATAGATATATATATATATATATATATATATATATATAGATATATATATTATATATATAGATATATATATATATATATATATAATATATATATATATATATATATATATATATAATATATATATATATATATATATATTATATATATATATATAATATATATATATATATATATATATATATATATATAACATGTATTATATATATATCTATATATATATATATATATATATATAATATATAATATATATATATATATATATATGTCTATATATATGTATATATCACTTTTTTTTGTATGGGTAGCACTGATCTGTCTCCCTTTTTTTCCAGGGCTAGCTGTTTTCTCACATCTATGTGCATTTTTTATAAATTCCACCATCTGCATGTGCCATATGGCACAAAAATGGCACATTATGTGCCATTTCTGAAGGGGTGGGGCTAGCAGGCTACAAAAACATTGTGGACAGATTTTAATAGCTCACATTAACGCTATTTCTCATATCTACGTTTATTTATGAATTCTACCACCTGCAACTGCCAAAAGACACTAAAAAATGGCACTATTGATGCCATGTCTTAAGTTAAGTGGAAAAGCTAGAGGCTAATGGGCTGCCAGAACTTCTTAGAGATGTTTAATGGTTGATTTGAAAGCAACTGCTCACATCTACGTGATTTTAATCAGTTTTGCCATCCGTGTGCCAAATAGCACAAAATACTGGCACCTATTGTGCCACTTCTTAAGTTGAAAAACTTCAAAGTATAAAACGGTACCATTGTAATAATTATGATCCAAAACTCTGAATTGGAGATTTACAAGGAATCCTCACCGTATACTCCCCTCCCAGCCCCTTAGTAAGTCTCATTAGTCTGTTGGAAGAATTCACTATGAACTCTTTAAGACAGTCAGAACCAAAAGTTTCAAAACATGAATGATGAATTGTAGAAAATTTGGTGTTCTTACATGGCATAAAAAAATATTATATTCTAGGAAGTATTTTCAGTGCTAATTGCTAAACGTCTAAATGTGATTTACTTTCTCCATATACTCTAGGGAGTGTTTGCTGCTATTCATCAACTGTTTTGGAGAATAGCGGAATACACTGATCTTTTGATTTAAGGGAAAAATGCAAGTTTTTGATAAGCTGAGTACGGAAAAAAAAAATGGAAAAACTATTTATATAAAAAAAAAAAAACAATAAAAAAGGTTGGATGGCAGATAGGATGCAAAGTGGTTACAGCTTCTCTTCATAAGTGTTTAAAATTGAATTCGCTCCAAAAAACAATTATTATATTTGAAAGAAACCTAAAAAATAGGCATTGAGTGGTATGTTCACATGAATCATGGGCCGTCCATGTTTGTGAATATTTTCAACTAAAACTAAGAATAGCATTAAAACTTAAAACGAGCATACATTATTCTGTATAAATAAAAAAGATCATGGCAGCATTGTTTCTGCATTAAATTTTAATCAAAAACAAACAGAGATTAATTTAAAAAAACAAAGTTTTTCCAAGGGAAGTAAAGAGCAAAGTTGAAACTAAAACGGACAAAAATTATTACTTTACAGCCAATTCAATATATATATTAATATGACTAGTATAAATAAACCAACTAATTATGTTTCCCTATGCTTTTATGATTATAGAAAACTAGTGCTTTACTGAAAACACAAAATAATATAGGAGTTTTGGTACAGTAAAAAGCAGACCAATTAAGGACACTTTATAGAATCAAAATATTATCAATCCCTCTTAGGATCAATCCCTTTTAAGATAAAGCAACAATCCATTTTAGGATTGTCTTTACTTTTTTACATTTAATTTGGTATCACTTCTGCACAATGGCTCAGTCAATGACTGGCTCAAGTTTTTGGTTCTTAAAAAGGACAGGTCATGATTAGTTTGTACACAAGTTCAAAGGTAAGGTTATCTTGATAGTATTAAGACTATAGACTAGCTTTAGAATTTGTATCATAGCTTGAAATTCACTTGTGTATAGAGAGAAATAATTGGATTTCCAAAGTTCATATTATGTCTTATTTGATATTCATTTCAAGTGATACTAAAGCATATTTCTTACAATTTAAGACTGTATATTACCCACTATTGGTATTACAGCTGGTGAGAACAAAATGCTGCTTGATAAATCAATCCAATATTTCTGTATGCTGTTCAATTACTTTGCAGTTATTAAAAAATATTTAGTTTTACGCTTATTTTTTTAAGATAATTTTAATTGTCGTAATTAAAAAAAAACCTCGCAATCCGTGACCTTCGTATTGTGTCAAAAAACGCGAAAAGCGGAGGAGAAGTCTCTCCTCCAAAACCGATGCAGATGTAGATTTCCAAGTTGTGAACTATGTAAATAATGTAAATATGGGTGTTACCGAACATGTTAGTGCTTCTTCTATGGAAAGACTCTCATCCATGACTAGTGACAGCTCATTGGAGAGCGAAACAAGCTCTGGAAGCTACTACACTGCTAACTCGAAGGCACCAGCAACCACTTTAGGCAAAACAGATGAGGACTCGGATCAACCGGGCAACGGACCAACGACCGGAGTAAGCAACACCAAAAAACGAGTAAGTACAGATTTTTATGCTCTAATTACTAACGTCGACCAACTTCCTAACAAATTGAACGAGCTGAAATCCGTGATTTATTCCAAAAATTATGATCTGGTCCTATTGACCGAGGTTTGTCCCAAGTTCAGTAGAAACAGGCTCGAAGATTCCCATGTTAAGATTCCAGGGTATGGTGTCATGTCAAACCTACAGTCTTTAGAATGCAGGCGTGGTACGTTGGCGCTATTCAAGACATGTTATAGTATACGATCATTATGTCTCCCAGGTAGCTCACAATTTGTTGAATCTGTATGGTTCGACCTATGTGATGACAGCGGTGGAGTAATAACCAGAGTAGGCTGTATTTACAGAAGCCCATCTGCCTCTGATTGCCAAGAAACCGAGCGGACAATAGCAAAAATGCTGCATAAAGCAACTATGAATTACACGGGGAACCTTTTTATAGCTGGTGATTTCAACTTCCCTGACCTCATATGGAAGGATGGATATCCGTATATACCTGTACTTACGAACAGAAGCAGAAGCACGAATCTATTCACAGACTGCCTTCACGACCTTAATCTCTACCAGATTGTCAAACAAGCTACTAGAGGCCGACTTTTCCAGAGACCGACTCTACTGGACCTAGTGTTCTTACGGGATAAAGACCAGCTTCAGAACATAAATTACTTACCTCCTCTAGGAAAGAGCGATCATATAATCCTAGAAGTGAATGTGTCATTTCGTAAGATAAAAAATGATTACATAAAGAAAACTTATGTAGACTACGGGGCGATCAGAAAAGAGCTGGAAGGCGTAGTTTGGTCACCTTTACTTCAAGGGGACGTCGACCAACAATGGGCTAACCTAAAGGACGAGCTACTTACACTTCAAAAAAACACACGTCAGTAAAAACTCACGCCAAAGCCCAAAACACTGCCTTTCATGACCCCTGAGATACGCAAGGAAAGAAACAGGAGGGGACGGTACTGGAGAAAGTACAATAAAGGAGGGAAGGAAGAAAACACTACCAAAAGTTTGCGAAAGCTCGAAACAAACTAAGAAGCCTAACTAAACAACTTTACGCACGGTACGAGTCCAAGCTAGCAGATGATAGTAAGAATAACCCAAAGAAGTTCTGGAAGTATGTATCAAGTAAGGACCATAGCAGACGGTCAGTAAAAGCACTCAGTACAGATGATAGCAAGAAGTGACCAACTTGAAGGACATCACCGAACTCCTCAACAGGCAGTTTGCGTCGGTTTTCACCAATGAACCAGATGGTCCTCTTCCTCATAGTCCACCATACAACATCCCTAACCCAATGCCACCTATTCTACTCTCCCCCCTGTCATCCAAAAGCGACTTGAAGCACTAGACGTCAATAAGTCCGCCGGTCCTGATAATTTGCACCCAAGACTATTGAAGGAGCTTGCCAAAGGAATTGCACAACCACTATGCAATATATTCCAACTGTCGCTTGACTCAAAAAAGGTACCCAAAGACTGGAAGCTGACCCATGTCACCCCAATATTCAAGAAAGGTGACCGCACCAAAGCAAAAACTACAGACCCATCAGTCTGACCTCAGCAGTGGCAAAAACCCTTGAGCGGATTGTGAATGCTGACATTTTGACACATCTCTGTAATAATAATATACTTTCCCCCGACCAGCACGGATTTCTGCCAGGAAGATCGGTTGAGACCAATCTCCTTGAGACATACAGCACCATAACAGATTACCTGGAGAAAGAAACCCCTGTGGACCTGATTTTACTGGACCTAGCCAAGGCTTTCGACAAGGTACCACACAAACCGTCTCAGATTGAAACTTTCAGCAGCAGGTACCCACTCGGACGTGGTCGATTGGGTCATGGACTTTCTGACTGGTCGGAGTCAGCAGGTTCGACTCTTCACAAATAATGGCGATAAGGTCTTCTCCGAACCATGTGATGTTTGTAAGCGGAGTCCCCCAAGGTACTGTCTTGGGCCCTACCCTATTCCTTATATACATCAACGATATGATGAACGGAACAGAAAACAACATCACTCTCTATGCCGATGACTCCAAGCTGTTTGGGCCTGCAAACCAACAAAGTCTGCAGCGTGACCTTCATAAAATCCAAATGTGGGCACAAGACTGGCTACTTGAATTCAACACATCGAAGTGCAGTGTCCTTCACTTTGGAAGCAACAACCTCCGTCACCAGTATAGCATGTCCGATCCCAATTCACTGGCTAGCTTAGTACTAAAGACAAGTCCCGAAGAAAGAGATCTAGGAGTGCTGATAGATGAAAAACTGAAGTTCCACGGCCACTGGCAACAAGCAGTTTCAAAAGCAAATTCAAGCCTTGGTCTCCTCAAACGCACTATAACCAGCCGCTCCCGTACAGTCTTTCTAAGGCTCTATAAGCTATAGTTAGACCCGTTTTGGATTTTGGTACGTGTCTCACCTCCCCTTTCTTATAAGAATGACACCAGTCTAATTGAAGGAGTTCAGAGACGTGCCACGAAATGCATAGCTGGCCTACGAGATCTCCCATACAACAAGAGACTGGAACGCATGCAGCTGCCAACACTTGTCTTCAGACGCCGCCGTGGTGATATGATGCTGACCTACAAGTATAACGCACAACCAAATAACCCCTCTTTACCAAACATTCAAGTCAGCACCAGACAAGAGGACACTCACATAAGCTGTCAAAACGTTTTGTTAAAACACGAACGCGGCAACACTTCTTTTCCGAGCGTGTTGTCAATGATTGGAATAGCCTTCAAGCTGAAACGGCGACTGCACCTACGGCTGCGTCCTTCAAGTCCAGACTTGACAAGGAATGGAATAACAAGCCATGGAAATATGAGTGGGACTGTCCGTCCCACTCAACTACTGACTGATGCCAACTTTATCATAATGAGTGTCTTGCTAGGAGGCTGATGCCACTTGTCATACCCAACCATCTCGCATACTCAATCCGAAGTTGCTGTTGTGCGGTGGTGTCAGCTCTATACCACTGAGAACAGTCTTTACGGGCCATACCAACCTCAAGGCAACCGCTACCGAGTGGGCTTAAATTGCATCTCTCCAGCAGACCTCTCCTATGGCGTGTCACTGGGCCCTAACACAGTGACGAATTTTTGCCATCATTTGACCCAGAGCACAACAGATCCAGTATGGACCTTAATTTGCTCCAAAGTGCGAATTAAGGTAATTAAGGTAATTGTTTTACTGAAAATTACTAATGTCACAACTGGTGTAAGACTATGAAAAGCTTTATAGATTTTTGTAGTGTTGTCAGGTTACATACTCACTTTTGACTCTTAAATCAATAATCCTGTTTTTATACTTGACTTTTGTGTTTTCAGTAAAGTGCTAGTTTTCTATAATCAGGGGCATGTGTGGTTAGCGATCCCCAGTTTCATGTATCATAAATTCTTGTATGCTGCATCCTCTACCCACATCACAAAAATCCACATCATCTCTGTTATCTGTATTAAAGAAAGTTAAGTCTCTACACAAAGAGATTGTTGGTAATTGTATCTTTTCTAGACAACTCTAAAATTTCTAGACAACACCACCTGAACAAGGTGGTGTCTGAAAATTCCTTGACTAAGGCAGAACTTTTGAGATGGGGATAGATTTTAGAAGAGAGCTCAATAGTTACCTCTTCAAAGGGTGTAAGCAACGCAATCACATTTGAAATAACACCCCACTCACTATTAGTGAGTATGAGGTCCCCTTTACCGAGAAGTGCAAACGAGCTTGTTACCAACTTTCAAGTCTTGTATACTACGCAACATAGTGAGAAGCAAATTCCATTTAGTGGTCACATCAGGTTTTATTTTTTTGGTGCAAAAATTGTCAATGGAGATTTGAACCTGGCGCAGCTTGTCGGTAGCTACAACACTACGTCTGAAAAAGCTGACAATATTTCTAGCCTTTTGGACGAGAGGCAACAATTCAGCAGCATCATTAATAGCACCCCCCCTCACATCAAATTTAGAGTATGTGTGAAGCTCGAAACATATGTCCATCCTGTACCTACTTGGGATGCAGCATCCTTTATAGCCCGAACTACATTGGCTCCATTATCAGCCACTACGGCAACAAACTTTTCTTGATCCCCCACTCAGCGGCAATTTTCTTAAGGTGAGTCTTAATATCCTCAGCAGTATATATATATATATATATATATATATATATATATATATATATATATATATATATATATATATATATATATATATATATATATATATATATATATATATATATATATATATATATATATATATATATATATATATATATATATATATATATATATATATATATATATATATATATATATATATATATATATATATATATATATATATATATATATATATATTATGCATGTATCATTACAATTAAAGCTAGATTATCTAATCTTAATTTATCTGTGACAGATAGCTCCTTTTCCTTGACAGAATTTTTCAGACTGAGAGATTCACCCTGTCTAATCGGCTAGTTTAGCTTTGATAACATTCAAAATCTGAACTTTTCATTAGAACATCATTTGTTGTGAACTTTTCAATCTCAGTTGGTAATAATTCACACGTATCTGACTCGGAAGCCGGAAATGAATTCTTGCGAAAAAGATGCCAGGGTAAGATATAAGATACGGATAAATAAAATCATTTGTAGATGAAAGAATTCAAACTTGCAAAGAATCTCGAAGATGTATGCTGAACATTTGCAGAATTTTCATGTGGTGGATTTTCTGCGGGGAATATAGAAGGTTAGAGACCCCTAAAAAATATCGGTTTCGATAATTGATATTCGATATTTATATTTTGTCCGATATATCGATATCAAAAATCGCCCAACACTATCCAGTACTGCAGCGTCACAATGTTTACAAAACTTTAACAGCTCGTGGTAATTTTGAGATAGAACTGAATTTGAGATACTGATTTAAATTAACTGACAAAGTAAAGGTTTTTTTTGTTTATATCTAATTATTGATAAAAGACACAATTGTACTGTTGTGTGCTGTTCATGGGCGTACGGAAAGGAGGCCCCCCCCCCCCCCCCTAGAACTTCAAATTTACACTAGATATGGTAGAAAAAGCAGTTGAAAAAAAGGAAGATGGTTAAAAAAGCAGTTGATAAAAGGTAGATGGTTGAAAAAGCTGGAAAAAAAACCAGCTGGAACGACAGAATAAAATTCAAACAAGAAGCAATTATCCATAATGTCTTAGAAAGATTTAGCTCTAATCCAAGAAGATTAATTAATGCTGAAGCTAATTGATGATTTATGATTTTTTGGTGATTGCTTGTGATTAATAAAACGATTAATAAAGATTTCATAGGTATGATAGAACTTGCTGGCAATGTAAGGTTTGTGAAATGCCAATATAACTTCAGCCCTCCACCCTTCATCACAGAATCAGCTGCCCCCCCCGCGTAGAGAAGAGGCTACGTGCGTCTATAGCATTTACTAAATACGGAACCTAACCTAACCTAGGTACCCTTTTCACCCTAAACCCCAAAAAACTAAAGTTTAAATATAGTTCCTGGAGTGAGAAAGCCTTGTTTATACAGCGTCAGATAGGTAATACCGGCATTGGCTGTCGCTTTAAGTTCGTTTTAAGTTTTAATGTCGCTCCTTACTTTCAGTTAAAAAAACTTATTTTTTTATTTAATTTCTGAACGTTTTTGAATTAATGCAGCTTTAATTTTGGCTCACCGTACATGAATAATTAGAATGAAATTTGCATATTATTTTATTGTTTTGGCTAAATGGCTTTATCGAAATTTTGTTATGACGTAACTTATGAATTAACTTACGTAACGAACTTCTATATTTTTATGTTTTTTTTTACGTATATTAGGGAGTTTACCCTAGTCAATACATTGCTCCTTACGCTAAAGTTCAAATTTTGTTCGAATGACAAAACCCTGAATCACAAAGGCCGGTTAATTAGAATAGATAGCTCTTTTGAAAGCACTAATTAAAAAATTTAGCGTATGAGTAAAGGGCGAGGTATTGACAAAGGGGCAAACCCCTTCATATACGTAAAAGTTTCTGTTTATTTAAGTTTTAATGTTGCTCCTTACTTTCAGTTGAAAAAACTTTTTTTTTATTTAATTTCTGATCGTTTTTTAAATAATGCTGGGAAATCCGGCGCCCGCTTCATAAAACTGTCCCTTCCCCCACGAAAACATCCTCCTAGGAAAGATCCTCCCCAGCCCCCCCCCCCCCCCCCCCCCCACCAGATAAAAATCCCTCCTGAAACGTCTGTATACTTCCCATTTACCAATAGTATAAGTAAACAGTGGGCAAAGTTCATAATTTGCAGCCCTTCCCCGGGAACTGTGGGGGATTAAGTCATCCTTAAAGACGTAATTTATCATATTTTCGACTATGCTGAACAAAATGGCTATCCTAAAATTTTGATTGGGCGACTTTGGAAAAAATGAGCATGGGAGGGGGCCAAGTTGCCCTCCAATTTATTTGGTTGCTTTAAAAGGGCACTAGAACTTTTAATTTCCGTTCAGATGAGCCCTCTCACGATATTCTAGGACTACTCGATCGATACGATCACCCCTGGGAAAATAAAATAAAAAACAAAACAAAAAACAAACAAATAAACACGCATCCGTGATCTTTCTTCTGGCAAAAAATACAAAACTCCACATTTTTGCAGATAGGAGCTTGAAACTTCTATCCTAGGGTTTTCTAATACGCTGAATCTGATGGTGGGATTTACATTAAAGTTCTATGATTTTTAGGGGCTGTTATGCCTTTTTTTCGAAAAATAAGGCAAATTTTCTCCGGGAAAGCTTTTGTCTCGCGTAACTTTTGATAAGTAAAAAACTAAACTTAATGAAAACTTGTATATTTGAAATCAGCATAAAAATCCGATTCTATTGATGTATCTATTGGTATCAAAATTACGGGTTTTAGAGTTTTGGTTACTATTCAGCCGGGTCCCTCCTTGCTTACAGTTCGTTACCACGAACTGTTTGATTGAGCTTAGTGAAGCAACAAATAGTAAAGCAAACATTCACTAACTCACTAGGCTACAAAACACTGATGTTGTGTACAACTAAGGTTATGCACAAAGAAAAGTTAAATAAACACAAATTAAATTCAGCAAATCCAGCAGGACAATGTTCCAAAGCACTAAATGAGTAATTAACAAAACAATCCTAATTTGTTTTTGTTTGTAACAAATTTGTTTTGCCAGGCTAAGTTAGTATGCAGCAAATTTGTTTGATAGGCTAATTTGTTTTGCTTTAGGCTAGCTGTAAGATTGCTGTTGTTGTTGTAGAAAATGACATTCTCGGCTTTCGTCACGAAAAAAATAAAAATATAAATGCATTTAATGCAGAAGCTAAACTACAACATTTATTTACTTGGGGGGGGGGGTGCAGGCTAGGTTCATGGACTTTACATGTTTTAATCAATTCAATTCTCTTGATATATCTATTGTTATCAAAATTATTGATTCGCGTCACACCTTACTAACATTTCGTTACCACGAACTGTTTGAAAACACATTAATTTTTTATCTTTTCCTGCATGAGAGGTGGGTAAGCCCATCTTCAACACCTTGCTCTTCATGCTACAGTTTATAATGTTAAAAAAAAAAAAAAATTGCAATTGTTCTAATTAAACAACCCTTGTGTTTTCAGGCGTCGTTCATAAAGAATTGGGACAAAATTCAACCTTCAGTGTAAAGAGTAAGGTTGTTGAGGAGGGGTAACCCCCACATATAAATACTAATTTCTGTTTGTTTTTTTAAGGTTTAATAATTTTTCTTACTTTCAGTTGAAGAAATTTGTTTTTTCATTTAATTTCTGATCGTTTTTTAAATAATGTCAGGAAATCTGGCTCCACCTCCACAGAAAGATCCCTCCTCGCTACAGAAATATTCTCTAGATAATTCAATCTTGGTGATATTTTACCCCACACAATTACCTGTAATATGTCCACGCGTAAAAGTGAGTCGGCAAAATGAAAGCATGACACATAAAAAGAATTCGTATTGGAATTCTGGCAAATTCCCCCAGTGTAAAATTTCCCGTGAAAAGTTTCCTCCCTGGAAACTTACCTCCCCATGGAAAATCTTCCCTGTGGAAAAAACCCCAGCAGAAAATTCACCCCCCCCCCCCTCCCCAAAAAATGCATGCATAGTTCACAATAACAAATACTATACGCATACAATTGGGAAATTTTAAAACTTTAAGACCTTTCCATAAGGGCTCTAGGGAGAATTTGTTACCTTCAAAGATATATTTTTGGGGTTTTTTAACCATGCTGAACAGAATGGCTGTCTTAAAATTTTGATCAGACGAAATTGGGAAAAAAGGGACGTGGGAGGGAGCCAAGTTACCTTCCAGTATTTTTGGTCACTGAAAAGGGCGCTATAACTTTTAATGACCGTTCGAATGAGCTCTCTCTTGATGTTCTTGGACCACTGGGTCGGTACGATTACCCCTGAAAAAAAAAAAAGCACGCAACCGTGATCTTTCTTCTGGCAAAAAATACAAAGTTGCACATTTGTGCAGATGTGAGCTTGAAACCTATGTAACAGGGTTTTCTGATACGCTGAATCTAACAGTGTGATTTTCATTAAAATTCTTTCACTTGTAGAGGATGTTTCCCCTCTTTCAAAAATCAGGTAAATTTTCTCAGGCTCGTAGCCTTTGATGAGTAATACTAAACTTAATAGAATTTATATATTTAGAATCAGCATTATAAGCCCATTCTTTTGATACATTTATTGACTTCAAAATTCCGTTTTTTAATGTTTCGATTACTATTGAGCCGTATCGCTTGTTTTTTTTTTATTACGTATATGTTATTACGTATATGATGGGGTTCTCCCCTTAGTCAATACCACGCTCTTTACGCTAAAGTTAAAACTTTGTTTAAATCACAAACCCCTGAATCACAAAGGCCGTTTAATTAGAATATATAGCTCTTTTGAAAGCACTAAAAAAAAAAAAAGCGTAAAGAGTGAGGTATTGACTGGGGGCGAACCCCCTCATATACGTAATAATTTCTGTTCGTTTTAAGTTCTAATGTTGATTATTACTTTCAGTTGAAAAAAAAAACACTTGTTTTTAAAAAATTTAATTTCTGATCGTTTTTTAAATAATGCTGAGAAATCCGGCGCCTCCTTCATAGAAATGTCCCTTACCCCAAGAAAACATCCTCCACGGAAAGATTCTCCCGAATAACCCCCTCCTTCAGCCCCCCCCCACCAGAAAAAATCCTTTCTGAAAATGTCTGTATACTTCCCAATAACCAATACTATATGTAAACAATGGGCAAAGTTCATTAATTCCAGCCCTTCCCCCGGGAACTGTGGGGGATTATGTCATCCTAAAAGACATATTTATTAGATTTTTGACTGTGCTGAACAAAATGGCTATCTCAAAATTTTAATTGGGTGACTTCGGGAAAAAAAATGAGTGTGGAAGGGGGCCAAGTTGCCCTCCAATTTTTTTGGTCACTTAAAAAGGGCACTAGAACTTTTAATTTCCGTTCAAGTAAGCCCTCTTACGATATTCTAGGACTACTTGATCGATACGATCACCCCTGGGAAAATAAAACAAACAAACAAATAAACACGCATCCGTGACCTTTCTTCTGACAAAAAATACAAAATTCACGTTTTTGCAGATAGGAGCTTGAAACTTCTACAATAGGGTTCTCTAATACGCTGAATCCGATGGTGTGATTTTCATTAAAGTTCTATGACTTTTAGGGGGTGTTTCCTCCTTTTTTGAAAATAAGGCAAATTTTCTTTAGGCGCGTAACTTTTGATGGGTAAGACTAAACTTGATGAAACTTATATATTTGAAATCAGCATAAAAAACATGATTTCTTTGACATATCTATTGGCATCAAAATCTGTATTTTGGAGTTTTGGTTACTATTGAGCCGGGTCGCTCCTTACTTACAGTTCGTTACCACGAACTGTTTGATAAGTCTTGGTTCTTTATAATGAATAATATACCACTAACATGACGTATGTAAGCTCTGAGAATTCATACTCCATGAACATACCCATAATTTATTTTTTTTGGGAGGGGGATGATGAATAAAGAAATTTCGGGGTTAAATATAAAAAAGGGTACTGTTCTATTTGCTTGGACTCACGCAAGAAGTGAAGTTTGGTTAATGCTAATGAAATAAAACAGGATAAAAATATAATAGTTTAGCATATAGTAAATACGTAACCTAACCTAACCTAGATGCCTTTTTTTGCCCCTAAATCCCAAAAAACAAAAGTTTAAATATATTAAACGCAGTGATAAATCACTGTTTGCAATCCTCAGCATAGGAATTGTCCGTTGAAAGAAACCTGTTTGACTAGTTTCTTTTATCATCTATCTTGCGTGGGTCCCAGCTAATAGAACAGTACCTAATAAAGACAAGTTTCATGTGATGATTTGAAAAAGAACCACCCAGACATTTGAGGTTTTTTTGGGTGTAAGTACAGGGGGAGAGGGGGAATTTACTGTTAAATTTACCCAGCATATTACTCCCTTTCAGGATATCCCCCTCCTCCACAAATTACTTTCTTCTAGAAAAAGGTAAATTGTGTTTTTGGCCAGTAAACACGGTACTGTTCTAGCAGCTGGATGCCACGCGAGAAGTGAAATTTGGTTAGTACTAATTAAATAAAGCAAAATATGATGAAAATATAATATATTTAGAAACAAATTTAGGCTATATATTTGCACACTAGGAGGGTGGGGGGGGGGGGGTAAAGCTTAACATATATTAAATACGTAACCTAACCTAACCTCGGTAACTTTTTCCCCCCTAAACCCCAAAAAACCTAAAGTTTAAATATTGTAAACGCAGTGAGAGACCACTATTTGCAATCTCGGCATATGATTTCTCAGTTGAAAGTACCTGTTTGACTAGTTTGTTTAGCATCTTCACTATACAATATATCGCGTGGCTTCCAGCTAACAGAACAATACCGTAGACACTCAAGAAGTAAAGTTAGGTTAATTCTAATGACATACCCTTCATTTAACCATTAGTTTATATTATAATAGAATTTAGCCTATATATTTGCACATTAGGGTGAGGGGGTGAGAGTAAAGCATTTGGACATCGCCTCTAACCTACCCAACTATAACCGTAATGTGAAAATATATAGCCCAAATTATACAAGTCCAATACACTCTGTGTCAGTCCATGAGTGCCCATAGACTGAATTTTAAGGGGGGGGGGAGCTTACCTAGTCTAATCGGCACTTCCAGTGCTGTATAATTGAAATCTCGAGACAAAATATCATAGGCAGCGCTATAGCGCTGCCTAAGTAAAGATCGATGTGGGCACAATATATTGTTCTTTTTAGACCAGGGCACTTCTTATAGAAAGAAATGTCATAGGAACTTCAAAAGACCTCATGGCGGGCAACCAGCTCCCTCTCCCCAACGTGAATCACTTTCCCAAACACACCCAATCAAAATTTTGAGATAGCCATTTTGTTCAGTGTAGTTTTAAGGTCCAGAAATTATGACTTTGAGAATGACACCCCCCCCCCAAAAACCCTCAGAGCAAGGGTTGTAAGTACTGCCCTGGGGGGATATATGGTTTTTTAAGAAAGGGTTGTCGTATAAACCTCCCAGGGGGCTCATTTGATTGGTAATCATAAGTTCTAGTGGCCTTTTTAACAGTCAAAAGTGATTGGAGGTCATGCAGCCCCCCATCCCCCCCTACATCAATCATTTCCCAAAACACATTCAATCACAATTTTTTGAGATATAGCCATTTTGTTCAGTGTAGTTGAAAGGTCCACAAATTATGTCTTTGAAGATAACACCCCCCCCCCCCCTATATAGGTCTTAGGTCAAGAGTTGTAAGTTACGCCCTGGGGGCACATAAGGTTTTTATAGAAATGGTGGTCGTATAAACTTCAAAGAGGGGTCATTGGATTGGTAATCTGAAGCTATAGTGCTCTTTATAAGAGTCAAAGTGATCAGAAGGCAAATAGTCCCCCCCCCCACACACGTCGTATTTTCTAGAAACGCATCTGATAAAAATTTTAAGATGGCCATTTGTTGTCGTAGAAACTTTGAAAAGGGCTCAGTCGGTTGGTAATTGAAAGGGCTAGTGCCTTCTTTATAGTCAAAAGTCATTGAAGGGGAACCACCCCTCCCGCACCCATCATTTTGGCAAACACTTCCAGTCAAAATTTTGAGATAGTTGTTTTGTTTGACGTAGTTTAAAAGTCCAGAAATTATGTCTTTGAGGATGAGAGCCCCCTCACAGTCCTCAGAGCAAAGGTTGTAAGGTATGCCCGAGGGCATTTAAGGTTTTTAATAGAAACGGTGGTAATTTAAACGTCGGAGGGGGCTCATTGGATCGGAGATCAGAAGTTGAAGAGCCATTTTTAAGAGTTAAATTTATCGGAGGGCAGCTATACCCCCCCACCTCATATTTTCCCCCAATGCATCCGATAGAAATTTTAAGATAGCCATTTTTTCAAAAATAGTCCAAAGATCTCATAACACGGCCTTTGGGGTTGACACAGCCCCCCAAACTGTGGGGATAAGGGTTTTAAGTTATGCTCCAGGGGGATGTAAGGTTTTTATGAAGAGGGGGTCTTATGAACTTTAGAGGAGGATCATTTGATTGGGGATGTATACTTCTAGTTCCATTTTAAGAATCAAGCGTGATGGAGATAAAATAGCCCCTCCCCTGTCCCTGATATCCTCTTTTCCCCAAACACATTTGAGCGAAATTGTGAGATAGCCATTTTGTAGCCAATAGTCCAAAGAGAATATAGCAATGTCTTCAGTAATCAAATATAAGAAATATTTAGGTAGACGTTGGTCTAAATAAAAACAAACTATGAGCATGTGAACTTTCAAAATGGTGACAAAGCAATATCTCAAGAACAATTTATATTATTAAGTTAGATCTTTAAGAGTAAGTTATGGGGATTTTGAACTAGCCAGAAGACACTATGTATATACTTTTAGTACTACAACTACAGTTACTGTAATAATGACGCTTAGAGTATTAAGGTGAAACTTCTAGGAAGTGTTTTAGGGGGCGTTTCAATTAAAGGAAACACTGTATAGATGCAGGTTTTCAAAAAGGCATAAAAGCAATATCATAGACAGCAACACTCTATAATAGCTAGAAATATCATTGAAACATTTAAAGAAGCTAATTCGATTCAAAATTAAAAGTTCTAGGGTCCTTTCTAAGAGTAAAAAGAGACTGGAAGGAAATCAGCCCGTCTCTCAAGCCGATTTATTTCCCAAACACATCTAGTCAAGATTTGGAGACAACTATTTTGTTCAGCATAGTAGAACGGTCCAGAAACTATGACTTTAGGGGTATTGGGCATGTCAAAACCCCACTAATATGCCTAATTATGGATCCTTAAAAAAAAACAACGAAAAGATATAAACGTTTTTTTTTTCATGAAAATGACTGTCAATAAAAAACGAACAGCAATTCATCTAAAAAAAATTTTCCACAAAACAAGCTTTTCAAAGAAAAATAAAGAGCTCCATTAAGCCAAAAATGGACAGAATTGAAGTCAAGTCGTATATCCAAGCGTAAAACTACCACAAATCCCTATCGATAAATAAATGAAACTCAAAATGAACAGAAATTAGAATAAATAGCGGAGTTGAAGATCAGTATACGTAATTTAAATTGACAATCCACGGTCATTTTTTGATTTTTTTCAGTAAAGCCTGAGTTATGTTCTGGTCTTGAGAAGGCATGGGGGTTGTCAGCCCTAGTAATGTTAATTTTTGCTCGTTTTGAGTTTGACTCGACTATTTATTATAAGTTCTTTTCGTTTTGAGTTTCATTTAATTGTTGATAGTGATTTGTGGTAGTTTTACTCTTGGAAGATTATTTGACTTTATTTCTGCCCATTTTTGGCTTAATAGAGCTCTTTACTTTTCTTTGAAAACTTATTCTGTGGAAAATATTTTAAATTAATACAAATATATGACACCGTCATTCAGCCAGTTGGTGCCCCCTTACCCCCCCCCCCTCTTATGGGCACTCATTTGTCAGTCCAATGCATTGTATCATCCGTCATCGTATAGTGAGTGAGTGAGTTCTTTATTTAACAATAAAAATCATAACAAAAAACTACATCAACAAAATATCCCCCATTAGGCTCCATGGCCGGGAAAGAACAGGGGAGGAAAAAAAATACCAACACAAAAAAATATGTAAACAAAATACCAACACAAAAAATACGTAAACAAAATACCAACACAAAAAAATATATAAAAAAAATAATAAAAAAAAAAAATCCAGTCGTTCTACCTTAATAATTCCCAGAATGACAAGCTAGGCAGGGATAACACATGAATTCACCAACTCAAATAAATATCCAACTCAATCCAGAGACATCAACTCCAAGGGAAACCGGAAAAAAAACTTATCTACTAGCTAGAAAATCTCTAATATAATTTTTGAACATACCAAACGAGTGGCAGGTTCGTGCAGACACAGCGAGCGTGTTCCAAATCCTTTTGCCAGTTGTCAGAGGATTGAAGTCAGACCTCACTGATGGAGTATGAAGAATCTGTAAATTGCAGGAACTGCGGAGATGATAAGTCCATTGATCAGAAACAAAAGAAACATTATTACATAGAGCAGCAGGAAGATGGCCGTGCAACTGTAAAAAGATGAAGGAAGAACAAGCAAGAAAATAGAGAGATTTCAAATCAAGCAAGGGTTTAACTGAAGATCGGTTAGTTTTTCCTTAATAAGAATCCTTGCTTTATCATATAGTTTTGAAAGTGGCATCAGAGACGAGGGAAAAGTTGACATCCAAATAACAGAACAATATGAAACATAAGACTGAACTAGGCTGTAGAACAAGATTCTAAGAATCGACCATGGAAATATATATTTGAGCTTTCTAAGGATTCCAAGACTCCTGGAGACTTTCATTTTAATCAGGTCAATAGGATGCTTGAAAGAAAGATTTTCGTCAAGCAAGATGCCTAGGAATCGAACGTAACGATCCCTAGGTCTACTTACAGAACATCTTGATACATGTATTTCATTTAATTCAGGGCAAGAGTTTGAAACTCTGGAGAAAATGAGAAAAAATTACTTCCGACATTTAAGGTAAGATAATTTACATCAAACATTGGATAACTCTTTCAAAAAGGGCATTTATTTTTGAACGATGATCAGACCCAGTTCTACCAGCTGTGCCAAGAGTTCTGTCATCAGCAAAAGCAATAAGTGCATCCGGTAAGGACAAACTCCTGTCACAATTAATGACGGATGCTGGTTGACATAGACGGCAGCAAATGGTATGTTTTAAATTTTGAACCGCATTAATAAGGTCATTGACGTAGATTAAAAAGAGCATCGGCCAATAACAGATCCTTGTGGAACGCCAAACTCTATTCCCGAAGGGTTAGAAAAGTGCGGATCAACCGAGATGACTCGACCAGATAAATATGATAGAAACCGAGAATAAGCATTCCCTCTTATACCAATATGGGACAGTTTCCAAAGAAGAACCTGGTGTGTTAATGAGTCGAATGCTTTTCGCACATCGAGAAAAAGAGCAGCAGGTATCAGATCAGAGTCAAGAACTGAATGTAAATAATTCAAAAGAGTTGCGCATGCATGCTCAGTTGAGTGCTTCGCCCTAAAACCAAACTGAAAATCATGAAAAAAGTGTTTGAAATTAAGAAAATTAAGAAGTCGAGAAAGTTTAGCTTTTTCCAATATTTTAATAAACACTGATAAAAGAGATATGGGACAATAATTTGCAGGATCATTCCTTATTCCACCTTTAAAAAGAATAATAACGCGAGCACGCTTTAAAGCACTTGGGAAAACACCATTTTCAAAGGAAAGATTTATAAGTCTCCTGAGGGCAGAAATGATGACAGCAAGAATGAACTTTGCAACCTTAGTCGGAATAATAGTATAGTATAAGCATAAATTTTTAATTAGTATAAGTATAAGTACTAAGTATAGTATATATTTTTATTTTATAGAGAAATAAGTTAGGTCTAAGACGTAAGAGTAATTACTTACCATGGGCTTGGTCTGCTACCTGTATCTATAGCAAGGATGCCGACATAAAATGTTCCAGGGGGGGGGGGCAAACGCCAAAATATCACTGGTAGTTGGGTGACCGGGAATATATTTCAGGAATTTTTTTCGTAGGGATAAGTTTATTTTTAAATACTTTTAAGAAAAAACTATCAAAAAAAGAGCAATTAAATTGCATGCAAAATCAAGCAAAATATAGTAAATTTTAAACCACAATGAGTCCTGGTAAAGGTATCAATTATTTCAATCAATAATATATTTAATTATTATGCATTTAAAATTAAAAGAAAATCAAACTCAAATCAAAATTACAGAAAGATTGTTACCATAGTTTATAACAGATGTAGACTTGTTTTTATGCAATTTCCCACGCCTTAGAATACAGAAGGAGTAGCGAAACTCAAAAATCATCCTGCCTGCATGGATACCATGTTTTGATTTTATAACGGCCATGTCAAATGTATCTCTTTCATAACCTGACAACTCTCCCCCTCGAACTTAAATCCCATATATATTCGGACATTAAAGAAAAAAAAATAGAATAGCGAAAGAAAAACAAAACTTAAACTTACTAACCAGCTGCCAAATTGACCCTCTTTCTATTCATTTTCCTATTCAAACTAAATAAAATGAACAGGTCAAAAAAAAATTGGATAAGAGAAAGTTATCAAATAGTTTGTGATAAAAAAAAAAACTGAAAGTAAAAAGTGAGTTGAACCAAAATTCACCAAAACTAAAAATGAAATTCTCATGACAATTGCTGCACCGGCAGTATTGGATTTTTATGCTGATTAATTAAAAAAACCTTTTTAACAAAATAAGTTTTAACAAAAAATTAGAGAACTCCATTAAACCAAAACGAACAAAAATAGAATAAAAAATCCACCAAGAATACAACTGCCACAAATCAGTATCAATAAATAAATGAAACCCAAAACAAACAGAAACTAAAATAAATAAGAGTCAAACTCAAAATGAACAGAAATTAATATGAGTAGGGTTCTAAGCCCCAAGCTTTCTAAAAGCCAGAATATAATTTGTACTTTACTGCAAAAAATTCAAATGAATTTACTGAAAAAAATTTGCATTGTCAGTTTAATATCACATATGCTGATAATTATTCCTTAAAATCTTAATTGAATTTTGATGTCTTAAAGTTAGAAAAGTAAAAACATTTATACGAATTTTTTTCAGTAAAGTACAAATTATATTGTGGCTTTAAGAAAGCTTGGGGTTTAGAACCCTACTCATATTAATTTCTCCTCGTTTTGAGTTTGACTCAAAACGATTTTATTTATTTTAGTTTCTGTTTGTTTTGGGTTTCATTTATTTATTGATTCTGATTTGTGGTAGTTTTCTGGTAGATTATTTGATTCTATTTTTGTTCATTTTGGTTTAATGGAATTCATTACTTTTTTTAAAAACTTATTTTGTTGAAAAATTTTTTTTAGTTAATTTCTGTTCGTTTTATATTGTAATAGACTTTTTTGGGAGAATGACTGAGCCTCTTTTAAAGTTAAACAACCATCCCTTCCATAAGAACATTAAAGACCCCCTGGGCATATCTTACAACCCTTGCCTCTAATCTCTGGGGATCGTTTCAACCACTAAGGCCTTGTTATATTATATTCAGACCATTTCGAATAGAATAGCTATGTCAAAATTTCTAATAGATGTATTTCGGGACAATGCGACACATGCGCCTGTGGGGGGGGGTATCTGCCCTTCGGTCATCTGCCCTTCGGTCACTTTGACTTTTAAAAAGAACCTTAGAGCGTCTGATTACCAATCCAATGAACCCCCTCCGAAGTTTATATGACCACGCTTTCTATAAAAACCTTATATGTCCCAAGGGCATAACTTGCAACCATTACCCTTTGGGCTGAGGGTTTGTTATCCTCAAAGACATAATTTCCAGACCGTTATGATACGCTGAACAAAATCGCTGTCTCAAAAATTTTCATTGGAAGTGCTTGAGGAAATTATGGGCGTTTGGGGGGGGGGGGGGGGGGTTTCATTTGCCCTTTGAACACTTTCTACTAATAAAAAATGCACTAGTCTTCTCAATTTCTAATCAAATGAGCCCTTTTTGAAGCTTCTACGACAAAACTTTCTATAAAAATCTTATGTGCCCCAAGAACATAACTTACGACCCTTGTCCTAAGGGCTATGGAGGGGGTGATGGAGGAATGTCATCCTCAAAGACATAATTTACAGACCTTTCAACTACGTTGAACAAAATGGCCATATCATAATGTTGATCGGAAATGTTTGGGGAAATAATAGACGTGGGAGGATTCTCCCTCCGAATACTTTCGAACATTAAAAAGGACACTAGTCGTCTCAATTTCCAATTCAATGAGCCCTTTTTGAAGTTTCTACGACAACACTTTTTATAAGAACCTTATATGCCCCCACGGCATAACTTTCAACCCTTGATGGGATTTAAAATTTTGACTGATTATGTTTCGGGAAATGATGGGCTTGAGAGGGGGGTTAGTTAACCTCCAATCACTTTCGACTAAAAAGGGCACTAGTCGTCTTAATTTCCAATTGAACAAGCCCCTTTTTGAAGTTTATACAACCCTTTCTATAAGAACCTTATATGCACCCAGGACATAACTTACAACCTTTGCCCTGGGGGCTCTGGGGAGTTTGTCATACTCAAGTAAATAATTTCCAGAACTTTCAACTGCGTTGAACAAAATGACTATCTCAAAACTTTGATTGAATGTGTTTGGGGAAATGGTGGGCGTCAGAGGGGGATTAGTTGCTTTCCATTCACTTTCGACTACTAAAAAGGGCACTAACCCTTTCAATTTCCAATCAAATGAGCCCTTTTTGAAGTTTCTACGACAACACTTTCTATAAGAACCTTTTATGCCCATAGGGCATATAACTTACAACCTTTGCCCTGAGGGCTTGGAGGGGGGTATCATAAGACAATAATACTTTAAATCTTTTCGTTTTTTCAAGACTTTATCGTTTGGCCTGCTGTGCTGGAGAATTTTTTTTAACAATTTTTAACAAAAATGCACCCTGTTAAAAATTTGGACACAAATAGTGGTGTTTAATTTAGTTTCATGCCTCTTCTACTACTACTACTACTACTAACAACTCATCGCAGCACCAAGCCGCCTGAGGCCAACACAGCTACGCACGCTCCTCCTCCACCCCAATCTATTCAAAGCCTCCCTTTTTACACCCGCCCATGAAGTTCCCATTTCCTTTAAATCTTTCTTTATGACGTCCTCCCAACCCAGACGGGGACGACCTGCTTTCCGTTTAGCCCTAGATGGTTGGCCGAAAAGAACAATCTTCGGCAATCTGTCATCCTTCATCCGAACAACATGCCCTAACCACCTCAACCTTTCTTTCATTATAGACCTAGAAAGTGGTATTGAACCACATTTTTCGTATAGCCTATTGTTTGAAATACGGTCTGTCAGCCGGGTACCCAGAACAATCCTTAAGCAATTTCTCTGGAAAACATCTAGCAAATCTTCATCCGCTTTTCGGAGCGTCCATGCTTCAGAGCCATATTTGACCACTGTCATCACTGTAGCTTCTAAGATTCTAATCTTGGTTTGCAGACTTATCTTCCTATTCTTCCAGACTTTTTTTAACTGTGAAAAAACACCCTGAGCCTTGGCTATTCTATTTTTAACATCTTCACTGCTCCCACCATCTTTACTAATAATACTACCAAGGTAAGTGAAACTGCCCACCTGATCAATCTTTTCATTACCCAACGTCACCGTTTCATCTTCACTTATTCCTAGCCTTAGTGACTTGGTCTTCCTAACATTAATTTTCAAACCAATACTAGCACCCTGAACTCGCAAAACCTCTAAAACTTCATTCATTTTGCTCACACTTTCATCTAGGATGCTTAAATCATCAGCATAATCCAAGTCCAGGAGACTTTTTCCTCCCCATTTGATTCCGTGGTCTCCCATTGCCTTTCCTGTGCTCCTTAAAACAAAGTCCATCAAAATAATCCATATAAAGGGGGATAGAACACAACCCTGCTTAACTCCTGATTTAATACAAAACCAGCTGCTAACCTCATTTCCTACCTTAACCGCAGCAGTGTTTATTCTCGTACATAGCACTAATCACTTTAATGTATTTGTCTGGTATACCATACAAGGATAAAACCTTTACTAAAGCTCCTCTATCAACAGAATCGAACGCTTGCTCATAATCTATAAAACTAAGGACCAAAGGTGTTTGAAAACTTAGGCACTTCTCAATTATTAACCTAAGAGTGAAAATTTGGTCAACACATCCTCTACCTTTTCTAAAACCGCACTGCTCTTCTCTTAAAACTTTGTCTACGGCATCTCTCAGTCTAAAAAGTATCATATTACTAAGCAATTTGCTACCTACAGAGACCAGACTAATGCCTCGATAATTACCACACTCACTTTTATCACCTTTCTTATAAAGTGGCTTAATTAAGGTTTTCCTAAAATCATTAGGTACTTCCCCTTTTTCAAAAATCATATTCATAATCTCCAATAACTTATTTCTAACCTCAGAGCCACCATATTTAAGAAACTCATTTACTACCCTATCAGCACCTGGAGCCTTATTATTCTTTAATCCTTTTAGTACTGTTTCTAATTCCTCCTCACAAAACAAATCTTCCTTCACATCCAAGGTATCACAAACTTTTTCATTTTCCTCTATATTTTTTCCTGCTACTCTATCTTGGTTTAAGCAAATTCTCAAAATGTTCGGCCCATCTCGCTTTAGCTTTTGTCTTATCGCTAATTGCCACCCCATTCCTATCTTTAACTGGGACAAGTCCGGATTGACTACTACCTCTCAATTTGTTAACGTGCCAGTACAATATTTTACTATTATGCCGTCTAGCTGCATCTTCTAAATCCTCGGCAATTTTATCCATGGCCTCCACTTCACACCTCCTTAGTTCATATTTCAATGCTTTCTCCACTTTCTTTACATTTCTTTTGTTTTCATGTGATCTATCACTCAGATAATTCTTGTACAAGTCCTTTCTCCTTTCTATTAAACTTAAAGCTTTTTCACTAATATTCTTAGCTGCAGTTCTAGCTTTCTTCCCTAATACACCTTCAGCAACTTCACAAATTATTTTTCTAAAATTATTCCAACCATCTTCCACATTATCAAATTTTAAGCTCTCAAGTTTAGTATTCAACTGTTCCTGGAAAGTTTCTCTCAAATTCTCATCCTGGAGTCTACTAACATCATAACTTCCCGGGAGGTAATTACCCTTCCGATATTTCAGCTTTAAATTAACCCTTGACACTACTAGATGGTGATCTTTACTTTTAACATCAATAACAGCACTCCTATATACCCTAGTATCTTGTATTGATCCTGCCAGTCTTCGATTTACTATAACATAATCAATAAGGTTTGCTGTCTTACCATCACGTGAATACCATGTTAGCTTATGAGCCATTTTATGACCAAACACCGTATTGGTTATAACTAGTTGACCTGAAATAGAAAACTTGATACCATTCCCAAAAAATATCTGTTTACTTTCTTTTATAGCTTGGATACACTTACGCTATTTTGATTTGGTTAAATTTTAACAGCAGAAGTAGCCCCAAAAGTTTGAATATAATACCCTCAGTCGTTTTTGGGATACTGCTGAGATGCCTTATTGGGAATTGGCATTAACACAGTGCATTTTGATTTAATCTTAAGGCAACATTTAGTTTTTAAACATAATGGGCAAATGAAAGGGTGGACATGGGAAGGGGAATAGTTGCCCTCAAATCACTTTTGAATGCTAAAAAAGGCATTAGCCCTTTCTATTTTCAATCAAATGAGCCTTTTTCAAAGTTCCTAAGACAACTCCTTCGATACCAAAGTGCCCTGGTCTAAAAAAAAAACAAAACAACATTGTACCCACATCGACCTTTACTATAAAAATGTCAAGCCTTCCAATCACTTTCGACTAATAAAAAGGGCACTAGCCCTTTCAATTTTCAATCGAATGAGCCCTTTTTTGAGTTTCTATGACAACACTTTCTATAAACACCTTATGTGCCCCCAGGGCATAAATTACAACCCTTGCCCTGAGGGCTGTGAAGAAGTTGTCATCGTCAAAGACTTAATTTCCAGAACTTTCAACGACGTTAAACAAAATGGCTATCTCAAAATTTTGATTTGATGTGTTTGGGGAAATCATGGGCGTGAGAGGGGCGTTTGTTGCTCTCCGATCGCTTTCAACTATTAAAAAGGCACTAGCCTTTTCAATTTCCAATCGAATGAGCCCTTTTGAATTTTCTATGACAACGCTTTCAATAAAAACGTTATATGCCCCAGGGCATAACTAACAACCGTTGCCCCAAGGGCTGGGGGGGGGGGGGTCATTCTCAAAGACCTAGTTTCCAGAACTTTTTCAACTACTTTGAAGAAAATACTATCCCAAAATTTTGATTGGATGTGTTTGGGGAAATTGTGGGGCGTGAGAGGGGGGTTAGTTGCCCTCCAATCACTTCTGACCATTAAAAAACACTAGCTCTTTCAATTTCCAATCGAATCACACTTCACACACAAAATCACACACGACAACACTTTCTATAAAAACTTTATATGCCCCAGGGCATAACTTACAACCCTTGCCCTGAGGGCTCTGAGAGGTTTGTCATCCTCAAAGACATAATTTCCGAGCCTTTCAACTACGTTGAACAAAATGGCTATCTCAAAATTTTGATTGCATGTGTGTTTCTGGAAATAATGGGCGTGAGAGGGGTTAGTTTCCCTTCAATCACTTTCGATATTTAAAGCGCACTAGCCCTTTCAATTTCCAATCGAATGAGCCCTTTCTGAAGTTTCTGCAACATCTCTTTCTATAAAAACCTTATATGCCACCAGGGCATAACTTTCAACCCTTGCCCTAAGGGCTGTGGGGGGGGGGGTTGTCATCCTCAAGGACATAATTTCCAGAACTTTCAACAACGTTGAAAAAAAATGGTTATCTCAAAATTTTGATTGCATGTGTTTGGGGAAATGGTGGGCGTGAGAAAGGGTTAGTTGCCCTCCAATCATTTTCAATAATTAAAAAGCACTAGCCATTTCAATTTCCAATCGAATGAGCCCTTTTTGAATTTTCTACGACAAAGCTTTCTATAAGAAACTTATATGCCCCCAGGGCGTAGCTTACAATCCTTGCCCTGAGAGTTGTTGTGGGGGTTGTCATCCTCAAAGACCTAATTTCCAAAAATTTCGACTACGTTGAACAAAATGGCTATCTGAAAATTTTGATTGGATGTGTTAGGGACAAAGGTGGGCGTAAGAGTGGGGAGGGGGGTAGTTGCCCTCCAATCCCTTTCGACTATTAAAAAGGGCACTAGCCCTTTGAATTTCCGATCGAATGAGCCCTTTTTCAAGTTTCTATGACAAAGCTTTCAATAGGAATCTTATATGCCCCCAGGGCATAACTTACAACCTTAGCCCTGATGGCTCTGGGGGAGTGTCATCCTCAAAGACCTAATTTCCAAAACTTTCAACTACGTTGAACAAAATGATTATTTGAAAATTTTGATTGGATGTGTTTGAGTAAATAGTTGATGTGAGAGGCGGGTTAGTTACCCTCCAATCATTTTCGACAATAAAAAAGGCACTGGCCTTCTCAATTCCCAATTGAATGAGCCCCTTTTGAATTTCTACAACATCGCTATCTATAAAAACCTTATATGCCCCCAGGGCATAATTTGTAACCCTTGCCCTGAAGACTGTGGGGGGAATGTCCTGCTCAACGATATAATTTCCAAAACTTTATGGCTATCTCAAATTTTTGATTGGATGTGTTTGGGGAAATGGTTGGCGTGGAAAGTGTGTTAGTTGCCTTCCGATCACTTTCGACTATTTAAAACGTCACTAGCCATTCCAATTTCAAATCGAATGAGCCCTTTTCAAAGTTTCTACGACATCTCCTTCGATACCAAGTGCCCTGATCTAAACCAAAAAACAAATAATACATTGCGCCAACATCGTCCCACATTTCGGATGAAGCTAAGAACCTAAATATGAAAGTAAATTCCACTAAGTCAAATATAAGGACGATAAATTTCTTGAAATCTATTCCCGCCTTCCTTGACCCTATCCCCCCAGATATTCTGTGTCTTCCTTTAAATTACTTGGGGTTACAATTTCCTCTAATTTAAAGTGGGATATCCACGTGAAAGATATTGTCCGTAGAGCTAATGCGTCCATGTCTCTCCTTAAGCTCTTGAATAAATTTAACATCCCCCCATACCATTCTTTAAGGATTTATACCTCCTTTGTCCGCCCGACCGCATCTTGAATATGCTTGTCCAGTTTGGCATCCTGGCATCTCCCGTGATGAATCAGATAATATTGAATCTATTCAAAGAAGAGCCCTAAGAATAATTTTTAAAGAAACTTTGGTACCATATTCACTCCTTCTAAAAAGGCCAAGCTGGAAACTCTATAGCACAGGAGAGGAACGCTGTGCCTCCGTTTTGCATAAAATGTAATAATAAACCCTCGCACGGAAAACATTTTCTCCAAAAGACACTCCCCATCCAGACACCGCCTGCCACGTACTGTTTCTGAACCCATCCCTATTTTGTCCCCCATCCGTTGTAACCTCCAGATATGAAAAAACCTTTGTCCCCTTCATTACTGATCAAATAAACCACTAGTTTTTTTTTTTGTACTGGTGATACCCATGCTGGTGTCCGTTTGGCTCTTCCGATCCCTCCCCTTTTTATATACTCTCTTTTTAAACCTTTTTAACACTATTTTTATCTCAATTTTTTTTCGGTTTTGTTTTAATTTGTGCCTTTTTAACTTTCTTACATTTGACACTTTTTGTTTTTTAGACTAATGAATGGCTTTGCCTTTCTGATATTGTTGTTTTTGGCATTGTTTAACCAGTTTTTTTTAGTTGTTGTGCTATTTCTATGTCTTTTTTTATTATATGACCCCGAAATGCGAATTCGGCCCTTCGGGGCTTGTGATAGTCATTTTTTGAAAAATAAATATCTTATCGTACCAAAAATCTGAGAAAATTTTCCAGATTTTTTGAAAAAAAAAAAAATGGGACCCCACCCCACCCCCCCCCCCCAAAAAAAAAATAATAAAGCAAGCGATCTTATTGAAAATCTCTTTATTAGATTAATTAAAAACAACTTTTTCCACAAAATAAGTTTTTCAAAGAAAAGTAAAGAACTCCATTAAACCAAAAATTAGCAAAAATCAAATCAAATAATCTACCAAGCGTGAAAAACTACCTCGAATCAGCATCGATAAATAAATGAAACCCAAAACGAACAGAACTTACAATAAATAGCCGAGTCAAATTCAACACGAGCAGAAATTAACATGAGTAGTCCTCAAAACCCCTATGCCTTCCCAAGGCTACAACATAATTTGCACTTTACTGAAAAAAATATAAATGAATGTGCATTGTCAGTTTAATATATATATACTGATATTTAGTATTCAAAATGTTAATATTATTTGATTTACTAAAGTTATAAAAGTAAAAGCCAAAAATGAACAAAAATAGAATCAATAATCTACCAAGCATACAACTACCACAAATCAGCATCAAGAATAAATGAAACCCAAAACGAACAGAAATTAAAATAAGTCAAACTCAAAAACGAGCAGAAATTAATTTGAGCAAGGTTCTAAATCCTATGCTTTCTAAAAGCTAGAATATAACTCGTACTTCACTGAAAAAATTCTTTTAAATGTTTTCACTTATAACTTTTAAGAAAACAAACATTAATTAAGATTTTAAGGAACAAATATCAGCATATGTATATTAAACTGACAATGCTTGTTCAAATTATATTCTGATACCCCCATCTTTTAAAAAAACTTCCTTTTTTTCCCTTTGTTTTTTGCACTCATGACTGCACTAGTAGTATCGATGCTATTGATATCAAACCTACAAGGAAACCTACGCCTGAAGCAGTGCAGTTTGAAGTGCACATTGCAAAAACTGACCAATCCTTTTATTATATACCTATAAAGTGATCAAAACAGGTTTTGAAAGTATAATTGAGATTGTATAACGCAAGCAGACTGGTTTTTGAGACACTTTCATCATAACGTTTTTTTTTTTAACCAAAAACTAGAAACTGTTAACCTTTTCAAAGAGAGTGAGTAGAACCTGTCAAAGAGTTTGATAACTTCTAGCTTAAAGGCATCTCATCGAGTTTGATTAAGAATGCAACATGTCTAGAATTGATGCCATATGCTGTTGAATCATTTACCAAAAAATATTTGCAAAAAAGGGTTTAGCATTTGCGAATTGGACTCTATGAACGATATTAATTAATGTTTGAATAATAGGAGCGTGAATGATTCTAATTAGTGATTGGATCGTATGAAGATGGAGAAAAAGGTTAAACTGATTAGCAGTTTAAGGTAACCCCGAAGAGCATGTTAACTCATAGCTTATTTATTATAAATTTGGAACAATATCAATCTATGGAAATGGTTAACGATGATAAAATGGTCTTATGACTTGACCTAGCTTTACTTCTTCGATGTGTTCTGTATAATACAGAAGTGACGTTTGAACAGTGTTGTCAATTTAAAATAGAGTTTAACGTTATAGTATACTAAAAGTCGATACTAAGAGAGATGTAGATTTGAAGAAAAGAATTTTAATAATGGATAGCTTTACTTCTTCGATGTGTTCTGTATAATACACAAGTGGCGTTTGAACAGTGTTGTCAGTTTAAAATAGATTCTAACGTTATAGAATACTGAAAAAGTTGATACTAAGAGAGATGTAGATGGCAAGAAAAGAATTTTAATAATGAAATTCAGAACAAACCTTACTTTCTTAATAAAGGAACATTTAGTATAATTTTTAAATTTATTTTTGTTTAAGAAAATGCCCCATCTTTAACAAATTTTAGCCTTAACTAGTTAAAACTGTGCATAAATTCTTCAATTTTAGTTGTATTGCACAGCTAGTAAAGGAACATTTAGTATTTTTTTCTAATTTAAGTGTTTTCTTAAGAAAATGGCCCATCTTTAACAAATATAGCCACAGCTAGTTGAAACTGTGCATAAATTCTTAATTTTTTGTCATGTTACTTAGGTAATAAAGGAAAATTTAGTATTTTTTTCTAATTTAAGTGTTTTCTTAAGAAAATGGCCCATCTTTAACAAATATAGCCATAGCTAGTTGAAACTGTGCATAAATTTTTGATTTTTTGTCGTGTTACTTAGGTATTAAAGAAACATTTGGTATTTTTCCTAATTTTGAGTTTTTTTAAGAAAATGGCCCATCTTTAACAAATTTAGCCTTATCTAGTTAAAACTGTGCATAAATTCTTCAATTTAGTTGTGTTAAACAGCTAATAAAGGAACATTTAGTATTTTTTTCTAATTTAGTGTGTTTTCTTAAGAAAATGACCCATCTTTAACAAAATTAGCCTTAGCTAGTTGAAACTGCGCATAAATTCTTCATTTTTTGTCGAGTTACTTTCGTAACAAAGGAACATATAGTATAATATTTTTTAATTTATTTTTGTTTAAGAAATGCCTCATCTCTAACAAATTTAGCCTTAACTAGTTAAAACTGTGCATAAATTCTTCAATTTAGTGGTGTTAAACAGATAATAAAGGAACATTAGTATTTTTTTCTAATTTAGTGTGTCTTCTTAAGAAAAAAATGACCCATATTTAACAAACTTAGCCTTAGCTAGTTGAAACTGCACGTAAATTCTTCATTTTTTTTGGTCGTGTTACTTAGGTAATAAAGGAAAATTTAGTATTTTTCCTAATTTTGAGTGTTTTCTTAAGAAAATGCTCATCTTTAACAAATTTAGCCTTAGCTAGTTAAAACTGTGCTTAAATTCTTCAATTTTAGTTTTATTGCACAGCTAATAAAGGAAAATTTAGTATTTTTTTTCTAATTTGTGTGTTTTCCTAAGAAAATGGCACATCTTAACAAACATAGCCATAGCTAGTTGAAACTGTGCATAAATTCTTCATTTTTTGTCGTGTTACTTAGGTAATAAAGGAACATTTGGTATTTTTTTCCTAATTTTGAGTTTTATCTTAAGAAAATGGCCCATCTTTAACAAATTTAGCCTTAGCTAGTGAAAAATGTTCATAAATTCTTCAATTTTAGTTGTGTTAAAAAGCTAATAAAGGAACATGTAGTATTTTTTTCTAATTTAATGTGTTTTCTTAAAAAATGACCCATATTTAACAAACTTAGCCTTAGCTAGTTGAAACTGCGCATAAATTCTTCATTTTTGTCGTGTTACTTTCGTAATAAAGGAACATATAGTATATTTTTTAAATTTATTTTTGTTTAAGAAAATGCCTCATCTTTAACAAATTTAGCCTTAACTAGTTAAAACTGTGCATAAATTCTTCAACTTTAGTGGTGTTAAACAGCTAATAAAGGAACATTTAGTATTTTTTTTCTAATTTAGTGTGTTTTCTTAAGAAAATGACCATCTTTAACAAACTTAGCCTTAGCTAGTTGAAACTGCGCATAAATTCTTCATTTTTTTCGTGTTACTTTCGTAATACAAAATATATTCTTGTGCATACCCATACTCCTATTGATGAGGACTGATGGTTCTAATTCAATATTTTTTTCATGAAAGCAAACTATTTTTTTTTAACTAATTTTTTTTTGGACTTCGAAATTATTCAACTTTTTTTACATCTCTAAACCATATCAGAAAAAATAGAATGACCCTTTTGATTTAAATTTTAAAATATATTCTTGTGCATACCCATACTCCTATTGATGAGGACTGATGGTTCTAATTCAATATTTTTTGCATGAAAGCAAACTTTTTTTTTTAACTAAAATTTTTGGACTTCGAAACTATTCAACTTTTTTTTTACATTTCTAAATCATATCAGAAAAAAGAATGACACTTTTGATTTAAATTTTAAAATATATTCCTGTGCATACCCATACTCCTTGTTGATGACGACTGATGATTCTAATGTAATATTTTTTTTTTCATAAAAAAACAAATATTTTTTTTAGCTAAATTTTTTTGACTTCGAGATTATTCAACTTTTTTTTACATCTCCAAATCATATCAGAAAAATAGAATGACCCTTTTGATTTAAATTTTAAAATATATTCTTGTGCATACCCATACTCCTATTGATGAGGACTGACGGTTCTAATTCAATATTTTTGTCATGAAAACAAACTATTTTTTTTCAACAAAATTTTTTTTGGACTTAGGAATTATTCAACTTTTTTTTACATCTCTAAATCTTATTAGAAAAAATAGAATGACACTTTTGATTTAAATTTTAAAATATATTCTTGTGCCTACCCATACTCCTAATGATTAGGACTGATGGTTCTAATTCAATATTTTTTATCATAAAAAAACAAACTATTTAAAAAAAAAATTTTTGGACTTCGAAATTATTCAACTTTTGTTTTTTACATCTCTAAATCATATCAGAAAAATAGAATGACACTTTTGACATTTGAATTTTTAAATATAATCTTGTGCATACCCATACTCCTAATGATGAGGACTGATGGTCCTAAATCAAAATTTTTTCATAAGAAACAAACTGTTTTTTTTATTTCAACTTTGAAATTAATCAACTTTATTTTTTTTTTTATTTTTTTTGTACGTACCTTAAAATGACAAAATATGCTTACTGCTCTAACAATTGTGTACTTTATGCTTGCTCAAAGACACAATGTGGGTTTCCCACTGGTACTCTATGGCTGGTTATCGACGCTACCTAGTCTATTGCATGTATTAAATCAATATTTTTTACGCAGTGGAACGATAAACACATAAGTCATATCTTTAAAAAGTGAAGATGGAGCATTTTAATACAGTGTGTTCACGTGACAATGTTATTGTAGCATTGAATGCCGACAAGGAGAAGTATTTAAACTATGAAACAAGTACAAGTGGTAGCACTATTGGAAATGTATGCATGCATTGTCATGACAGTAAGGAATTAAATTTCTTTGAAGTACCGAAAAAATTCAACTCTTATGTTGGTGGATATGCGAGATTGAGATCTCCAGAGATGATTACACTCAAAGAGAATGCCAACATAAAAAATAATCGTTGATGATAGAGGACAACTCCTTGCTACTGTTGCAGGTAACACATTACCTACTGATACATACTATCGTCAGATTTCGGGTATTAGCATTCAACGGAAGATCAAAAAAGGAAAGGCCAAATTTTCTACTAATATCATAAACCTTATCTTTTTCTACGTGCCGAAACTGTTACCTGTGTAAAAATAATGTGATAATAGACAGTGAAATTGCCAGAAAAATAAAAAGGGCAATGGCAGAAAATATCACTATGGAATATAAAGATGAATCGATGAAAAACAAAGTACCAGCAAACGTTACTGTCATTGATCAAACAGTCAATGAACCAAATAGTACCAAAGAAAAAAGCATATTGAGCCTGTTGATGACACGCCAGTAAAAGTTGTGTATTACTCAAAATGGAATAATGATTATTCTACTGATTACAAACTAAGAGAAGACAATAGCTACAATATCAAGAGAGAGAACATGGTGAACTATTTTATGGAACAGATTCAAAATGTCCAAAAGTTGATCATTGATATTAATAATGTATCATAATATATTTTTGTATTAATATTCTACATAGCATTATTTCATTAAAAATATATTATGCATTACATTGTTATGTGTTCATTATTTTTAGATTATGCTAGCATATCAAACGTTTTGAATGTCTATTAAAACATCGGAGATGTAAGAAAAGGAATTTGCATACATCTATTGTCACACACATGGGATAACATTGACAAAATCTAGGTATCAGAATGAATAAATTCTTTATCAACATCCGTTGTTGGATATGTCATTATGAAAAAATTGTAAGTAAGTAAGTAAGTAACAAACTCTTTCTTGAATTCACCTCTTGGATACACAATACAGAAATTTAATTCAGGAAATTATGAAAAAAAATTGAACAAATTATTTGTTAACATTTATTATCGATTGAAGTCGCTTCCTGGACAGGCAATACAGCAATTTCACAAAAATCTAAGCATAAGAGTGATTAATTTCTATATCCACATCCATTTCTCGGATACATAGAAAAAAATTGACAAAATCAAAGAGTTAGAGTGAACAATTTTTTTTATCAACATCCTTTGTCAGATACATCGAATAACATTGACAAAATCTAAATATCAGAATGAATAAATATTTTAACAACATCCTTTATCGGATATGTCGGATAAAATTGACAAAATCTAAGTATCAGAGTGATTAAATTCTATACCAACATCCTTTTCTCGGATACATAGATTAAAATTGACAAAATGTAAGTGTTAGAGTGAATATTTTTTTTTTATCAACATCCTTTGCTAGTTAAATCGGATAAAATTGACAAATCTAAGCGCCACAGTGAATAAATTCATTATCAACATCCTTTGTCAGATATGATGGATAAAATTGATAAAATCTAAGTATCAGAGTGATCCATATCAACATCATTTTCTCGGATACATAGGATAAAATTGACAAAATCTAAGTATCAGAGTGAATAAATGCTTTATCAACATCCTTTAAATGCATTATCAACATCATTTGTCAGATATATCGGATAAAATTGACAAAATCTAAGTATCATATTGATTAAATTATATATCAACATCCCTTTCTCGGGTACATGGGATAAAATTGACAAAATCTAAGTATCAGAGTTAATAATTATTTTTATCAATATCTTTTATCAGTTACAACAATTATAATTAACAAAATCTAAATATCAGAGTGAATAAATGCTTTTTCAGCATCCTTTGTTGGATATTTTGAATAAAAATTGACAAAATCTAAATATCAGAATGAATAAATGCTTTAACAACATCCTTTGTCGGATATGTTGGATAAAATTGACAAAATCTAAGTGTCAGAGTGAATAAATTTTTTTTTATCAACATCCTCTGTCAGATGCATCGGATAAAATTGACAAAATCTAAGTATCAGATTGAATAAATGCTTTATCAACATCATTGTCAAATATGTCGGATAAAATTGACCAAATCTAAGTACCAGAGTGAATAAATTCCATATTAACATCCCTTTCTCGGATACATGGGATAAAGTTGACAAAATCTAAGTATCAGAGTGAATAAATGCTTTATCAACATCCTTTAAATGCATTATCAGCATCATTTGTCTGATATATCAGATAAAATTGACAAAATCTAAGTATCAGATTGATTAAATTCTATATCAACATCCTTTGTCGGATATTATTATTATTATTTATTTTTAACCCACACTATACAGAGGTACAATACGTGGAGTATCACAGGGAAAACACAAAAAATGCGACACAAGACAATATATAAATCAAAAATTACCAAATTACAGTGTAACACATAATAATTTAAAGAAACGAGAGCAAAAAAAAAAAAAAAAATAACGTGAAAGGAGGGGGAAAAGAGGAAAAAAAAAACAAAAAAAAAACTGACAACTTGCAAAATCTAATAAGCAGGCATTAATATTATCATTATTGGATTTTTACTCACTCTTTACAAATCTAAATTGTAGAATGACCAAACAGAGAAAAACAACTAAACAAATAAAAGAAAAATAACTTAGGACTGAAAAAACCTGATAAGGTGATGGTGCGGAGAAAAACGGATACAAGCAGTATTTGAAAGTTTTCTGTGTAGTGCTTCCAGTTTTTCAGTAATATTAGGAACAAGAAATTTATTAATAATTACCCGGTTTTTGGTCCAAGGTGGAAGAAACAACAAAAATTTACAAAAAACTCTAAATAATTAATCCGGATTCTTTTTAACTCAGTTTTCTTCAGAAGGAGGAAAATTCCAGAAGCAAAAAGAATTGAATGGTCACAAAAAAGTTGAGTAGAGCTTGGCTAACGCGAGTTTATATTATATTTACCTCTACTGGCAACAATCTTAGCATATCCTAATTTAATTTTCATTAATATCTGAAACTGTGCGCTGGCGCAAGCTCGGAAGACTATTAGTAATAGAAATACCGAGCCATCGAAGAGAATCTACGAGAGGGATAGTAAGCCACTACAGCGAAGGGAAGTACTAGAAATATTATTAAAAGAAAGAAATTTACATTTATCTACATTAAGAGAAAGGCCTATGTCTGAAAAAGAAGAAGCAACACGAGAAACCATGTTAGATAAACCAGTTTTAGTACGGCTTATAAGAAGCAGATCATCAGCGTAAGCCAGGTAGGAAACATCAGAAAAACCGGAGAGATAGGTAGCCGAAATCTCTTTGCCAGAACTCCTGAAATACACAAATTAAAAAGGGTCGGAGATAAAACTCCACCTTGCCTTAACCTCTTTTCAATTTAATATTAGATGCAGGCAGAGATTTCAGCCGAAGAAAAGAATTAGAGTACCAGTACCGAAGAAGCAAAATATAACCGATAGATTGACACCGTGACCACGAAGAGCAGAAAAAAGCTGACTATGACATACACTATCAAAAGCTTTTGATAGATCTAAAGTACAAAGATATATACTCCTTCCCTTAGAAGAATTTTCAAGGAGCAAAGAAGATAATACACGATGTGCGTGTTGACAACCTACTCCGGGCTTAAATCCAAACTGGTTATCTCTCTCAAGCATATTATTAGTCACAAAAGGTATTAAAAACATGCTCAAGAACTTTACTAAAAGTGCAAGAGACAGTAATAGGTCGGTAAGAAGAGCAAATAAAAGGAGAATTCCCCTTCTTTAAAATTGAAGAGACAGTACCACACAAAAAAACTCTCCGGTACACTAGAAGTACAAATACACATCTGGAGAAGTAGGTGTATATGGTTAATAAGGGGGGAGCAATCTAATAAAAGGTGAAATCTAGATATACCATCATTATCAACATTATCTGATTTAAGTTTCTTAATTGCTTCAATTACGGATGAAAGAGAAATAGGAACACAGAGACGCTGAGATAGAGGGGTACTAAAAATAGCAGAAAGAGAATGAGAATACAAAGAATGCACACGGTAATTAACATTAGAAAAAATAGACGAGTAATGGTCATGCCAAGCAGATGCAGGAAGACAATCACTATTTGGTACATCACTTCTAATCGACTCAGAATTAATAACTTTTCGCCATTCTCTCTTTGACACTGGAAAATCCATACCACGATAACGCATAGACTTAAGATATTTTTTATATTCCCTGCGGGTCTTACGCTTAAGGTCAGAAAACAATACCACAGGGCGGTCTATCACATTCATTCCAAACTTTTTAACCAAAACTTAGCTGTATTTTTCAAAGTTTTTAAATTAGGATCTAAAGACCAAATAGGTTTTTGCGTACCACGTCTAACACGTTGCAGCGGCACTGCAACTGCCTCGGCATCTTTTAAACATTTAATTATTTGATTATAATAGTAATCCAGGTCCTTTTTGCAATTCCCTTGCATAGAGCTCTGAAGCAGATGATAGGGAACTCGTATAGCAGACAGCAGCCTTGTTAGTGTAAACGCATAAAGAGGAACATCAGCTTTCTTCCAATTACTTTTTTCAAACCATTTTGAAGACTGGGGTACTTTGCAGAAACTTGCAGGGTTTAAATTCAGTGTAAGAGTAAGTGAGATAGGGAGATGGTCTAAGTCTTTTTCTTCAGCATGTACAAATATACTATTGATGTAATAATACTAGGTGAGCAAATAATGTGATCAATATTGCTCTTACTGCCTGAATGGTGAATATAAGAATACGGATGAGTTTTGGGTATAATATGATACGATGGAAGGCAATCCAACAACAAATCACATCTCACTGATGAGTTGTTTATATCCGTATTGAGGTCACCAATGATCATATAATCTAGAGAAATAGAAAGAATTTTTTCCACTAGAAACTTCAACGTGTTATAGGCTTTAGCAAATCTAGCCATCGATCTAGAGGAACGGTCATCATAAGGCATATAAGAATTAATGAAAAAACTATAGTGCCCATACGAACAGCCAAAAAAAACTCATCCGAGTAAAAAATCACCGGCGAAACCAAATTAGGATTGTGCTTAAAAACACAAGCTAGTCCGCCGGATGGCCGGCCTCTTGTGGCTCTGGCAGTAGTAAAAAACACATCATGATGAAGGCTACGACGCAAAACGTTAATACTAGAGTCTGTAAGAAGATGCTCCTGTAAACAAACCAAATCAAAATCATAGTAGAACTCATCAATAACGAAATCCTTATCCTTTGTACCATTAATATTAAACGATATTATTGAAAACTCCAAAGTTATTGCAAAAAGTGGGAGCGCGACATTATTTCCTTAGATATAGGGCAGGACAAGCTATAAGAAGTATGATTTTTACCACAGTTAGCACACTTCGGAGCAACACTACAAGGACTATCCTTAGTAGAAATATGTGGCCCAGCACATCTGGCACATTTCGGGACATTGCTGGTGCAAGCACTTTGAAAGTGATCGTATGATCGGCATTTGAAGCAGCATTTAGGTATTTCTTTAAATACGTGAATTCGAAAAAATTCATATCCCACTTTAATTCCTTCTTTGAAATAAGCAGACTGAGTGAAGGAGTCTTCAAATTCCAGCTTGACTGACATAGTCTGGCCCAGTCGATTTGCACTTATTATACTTTGCAGTCTTTTATAACTGAAAGGTCAACATCAACTGGGAAACCTCTGAGAATCCCAAAAAAGCGCTTGGATCGCACTTTAAACTGTTGCTCCGGTAATAAAGTTCTGAACGGATGTACAAAAATCTTCAGTTGCAGATTTATCAATATTGACATACCATCTGTCTTTAACAGGTTTCACACTACAAACTAATTCATGCCCAGCTATTTGATCGAGAACAGATTTGCGTTTAATCGGATCAGACAGATCTGAAGGCACTTTAGAAACAATAACTGTCGTATGAGTGTCAATTGCTGGGGTAGGTTTCGGAAGTTGAGGAAAATTCAACTGATAATTGTCAAGTTTCCCTGACATTTCAACAACCACTTGTTGTAGCTCATTAAACTTAGAGAGTAAAGAAGTATAAGCATTTGCAGGGAGACATGGCACCTCTGTAGGTCGCTTTATCACAAACGTAGGTGCAAAAGTGTCACTACTGTCAAGAGATCTTAACAGAGAAATAATGTCACTAAAATGATTAGAAAGTGCATTGTTCCCCTTACGTACTGGGCAATCCAATTCAGGTGCACTTATTTGCCACAGTAAACTTTTAGCTTCTTTGACTATATTCACGTCAAAAAACTCCATACCATGTCTTTTAATAATATCCTCCTCAATTCCGCTTAGCAAATTGCTTTGAATAAAATTCAGAACAGGAGAATATACAAGTTCAGGCATTTCGTCGGAGCTTTTCATGGCTATAGCACTCACCACAAATTAAAAAGTCTCAATATTAATTCAGGAAAAAATACTGAGTTAATAAATATCGAAATATAGGTCAAACTAAAAGCACAGTAGATTCCATTTTATAATCCTCTTAAAGTTAATCCTCTTAACTCAGGTCATCAACTAATTTGGAATAAATTATGACCTCACCAAAATAAATCCAGACAGGAATAATATCCAATTCAATTTTGATGTTACCTCACTGAACTCTGAATGGAAACTGAATGTCGGATAAAATTGACAGAATCTAAGTATCGGAGTTATTAAATTCTATATCAATATCCCTTTCTCGGATATATGGGATAAAATTGACAAAATCTAAATATCAGAATGAATAAATTCATTATCAACATCCTTTGTCGGATATGTCGGATGAAACTGACAGAATCTAAGTATCAGAATGATTAAATTCTATATCAACATCCCTTTCTCGGATACATGGGATAAAATTGACAAAATCTAAGTATCAGATTGAATAAATGCTTTATCAACATCCTTTAAATGCATTATCAACTTCATTTGTCGGCTATATCGGATAAAATTGACAAAATATAAGTATCAGATTGATTCAATTCTATATCAACATCCCTTTCTCGAATACATGGAATAAACTTGACAAACTCTAAGTATCAGAGTTATTAAATTCTATATCAACATCCATTTCTCAGATACATGGGATAAAATTGACAAAATCTAAGTATCAGAGTGAATAAATGCTTTATCAATACCCCTTAAATGCATTATCAACATCACATGTCACTTACATCGGATTAAATTGACAAAATCTAAGAACCAGAAAGAATAATTTCGTTTTCAAAGTTTTTATCGGATACATCAGATAACAGTCATAAAATCCAAGTTCTATTCATTTTGACTTCTTGCGTCGTTACGTTGAATTTAGGTCAGACTGGTTATAGATGGTAGCAAACCCGCTCAGACACACAAAGTCATAGTGAGAGAGATATTCAAAAAGTTGAGTTAATTTAGGTTCACTTAGAGTGGTAATGACTTTATCATGTGCACACACTTTCTTCGAATAATTCATTTTCACTTCTTTTTTTAAAAAAAATATGGTATCGGTGTTTATCCCTCCAATGGGAAAAAATTATTGATTTAATACGCGCAATAAACTAGATAGTCTCAATAACCTACCATGGAGTACCACTGGGAAAGCACCTCGGAAATAGCAAAAAACCATAGGTTAGGTTAGGTTAGATTAGGTTAGCTTACGCACGCACACGTAAGCTAACCTAACATAAGCTATGGTTTTGATATTTCCGAGGTGCTTTCCCAGTGGTACTCCATGGTAGGTTATTGAGACTATCTAGTTTATTGCGCGTATTAAATCAATAATTTTTTCCCATTGGAGGGATAAACACCGATACCATATTTAAAAAAAAGAAGTGAAAATGAATTATTCTAAGAAAGTGTGTGCACATGATAAAGTCATTACCACTCTAAGTGAACCTAAATTAACTCAACTTTTTGAATATCTCTCTCACTATGACTGTGTGGCTGAGCGGGTGTGCTACCATCTATAACCAGTCTAACCTAAATTCAACGTAAACAACGCAAGAAGTCAAAAGGAATAGAACTTGGATTTTATGACTGTTATCTGATGTATCCGATAAAAAACTTTGAAAACAAATTTATTCTTTCTGGTACTTAGATTTTGTGAATTTTATCCGATGTATCTGACACGTGATGTTTATTGGAGTTTCTTTTTGCGGAGTCACCACTTTTAAAGGCAAAAAATGGCGCAAAGAGTTGCAATGCCACTTACTGGAGGGGGACGATCCCTCTTTGGCCCCAAATAGTGGGATTTCCACGATTATTCCAACGGTTACTTTATACTAACGTGATCGGATGGTCTATGGCCACATTTAAAGCCAAAGTTTACCGATAAGAATTCTAACTAACTCTTTTAGATTCGCCCTAAGCTGAAAAGTTAAAAAGAGTACATAGAAAAAGGCTTACTATATTTCACAGTCACGAGTATAAAATGAACTAACTAAAAAATGGATTTGGGCTAGCCGCAGCACGCGGTGGGGGTTACTAGGGGTGGTAAAAACTCTTTCTAGCCAATCCCAGAGCTCCTCCCATACTGGCCAATCTCCCTAACTGCGCACTTTTTTCCCTCGTGGTCAATTAAGCACGTGCGCAGTTAAAAGGACCCAAAATGGCGTCAAAGAAAATAATAGGAAAAATTAATATTTATTATTTAAAGAAGGAAAATAATGAAGGGGCCCAAAGAAATGAATCTGGGAGGGACATTTATCTGACAAAACTGAGACCAAGGGTTCCAACACCTCCCCCCTAAGATAAATGGCCCACATCCCCATTGGATTGGCTGAAAATTCAAACACAATATCATAACACTAAACTCAAAATCATTAGACTTGTATCTTCTCTTCTACCAATGCCTGTGCTTCCTCTGCTTGGCTCTGGATCCGTCGTCCTCGACACGTCAGTAGTGTGTATGTGCACAGTCCGAAACTTACATAGAAACTTACACCTGAGGGTGTGCACAGTATCAATCCTACGCCTGAGGCATGGATATGCGTGCAGTTTAACCGGTAAATTGGCTTATCAAGGACAGTCACCTATTACTACGAACCGTACATGCCTTACCAGACGGGTTTCTGAGGTAAAACCCATTTTTGGGGGCCAACCAGAGAGAGCGGTGGTTACTCCATATACAGTAACTTGATTAGTAACTGGATTCAAATATAAGGAGTAATTTTTGATTGTAGTTCATATTAGTAAGAGAATTGAATTCAGAGAGAGAATAGTTTATTTGAGAGGATATTAGTGGAGAAAAAATGAGTGGTGCATTTATATTATTGGAGATTAATGATGGAACCGACAGCAGCAGCAGCAACGATATACGAGTACCCAATATAGCTGTGGAAATAACTGCTGGCTGTAAACTATGCCTTGAATGGGATAGTATGTATGCTAGATACGTGATATCATTAAGCAAGTTTAAGCAGGAGGAGCAAGTAGGTTTTGCTGGAAAAGTGAATATTCTCCATATAAATAAAAACTTCGGTCAGCATTAGATGTCCTATCGAAATATATTGATGAGAACAAAATGCATCAGTGAATATTATTATTGTAATTATGTTCAATAAAAATGTTTCTAAATCAATGGTATTTTTTCTTTCTATAGTAGACTAGCGTATATTTTCTAGAGTACAAAAAGAAATTCTGGTTAGTCTGAAGTTGGTTGTGAGAGTGTTAGGACTCTAAAAAATGGATAGATTTGAGAAAGACCGAATCATGAGGAATCTAGTTCTTATGGAAAAACGTTTGATTCTAGATGATGATTTTCTAGAGTTGTCTATTCAAAGGAAGATATTTTCTCGGGGAATGCTTGTTGATATAATGAAAACTGATTCTCCATCATTAGACTATTGTATGAAGCTTCTACGTCGTGGTCCAAATGCATTTACACAATTTATTGATATATTGATCACAACACGGCAAAATGATATTGTGGATATGCTTTTAAACATTAGTTTTGAAATTTAGGACTTTTTTTCATGAGAAAGATGGTGCTCAAGGATGATTTTTACTCCTCTCTCTATCTCAGACAATTTTGTTGTTGCTAGCTCAGTTTCATTGTGGTAGTGAGAGTGTCAACACATGACAAAATGTTCCATACATGTCCTTTATGTATGTACACACTGGGCAGCTGGTCATCATCATGTGAGAATTGCACAATGATTGCATTTGTAGAGTAGATTATTATGAAAAGTGTAGATTATGCAACCCGTGTAAATTGCATAGAGGATATGCTGTACAAATTAAAGGTTGTAATTCCTGTATTGAAGAGGTGTGTGACTCTCATCCTAGAGGACACCTATGCTCCAATTGTCATTATGATAAATGTAATCAGTGGGAGAATACGTATCCCGGTATAATTGAAGAATCCTAACCGTGATTTTAGTTTATTGCTACGAGATTGGTATCGTCGTGGGTTTTAGATTGTTCTGGGAGGAGGAACCGGGTCAACGATTCAACTGTTGGAACAACAAAAGAATATGGTTTCTACGTCATCGTTGTGAAGACACTGGGTGTTATGATTATAAGCCCACTGATTTTTATTTGGCTGTGACGGAATGTGATTCGACACTTGAGGACACTGTTTGTTAAATTGCTTCAAATAAGCAAATTGAAACATGTGAATTCTATAGAGAATGAATGAGAATAGTATCATTGACTATTCAAAGAGATATGACAAGAGTGAAGTCACACTCTACTGTAGAAAATGTGACCCTGACATTGCAGTACATCAGGATCAGCACACTGTGAATTCAGATAATCTACCTGCACTAGTTGTTGTCGACAAATACCTAGTAGTGGATGAAATCTAAAGAGTAGAAAAGTCGTTTTATCATGTATATAAATTTTTATTAATAAACAATTTTACATACATCTTTAGAACATTTTATTCTTATGGCACTAAAATCAATATTAAATACACTTGTAAGTATATTCTCCACTAGAAAGTCGTTCAATCGAGGTAAGTCAACGTAGATGTTGAGAAACTGCTTGTAGGTGTAGCCACGCACATCTGAACATGAAAAGAGTAGTGCATGAAAACCACATGTCATAGTCGTTAAATCCTGTACTCTTCGTTGATTTTGAATGATGGTTTTCCCCTGCTTTCAATAAAGTTGCTGATGTATGGAGCGTAGAATTTATACGATAGGCCAAGAGGATCAAAAAATTCAATATTCTTCGCTGTTTGAAAGATGCATAGCCAATGACCGGTCTTCAAAGTCGATGGACTGCTATTAACAATGATTAGGGTATTGTTAACACTTGGAATTTTTTCAATGAAGTCCGAAGGTATGCAATAGGACTTGTGCTGGGACATGTATGGATCCATACTAAATACGTTGATTATTTGGCTTGTGTTCATGGTCCTAGGTCTAGTAGAACACTGCCGTCGGGTGTGATTTCCCAATAGGTTTCAAATTGACTCAGTGATATTAGCGTGATACTCTCAGTCAGAGCATTGTGGCAAATGTACACTCTAAACGTACATTCCCTGTTCGTACTATGCTCATATCCTGTGTGCCTGACAAGTCCCAAACAATAACCCCATGATTTTTTGAAAACATTGAATCGGTTATTCCATTTTCAAATAGTTGAGAGTCATGATCTAGGGATTGCATAGTCAACTCGTACAGAGTTCCATAGGATTTTTCGTCAAATAATAGAGTGTACAGTGGAATACCATTCACTTTGCACACAAGGCTAGATAGACCAAAAAAATTAAAATCATGGGGGGATTCTGTCCAGGATCCAACGGCACTACCACTCTTCACAAAGGCAAAAGCCAATTTTGATGGGATTTCTCCATTGATAAATGATGAATCGCTATAGCTACGAGAGCCGGTGGCAATGTGACGTTGATTGGTGATCGTATGGGGAACAAGAAGTTTAATGTTGTTACCATTGGTTCTTAGCTTTTCCACTGCCAATGCAACAGAGCTCATAACCCGTTGTTTTCGGACGTGGAGAATTGCCGATGTGATAATGACATTTGCATTGGGTGCTGGAGGAAGTGTTTTTCTCCAAATGAAATTCGATGGGGCCATCTGTAACTTTATGTCAATCTTGACATTGGGGGGTAGCCATTGGGATATATTGAATATCTCATGATTTAATTTTTCCAACTAGATGATACTCCTGGGTCACTGCAGTATTCAACTCACCGTCAGTATCAACACCTGATCGATATTCATAGCCCAATGATTGTCCTCTCAACTCCTTGTATGCCTTTGGCGTCCTCATCATAAATTGTATGTAGCTTGCATAGTTTGATAAATTATTGCTAGTGCTCACCAATGTTCCATTAATAAATACATTAATTTGTTTGAATAGGTTGTGTAGAATACAGTTTTCATAGGAGAGACCATCGCCGGCATTTGGAGTTGCATTATCTGACTTTTTCTTCGCCACAACATTTAAATCAATAAATGTTGACGACAAATCAATGAAATAGTCTTCATTGGAAAATATTTGAAAGTGTATATTTTCCGAGAGGGGTTGTTGGGGGTGAAATTATTCATAGTAGCCATACTTGACACTGACATCAACATTTTCAGCATTGAATAGATTCAATGAGGAAACTAATTGATGGATATGATTCCTTGTGGGGGAGATAAGTCATCTTAAGAGAAGAAATCCTTCTTTGATCTAACAATCTTTTTCTTTTTCTTCTTCTTCTGCTTATTGGTCTTCCTTGTTCTATTCCTCAAAGTCTTTGTTGATGTCCTTTGCTTCCTGTCTGGGTGGAGACTGATGATGTGAATGACGCGAACGCATCCTTTTCAATCCCTCCACATTTTGTCGAGATTTTAGTTGCTCACCAACGGCTCTTGCTGAAGATCTAATATTTTCCTTAACACTCTCCTTGAAATTCTTGCCCGACCCCCAGTCCTGTAGTGTGGAGGCAGCAAAATTTGATGCAGCAGGTACAAGATATTTTCTGGCAAGGGGTAGTGCAGAACGAAATAGCCTAGCAAACCAGCTACCAAGACCATAGCCAGAAGTTGTAGTACGCCCCTTCTAGTAGTCCAATCCATTGCCTATTTGACGTGGACTCAAAGCGCCAACATAACAATCAATATCAGGGCAGACAAATGGAATTCTCCTATTGTTCATTTTAGGTGATTGTGCTGTCGTTGACAATGGGTCGAAAATGACATGTAATCACTGCTAAGCCTTTTGTTATTGCTAGAGGATCACTCAATTCACTTCTTAGTGTTAACTGACAGAGTTCCAAATACGAAGTGTTTACAGGAACATACTGAAGATGCTTTATATTATAGTGATGAACAAGTTCATGAGATGTTTTTCGTTCAAGAACACGTAGGAGGGGGACATTTGAATTACCGACTCTCGATGTTTCCACAAGGGATGCGCAAGAGTCCGAGGCAAAACCAGGTGGATAATCAGCAAAAATAACTTGATGCATCCCGTAAACGGTGCAAGCATTTTTCCCATTGATCATATTCTGTTTAAAGCCAAGAACATCTCTCAGATTATCATTGAGAATAATTATTTCAGTGTCAACAGATGAGCTAATGTAAATCCTATCATGTTCCAATGAATAATTAAAATGGAAAGTACCCATTTTTTCTATTGATTGTACGACACAAATCTCCCATATTATCATATTCAATATATTTCAATTTGGCATGTGGATAGTCACTAGGTTTAAGTGCTTCAACCCATTCATAGTCGACATAGCCCAACCCATTCATAGCCCAATCGAATGGTATAACTTTTATATCATACACACGATCCTTTCTCAGGATGTCATAGGTATTTTTGAGAATACAGTCGACAAGAGCCACTTCATATGCACCGTCAAATTTTATGGCGGGGGAGAGTTTTGTCCAAAAATCACTTGTCATATTCAAGTCATTGTAGAGAGGATCGGAAACGTTGGACATGAAAGTTACATAGAAATCATGGGGCATTGTCAATATCTTCAACACCGATCCAAGAATCAAAAAAATCAGAGTTGTATCCTAGCCACCGAACAAGTAACTGTTTCTTACCCCTGCGAGTACGTGTCTTTAATATCTTTTCAATTTGATAGATTTCACTAGCATTTTTAACTTTTTGTAGTTCATAGTCATAAAAGCCGCCGAGAATCCCTTCATCTTTGGCATCACGCAGGCGATAAGTTATGGGTTTAGTGTCTAGGATTTTTGCCACTTTAAAAAGTTCGGTGGACCACAAGTAATTCCCCTTTTCAAAAACATTAGTTGTTCTATTAATTTGAACAGTATCACCAAAATTGAATTTATTTTTCTTCTTCTTGACAACCGATTCATTGGAATACTGTTTAAGAAAGGTGTCAATTGTATCATGATCAGAATGATGAACTTCCGTTGGCGTAGAGTTGGACAATGATCGATGAGGTCGTTGATTATAAATCAACATGATTTTATCTAGATCATGAATAAAAGCCGGTGTATTTTTCAATGTACAATATCTTGAAATTAAAAGTCGAATAGTTCTTATCAATCGTTCGGCCAATGCAGCCTTTATAGGACTGTGACTATGATAGAGCAGCGTACTATATTTCTCTAGTACATTTGCAACATGAGGATTAACAAATTCACTACTGCGATCCGTTTTGAATTTTTTTTTTTTTTATATGAATCCTGTTCGAGAATACTTTCAATGGCCTGAGCAACTTCAACGCCTCTCTTCGATCGCAATGGATTTGCATATGCATAACGACTATAAACACTGATTGCAAGTAGGATGTACTTGTACGGTGTATTGTGACGTCTTTGAAGCTCATCTAGAGTCAGGAGATCTGCTTGCATTATATGCAATGGGTAAAAGGCTTTAGTTTTTCGATATTGATTGGCACGAAGTCTATGATTTCTATGCAGAGTGTAACTTGATTCATTTTGTAGATAGTCTTGTACACTTTTAGTGTGAACACCAGTGACTTTGGAAAGAGTGGTGGGAGAACTTAAACTCCCCGCCTCACCAATATTTTCATAAACACCTTTCAGATTTTCAACCATTTTGAACGTAAACACGTTGTGTAACGTCCGCTACCCTTTTTTATACTGGCTGTGGTGGTGGTGGTGGTGGTGGTAATGGTGACGTTGACTTGATACGTCTTCGCTTTTGTCTAGCTATCAGTGGTGTGCTAGTATTTTCCAAAATTGATTTAAAATCTTCTCTTCTTCTTTCAAGTTCATATTTTAATGGTGTCAATGTTGTTGTTGATGATGATGATGATGCATGCATGTTCATTTATTTTTTTTAGAATTTGTCTATTGCCAATAAGACTTTTGAGGAAGTTTAATGTATTTAGAAAGTTGTATAGATGAGTGTCAAATGATAATAGTCCTTTACGATTTTTCACCCATGTCATAGATTAAATCAAGTAGATTATAGCTCTTGCCTGAATTATAATCCCTTCCCCATTGCTCTAGCAAACCAGCTAGAGCAATGGTAGTAAACCATTGCTACCTTGGTAGCTGGTAGCAAACCAGCTACCAAGACCATAGCCAGAAGTTGTAGTACGCCCCTTCTAGTAGTCCAATCCATTGCCTATTTGACGTGGACTCAAAGCGCCAACATAACAATCAATATCGGGGCAGACAAATGGAATTCTCCTATTGTTCATTTTAGGTAATTGTGCTGTCGTTGACAATGGGTCGAAAGTGACATGTAATCACTGCTAAGCCTTTTGTTATTGCTAGAGGATCACTCAATTCACTTCTTAGTGTTAACTGGCAGAGTTCCAAATACGAAGTGTTTACAGGAATATACTGAAAGATGCTTTATATTATAGTGATGAACAAGTTCATGAGATGGTTTTTCGTTCAAGAACACGTAGGAGGGGGACATTTGAATTACCGACTCTCGATGTTTCCACAAAGGATGCGCAAGAGTCCGAGGCAAAACCAGGTGGATAATCAGCAAAAATAACTTGATCCATCCCGTAAACGGTGCAAGCATTTTTCCCATTGATCATATTCTGTTTAAAGCCAAGAACATCTCTCAGATTATCATTGAGAATAATTATTTCAGTGTCAACAGATGAGCTAATGTAAATCCTATCATGTTTCAATGAATAATTAAAATGGAAAGTACCCATTTTTCTATTGATTGTACGACACAAATCTCCCATATTATCATATTCAATATATTTCAATTTGGCATGTGGATAGTCACTAGGTTTAAGTGCTTCAACCCATTCATAGTCGACATAGCCCAACCCATTCATAGCCCAATCGAATGGTATAACTTTTATATCATACACACGATCCTTTCTCAGGATGTCATAGGTATTTTTGAGAATACAGTCGACAAGAGCCACTTCATATGCACCGTCAAATTTGATGGCGGGGGAGAGTTTTTTCCAAAAATCACTTGTCATATTCAAGTCATTGTAGAGAGAATCAGAAACGTTGGACATGAAAGTTACATAGAAATCATGGGGCATTGTCAATATCTTCAACACCGATCCAAGAATCAAAATCAGAGTTGTATCCTAGCCACCGAACAAGTAACTGTTTCTTACCCCTGCGAGTACGTGTCTTTAATATCTTTTCAATTTGATAGATTTCACTAGCATTTTTAACTTTTTGTAGTTCATAGTCATAAAAGCCGCCGAGAATCCCTTCATCTTTGGCATCACGCAGGCGATAAGTTATGGGTTTAGTGTCTAGGATTTTTGCCACTTTAAAAAGTTCGGTGGACCACAAGTAATTCCCCTTTTCAAAAACATTAGTTGTTCTATTAATTTGAACAGTATCACCAAAATTGAATTTATTTTTCTTCTTCTTGACAACCGATTCATTGGAATACTGTTTAAGAAAGGTGTCAATTGTATCATGATCAGAATGATGAACTTCCGTTGGCGTAGAGTTGGACAATGATCGATGAGGTCGTTGATTATAAATCAACATGATTTTATCTAGATCATGAATAAAAGCCGGTGTATTTTTCAATGTACAATATCTTGAAATTAAAAGTCGAATAGTTCTTATCAATCGTTCGGCCAATGCAGCCTTTATAGGACTGTGACTATGATAGAGCAGCGTACTATATTTCTCTAGTACATTTGCAACATGAGGATTAACAAATTCACTACTGCGATCCGTTTGAATTTTTTTATATGAATCCTGTTCGAGAATACTTTCAATGGCCTGAGCAACTTCAACGCCTCTCTTCGATCGCAATGGATTTGCATATGCATAACGACTATAAACACTGATTGCAAGTAGGATGTACTTGTACGGTGTATTGTGACGTCTTTGAAGCTCATCTAGAGTCAGGAGATCTGCTTGCATTATATGCAATGGGTAAAAGGCTTTAGTTTTTCGGTATTGATTGGCACGAAGTCTATGATTTCTATGCAGAGTGTAACTTGATTCATTTTGTAGATAGTCTTGTACACTTTTAGTGTGAACACCAGTGACTTTGGAAAGAGTGGTGGGAGAACTTAAACTCCCCGCCTCACCAATATTATCATAAACACCTTTCAGATTTTCAACCATTTTGAACGTAAACACGTTGTGTAACGTCCGCTACCCTTTTTTATACTGGCTGTTGGTGGTGGTGGTGGTGGTAATGGTAACGTTGACTTGATACGTCTTCGCTTTTGTCTAGCTATCAGTGGTGTGCTAGTATTTTCCAAAATTGATTTAAAATCTTCTTCTTCTTCTTCAAGTTCATATTTTAATGGTGTCAATGTTGTTGTTGATGATGATGATGATGCATGTTCATTTATTTTTTTTAGAATTTGTCTATTGCCAATAAGACTTTTGAGGAAGTTTAATGTATTTAGAAAGTTGTATAGATGAGTGTCAAATGATAA